>CM070583.1:39001000-39503500 GCA_036346355.1 Rhipidocladum racemiflorum | reverse complement strand
CTGCAGGCCAAGCTGGCTGGCTTGTCTTGGACGATGTTGGAGTTGGAGTTTCGCGTGCGGGGGTTGGTGCAGGAGATGGGCTTCTTCTGGGGGCATCTTATTTAGTGACGATGGAGGTGATGGAGGTGATGTCGGATCGCTAGTGACTTTAACTTGGAAATTGATTAGAGTTGATATTTATGACGTTGCAAACTATTAGTAGATTCGGAAGTATGCAGTTGCGTTCCAATAATGCTAGTATCGATATCAATTGGGAAGACATAAGTTTTTGCCATTGCCGTAAGAGCTTTGTGATGATTTCACCTATTCAGTTCACTTAAAAAAAAAGGCTGGAGTATGTCTTGGAGTGGCAATTTTGCTATAACCCGTGTATAGGGTAGCTAAAAAAAAAATTAAAAAATTAAAAAAAAATTTAAATTTAATTTAGCGTTGTTGTTATAAGAGCTTTGGATGGCTTAAATTATTCAATCTATTTTACATAGTTGGAGTACGTTGTGTAGTGACAGTTTGTCATAGCCTATGGATAGGGTAACTAAAAGCAATGTTGTTGTTTTACAATTATGCCAATTATTGATATTGATGACTTAGTAGTGGTGGTAACTGATTAGATTAATTGTTGAAAACTTTTGTTAAAATGGTGGAAATTGTAACATGTTGTGATGGAGTGAACCAGGGATAGTTAGCATGACGCGTGATTTTGTCCTTAATAAATGTATGTTTTAAACTTCTATTTATGATTGGTGCCTTGTTGAGATAATATTTACTTGTTGAGTCATCTTTTAGGTGAATAAATTTCCATTGACGAGATGTTGACGCGTATGTGGTATGGAATTTATAGGTTCATCATCTTTGAAAGACTTGTTGAAGCAATCGCCTTTCAAATTTAGAATATGATGATATAGGTTAGAATTTTGCTCAGTGGGGATCTTGATGAGGTAGTGTTGGTTGGATGTGTTTTTGATAAGCACTGTGAACTTTATTTATAATTGTGGAAAAGGTAATAAGAGTAAGAATTTGTTGTGTAGTTGTTGTTAAATCCTGATGGGCCTTCTCAATGAGTAAATAGGGAATATTGAAATCTAAATGGTAAGGGTAGTGGAATGCTATAGATGGCGGGAGTTATGCTGAACTTATGTTTAAAAATTCATATGGATTGGTTTGTTTGTTTGATATTTGGGTTGAATACTTTCGGTCAAAGTATTCTTTGTGCTGTGTTTCAGAGTTTCTCTAAACTTAGAATGATTATGCCAAATGTGGGTTAATTTCGAGGCTTAAAACAAGGATAAAAGAATGATTAAGCTTGAAGTAATTTGTGGAGATTTTGGAATGTTATTCTATTAAATATCGTCATTCATTCATCTTTGATAAGAAAACTAGCTTAAGTTATGAATGCGACATTTATGCTCAAGGATGTATGCTTTGACTATGTCCGTAGTTTTCAAGGTCGAGTTATCGGTTGCATTGTTGATCAAAAGAAGTAGCTAATCCAATGTAAGATTTGGAACTTCATGATCTGGAAATATTTGTATTTCTATTTTGGGCTAGAGTTGTGTTGTGGTGTGAGGTGTTTGACATTTTTTGTTTAAGAGACGATTCTTCTGGTTGTGACATGAATGATATTCGTGGTTGAAACAATTTTTCTGTTGAGAAGTGAGTTTGGTTCCTTTTTAAGGAAAAAGAGATGGTGGTTGTGTGGAAGCATTTAATTCCTTGATCTGTATAAAAAAAGATACGAAATTGTGAAGAGAGGGTGCTGCTGTTTGACCCGGACAGATTGGGGTTTTTGGCGCTTAAGAAGGGAACGGGGATTAGGAAGCGTGTGTTCGAGTTGTGTGATCATTTGTGATGTCGCTATGTACTGAAATAATACTTGTACAGGTGGTGCCCCTTCTGGACGCAACTAGGTTCGTCATCCACGTTGGTAAAGGCAAGTGGAAGTAGCGGTCTTGCTAAACTATAACTCGCTATTTGTTTCGTCTTCAATATAAACCTTAATTGCAGCACACCTACATGGTTTAACTAATTGTTTATGAGATTACAATATCCTATCCTGCATTGTGATGTGGTTGTTTGGCTTTTGAATCATGAGTAAGAATGAAGAAAAATGTTGTTTGCAAGATGAATTGTGGAGATATTCTATCTCAATGATGTTCGCATTCTATCCATGTTATTTGATGGTATGCAAGCATGTGAATTCAGAGTGGGAAGTTATGAATGTATTTATGCATGAAGCATTAAGCGCATAATCATGCATTGGAAGTTTGTCGACGCTTGGCGTCTTGGCGCGATCTGCCGTACAACACCGTGTGTTCTGAGAAAGGGCACGGTGAGGAGGATCATGGCATAAGCATGTGCACAATCATATGCATTTCTTGAGGTTGTGTGGACTCTATAATGTGGTATTGGACATGAGGAATTTGGTATGCTAGTTTTGCTATGGCTGTGTTATTCGTTAGAAGTTGTTCCGCTTCCGAGATTACCCAATCTCACCCCTTGTTATTTTGTTGTTTTCAGGTAGTTCTCGCGAGTCGTAAGCTTGAAGGGTGGGCTTAGTAGCACAATCAACCCTCCGGGGTCATCACGAATCACATGGACTAGTGCATTTAATAATTCATTAGCTTGCTGAAATTTTATTAATCATAGACCTGTTGATGTCCTCTTTGGAGCTGTTTTACGTTTATGTTTGTTTTCTGGTTGATTTAGACTTGTTATCTCTAGTATTGATGCTTTTATGTTATTTCTGTTTATAATGGTTATTATGAATCTTGTTGTCGCTTCCGTTTTGTCCTAATTTTAGGAGAGATGCTGTCGAATTTTTCTTGTACGACAGTTTAGATTTGTAGGGTGTTACAATGTGTGCCAGAGGTAATGAACGTGTTGGAGAGGACTATTTATGTGAGTCTCAAAAATGATGTATTTCTTGCGCCACAGGATGAAATTGTGTACTACCTCCCCTAACTTCGTAGTCCTGTCACCTCTGGGAATGTCGAGGTCAAGGTCCTCGCGCCCTGGGCATACCTCCTCCACCGAGACCTTGGAGTAGCCCAGTGGTATCTGCTAGCCATGGATGACCTGCCCCAGCTCCACTTGGTGAGCCATGCTGTGAGCCGCCTTGAAGGAGATGTTCTTCGCTTGGACATATAGCTCTTAAGCTGTCCGCTGCGTTATGTCTTCTATGGGCCAATGGCCCAAGTCTGCTTCAGGCAGAGGGGATAATGACATCCAGATTATTAGGTGGTTCCTGGCTTGTATCCAGCCGTTGGCTCAAGGCTAACTGCACATGTCTTTGGACCTCTTCCTTTATGCTTTCTTGTGTTTGATTCAGGCGTTCTTCAAGCATTAGCAGCTTCTGTGCCTATCGAGACTTGCTTCTCACCCAACTCATGCAGGTCTCGGCGTCCTTAGCGAAACCAATCTTCCAGGGAATAACACCAACGCCTCGTGTACGTCGAGGGTGCTCCGGGTATTATAGGGCCCTTGTTAGCTTGTCGTTCTCCCTATTTGGCACGAAGGTGCCCTGGGAAGAGTCCTCGATCGACTTTACAAGTCTTCTGGCTACATCTGTCAAAACCTTCCTGAACACCATATTTCCATCATCGTCAAGGTCGCCGCTGTGAGCATATAACCAGCTCTTCGCTCTGTTTGGCCATTCCATTGTCGCGGGCGCGACACCCTTTACCAACAGTTCATGTTCCCTCTTCTCCCATTTGGGCATCGCCTGGCAGTAACCACCAGGGCCGAGGCGATGGTGGTATTGCTTCTTCTGTGCATTCTGCCTATTCTTTTCAGTCAAACTTTGATCTTCTTCTGAATTCTTGTAGTTCACGAACGCATCCCAGTGATCCTGCAACTTTGGGTACTTGTTGAAGTTAGGCATTCTGTTCTTCTTGATATAGTCCGTGTTCAACTTCTTTTTAAATGTCTGGAATGCGATGGCCATCTTCTTCAATGCGTAACTCTTCAACTTCT
This sequence comes from Rhipidocladum racemiflorum, assembly GCA_036346355.1. Lineage (NCBI taxonomy): Eukaryota > Viridiplantae > Streptophyta > Magnoliopsida > Poales > Poaceae > Rhipidocladum > Rhipidocladum racemiflorum. Next base: position 39,499,531 of record CM070583.1, on the reverse strand, counting down.
CTTCAGTCCCTTGGGGGAAGGTGAATGTCTCTTTCATATCAGTCCAGATCATGTTCTTCGTATCTTTAGCGACATTCTCCCATTTTCGCGATGCTAATTGGCGTATGGTCCCTGACGTAGACGCCGCATGCCGAATTGAAAGACCCAAGCACCCCTAGGGGTGAAAGAGGTTTGTCATTATCGTCGATTTCGATGATAACATGTCTTTCCTTCGACTTCTTGCTTGGACCTCGCTAACGTGAGTTCCTACTCGATTGACTGATATGAAAATATGGTACAATCATGAACGGGTTAGAATGTTGGCTTAGCATGATAGTGAAACTAGCATATACGCATTCGTACTAATTACCATGGCGACCTCAGCGGACTCTGCGGCCTCGTCGGTCTCGACGAGCCTTGTGGCCTCAACGGTATTAGGAGTCTCAGATTGATCCAGGAGGGCGGGTTCACGATCCCCCGCCTCATAAACATCTCCTGAAATCAAATTTCTCATGAACTCCTCTCCATAAAATCCTTCGTTTGCCATCGTTGTTTCTTAGGCTAGAAGATGGCACTAAAAATTAACGAAAAAAGATCAACAAAAATATACTTACACATTTTAGAATTCAAATTTGCAATAAATTCTTAGGTGATGGGTAGAGGAGGACAGGTGGCAACGACAAGGCGGGCGGTGCGGAAGATGGTATAGAGGAGGACGGGCGGCAATAACGGGTATACTATCAACAAGTTGTTGGCACCCAAATTTGGCCGACCGAGATGGGTCCGGTCGTGGCACGAGCCCGGAAAGATGGTGCAAGTTAGATTGGCAATGAACGATGGGATAAGAGTTATACTGGAAAGGGCATGATCGTATAAGTCACAAACGAAAAGAAACTGAAGCCAGTACAACTTGGATTTGATACGACTGTGATCAAGATAAAAAGACAAGATCAAAGCCGATACGGTTGAAGAGTCTGTGATGGTCACGATCAAGGCTACACCGACTATAAAAGGCGACGTGTTGCATAGAGAGAAGAGACACACATCCAAACAACCAATCAATTTACCAATACCTTTACCTTTCCTGCACTAGGAGTAGACTTCGTAGCATTGTAATCTTTCCTCTGTAATACACTTTGATCAATACGAGTTGCGCATCGCCAGTTTTTTATCTTTGCTGCATTACGCCCTACCAAGCTCTCGTTTCTTCTAATCTTGTTGCGCATCGCCTTTTTTGGAGAAGCAGGCTTTTACCCTTTCTGGTTGATTCGAAAGAGTCAATTAGACCCAGTTATCCGGTCTAAGTTGGTTCGTCCCCGAGCCAGCAAAGATCACCCTACCATCAAGGCATAGATCATTTCCTTTGGGAGCGATCATCGTCTGAAGATACACCTCTTGCCAGTCGCGGGATCAAATCGGCTGGCACGCTCGCGAACCTTGAACCCCGGCTTTCTCGCGTGTGTTGGCTGCGATCGACTCGACGCTGCATTTTTCGACGCCAACATACTTTTGGCACGCCCGGTGGGACACGAAGAAAATATCAATGACGTCATCAGGGAAGACTGTCGCCCCTACTGACGTCAACACCGACGCAATAATCGTGCCTACCTTGGCCAATTTAACACCAGAACAACGCCAAGAGATTGAAGATTAGAAGGCGGTGTTTGAGCAGATGATGCTAAGCTGCTTCCAGAAGACACAACATGGTGTCACCCAGAAGATGGCGCTGCCGATGGTCAACCCTTTCTGAGCCATCACCCCAAACACCAAAGACGAACCTAGGGTAAGCCGATACATGCCCGCACTAGCAGAATTATTAGAAATGATTAATCAGTCTATCAATCACGTGTTGCTAAACAAGTCATCGGCTTTAGTCACCACACTCAAGCCGTTGATATCTAACAGCGTGAAGGAAGTAGCGCAGGAGCTTGTAACAACCAAAACCCTATTTGATCCACCACAGGCTCACCCTACGTATCCGGTCTACTCAATCGGTCCCGCTACTCAGGGGCTAAAGCTGATGGTTGGAAACTAACCATCGGCCGCAATTATGATGTCTACACCACCACAGCCGACCGTCACCTTGCCTAGGGATCCTGGGACAAGCGAGGTCAGGAAGTACTACGCTCATACCGATGGCGCCAAAATGGGTACCATGGTTGGCGCGGTCTCGAATGCACAGCATTCACATCAGGTGACTGCATACACAGAGCCTTTCATACCACAGCCAGATTTTGCGCGGCACCAGGTCATCAAACAGGAGGCCGGGCAGAATCACCGACAACATAGACTGGTGGCACAACCCGAGTTTGCACTCGGTGGGCAGCACCAGGTTCAGCCCAAGCTCCCGCTTAGGGGGCAGCACCATGACTTGCCCGAGTTTGCACTCAGGGGACAGCGTCATGAAGCACCCAAGCTTGCACTCGGGGGGCATTGGCACGAACTAGACTGGCCAGCGTGTCAAGGCCCCAAGTTTCAAATTCTCTGGGACATCCGGAGTATCCGGATTTAATGTCCGGAGTGTCCAGATATAACCCGGAGTATCCGGATAAATCATCCGGTGTCCGAGTTGGATCTGGCCGAGCGCTCCAACCCAGAGTGTCCGGACAAAATGTCCGGAGTGTCCGGATTGGCTACCGAAGACGCCAACCCGGAGTCTCTGGGTTAAATGTTCGGAATGTCCGGCCTTGTCGTGGGTTAGAATAAAAGTCCAGTTCTTGGCTTCCCCACCTCATTTCTTCTCCCATTTTGGTTCCCCACCCGTGTGAGCTCACTCCTCCGCCCTAGCTCCTCTCCGGCAAGCTCCCACAGGCCTGTGACTCTCCGTGGCTCCTCCCCGGCGTCCTCTAGCTCGTTCTCAAGCCGGTGTCTTCCTTCCTCTACCCCGGAATTGCTCCCCTTCCGTCTTCCTTGGAGGTGGGTCCTCTTCTTGGGGGTTGATTCGTGGGTTTCTTGGGCTCTAGGACCATCCATGGTGGGTTTCGGGTTTAGGTTTGGATTTGGGAGTTTGGGGATGAACTTTGGAGTTCTAGGGTTTTGGTATGGTGATTCTAGGGTTGGATTGGGTTTTGGTTTGGCAAGTGTGGGTGCTAGTGTGGTAGATCGGGTAGTGGTAATGCCAAGTTGTGGGTTGGTTAGGATTGGCTAGGGGTCGATGGTAGGGTGTCGTTTTCTCGAGGGTAGAGTTAGCTCGAAGCCTCTCCGGTCTTGCCGCGAGTAGGAAAGCCGTATATCAGGTCCCCGTGGTGCCGTAAGACTTAGGGAAAGCCTCCACATTTCGCACCCTTTCCCCAGTCCTGGGCAATCCGGAGTGTCCGGACTCACTGTCCGGAGTGTCCGGGTTCACCTGATCTGTCCGGGTTGAGTCGTGTTGTCCGGTGCAGTCGTTTTGTCGGGGGTTTTCTATTGTATTTCATTCATATGCATTGCATGCATCTTATTTATGCATTGTACTCGTGTAGAGAGCGATCCCGCGGGACTTGACGCCGCGGCAACTGAGGGTACTCCTGGAGTGTCCGGGTAAGCCGGACTGTCCGGATAAGATACCCGGACTGTCCGGGTTCACCTGATCTGTCCGGGTTGAGTCGTGTTGTCCGGTGGAGTCGTTTCGTCGGGGGTTTTCTATTGTATTTCATTCATATGCATTGCATGCATCTTATTTATGCATTGTACTCGTGTAGAGAGCGAACCCGTGGGACTTGATGCCGCGGCGACTGAGGGTACTCCTGGAGAGCCCACTACCGCCGACCCACAAACAGAAGAGCAAGGCAAGCACCTAAGCATCTTGAACCCCGTACGGTTATATTTTTGTGAATAAATTGCTAAATTGTGGGTTACGTATTGCATTAGGAGTTGACTGTGGAATAGGACTAGACCCTAATTGCTGCACTTACGCTTGTTGATAATTGTTCAATATTTTTCCTTGGAGCTAATATGGGTAATATAATGAGTCCACGCTTAGTTCGCTTAGGTGTCGGGTTGGGCCAAGTGGTGGAAGGTTCCACCGTTTGAGTTTGAGGTGCTGTACAAGTATTGGGTTGCAATGGGTTGTCTATGAGAAATAAAATGATAAAATGAGACCGGGCGAGAGAGTTGGATCGCTTGGGTAAGGAGACTCAAGTGTGGTAGTCTCGTCCATGTCGATTAAGGACCGATCGGGTGTAACGTGGCTAAAGCACCTTTTGGTTGATCGCATGCCTGATTATGGTACGGTAAGCCGCTCTTTCATCGCATGCCGTTCGATGGGCCATGCCCTCATGTGGTTGGGCGTGGTTGAGGGCGGGGCCTAGGCCGGCTCTTGAGCACCAAGCTGGGCTTGGGGCTGCTCGAGAGGGTGCTGGGTTTCCGGACCGCATGAAGATGCCCCAACGAATGGGTATGGATGGAAGGGGGTTGACATGAGGTTCCTTCGTGGCACATGTCGTGTGATCAATGCTTCCCTGCAGGGTTAATTAAGCGATTCGAATTGCCGCGCTCGTGGATATGAGCAAGCTTGGTCAGATGTTACTCAACGTAGTAATAACTTGAACTGAAGTTCGCCGTTTGGCTTGAGCTCGAAATGAATGTGGTTATTTGATGTAACTTGTTAAATGTCAACTACACATTGGAAGTAGGTGCAGTGACAACCGCTTTAACTGAAATTGTGAATTGAGTAGTTTAAGTGACTAAAACAACAAACGGTAAGCATTTCAGCAAAAGTTTACCTTAAGCTTAATTCCTTGCTACATCCAAATGCATGTTCCTTTGGAGTCGGTCGTATATTGACCACAGGTAAGACTTGCGAGTACCTTCCGTACTCAGGCTTCTGCTGTTGTGTTTTGCAGGTGAGGATCCATCGGGGTGCGAGTTTTGCCCCTACTGCCTATCGGTGACCGGGCGGGGCACCGAGTAGAGGCCGTCGACGCGCATGCGCCCGGAAGTGTTCAGGGCATGACACTTCCGGGGTGTGTTTACTTTTGTTGTATAGGATAGTCGATAATATTTTTGTGGTTTGATTTTACTTCTGTTTCGGTGCAAACTGCGTTATTTCTGTAATGGAACTGCCTACTTTTCGTTTGGTCACCGTGGTTGGTTGTTTTTCGTTGGGCTTCCGTGTGCCGTGTTGGGTGTTTGTTGCTTCCGCGTTTTTGCGCCTCTGGTAGTGAGTTTGGGGCTCAATGCCCCTTTGTGCGAATTGATTAGTGATATGGCATTGGGAACCGGTATGTGGGGATCCTGGGCGAGTTTCGGATCGCATACCGGGGGAATACCGGGGTTGTTGTCGAGTTAATCGAAGGGTTCACTGTCGTCTCGATTGGACTTGGGTGCTAACCCTGCGAGTGCCCTCGGCGGTCCGTGGTTAGCCTCCAAATCCGATTGGGATGACTAAACCTTCAATTAGCCCGGGGACGATCTGGGCGGCTCCTCTCACAGCGCCCCCACTACCGGTCGCACCACCCAGAGAAGCCGACTGGATGGACGCGATCACAAACGTCTTGCGAGACCAATTTGGCATCCAGCCGAGAGGACGAAATCTTGGCTACAGAAAACCTTACCCCGATAACATTGATAGGATCCCATATCCCAACGGGTACCGGGTCTCCGACTTCACTAAATTCTTAGGGGACAACGCAACTACCACCATGGAACACGTTGGCCGCTTCATAGTACAATGTGGGGAAGCGGCGCATTCCGATGGGCTCAGAATAAAACTATTTCCATTATCTCTGTCTGGAGCAGCGTTTACATGGTTCACCACTCTACCTCCGAACTCGGTCAACACTTGGACCGATTTAGAAAGCTGATTCCATGAGTACTTCTTTTGCGGAAGTTTAGAGCTACGGATCTCTGATTTGAGCTCTGTACGGCGGCAAAATTTCGGGGAATCAGTGGTTAAATATATCAAGAGATTCAGGGAAGTGCGTAACCGATGCTTTAGTGTTACTTTGCCCGAAAATCAACTCGCCGACTTGGCCTTTCAAGGCTTAATTCCTCCACTTCGAGAGAAGTTCGGCGGACAAGAATTTGCCAACTTAAGCCACTTATTGCATAGAGTATCGGCTCAGGAAGGCCGATCGTATGAAAATAAGGGGTTTAAAGATAAGTTTAAAAGTAGTAAATAAAGAGAAAAACCAAAGGTTAACTTCGTGGAGTATGAGTCAGATGATTCAGCCGATGATGAGGAAACAGATATTTGTATAGCCGAGTGGGTCAAGGGTAATAAAAAACCTTGGGTATGCTCCTGGCTAAAACCAACTAAAGCCAAGTCGGAAGTCAAAATATTCATTTGATGTGGCCAAATGTGACCGCATATTCGACTTACTTTTGCAAGAAAAGCTGGTGCGAGTCCCAGAAGGGCATGTTATACCATCGGCTGTGTGAAATCATGTGCTGAAAAATTGGCTTTGAACTGAAAAATTAACTTAGAATTGGATTTGCAAAATGTGCTTGTGCATGTGTTTGACAATTTGACAAGAAAGCTTGAAGATTACGATTAGCGCGGACAAAGTTCTCAAGAACAAGTAAAGTTTCCTATCCAGCGACGACAGTGTTTTTGAGTCTCATTGTGAACATGTTTTTGAGCCCATGACCAAGTCATTTTTCACATGTACAACTGACTGTTTTTTCTTGGTCCGTTAGAACAAGCTTTTCGGTTTGGATAATTTCTTGGAACCAAGATTTTTCACATGTACAACGGACTAATTCTTTTTGTCCGTCATTGAATGGACTTTTTCTAGGGTTTTTGATTTTGGTCCGTTGTAAACGTGTTTTGCTTTCGGTTTGGATGTTTTGCAAGATTTGAAATGGTTTGAATTTGAGATTATGAAATTTGGGATGATTTCATGATACTTGTTTTGAAGTGGACTTTATGCAATGCTCATGTGAGTAGTTGCATGAATTGACCTTGAGTCAAGTCGTGGACTTGTGCTCGGATTTGTTTTGTGGTTTGTTCATGTGCAGGTATTGCTCGAGGGCTTAACGTGGTCGTGATGGACGGAACTAGGTTCATGGAGGAGGCGAGGTTCGGGACTAGGTTCGAGGAACCGAGGTCTTGGTGGTCAAGGATGTCATGCGGGACGTTCGGGCTAAGAGAATGGTGCATATGAAGAATGGTTAGTCACGTGAGAATGGCAGAGGTCATTCGCGTGCAAAGTGTTAGTCACGTGAGTATGGCGGTGGCCATGCAGCGTGCAAAGTGTTAGACACGTGAGTATGGTAGGGTTACCATCACGCTGCAAGAGTTACTCACCTGGTTGGGCCAAGTAGAGTTGAGTTGAATGATTCCTTCTAGGGAATAGGAATCGTATTCGAGAACTCTTTGTGGGTTGGTGCTTTAAATAGGTGGGGGTCTCTTGAAAGGCATCAAGTAGAGCTAGCGCATCAAGCTTTGAGCTTGGTTTTAGGATTTGTACTCTTTTGATGAGAGTATTTTAGACAAGAAATAAAGATCAATTCTTCCAAGATTTTTGCGTGCTACAAGAACCACGTCGCTACAAGATTTTTCTGCTTTTGGTTCTTGTTTGCATGCTTGTTCTAGTTCTAGATTGGTTTTGTTCTTCAAGTTTTATCTTGATTTGATCCATCAAAACCTCTCTAGGATATTGATCTAGTGTTTCTCAAAGTCTAGTTGATCAATCTTTTGTCGTTCTTGTTTAATCTTGAAGTTTTGATTAGATTGATTCTCGTCAAGTTCTGGATCAGCAAGCTTGCGAAGCTCATAACTTTTGATCCGTAAGTCCGATCGAGCTGATTCTTTTTGGAGTTCGATTCGTATTGAATCTAGTTTCTTGTGTCCAAATTTCAGATCGTTTCGACGGTTGGATCTCCGGGAATTCTCGTTTTACCAAACCTCTGTCATTCTGTTTTTTGTCGAAAACAGAGGCAATTATTTAGTTCTGTTTTGGGGTGAACTTTTAATAGGTCAAGAATTTGGTTTTAGCTTCCGCGACAATCATTCACCCCCTCTGATTGCTATATTCGTATACTTCGATCCTACAAGTGGTATCGTGAGCAAGGTTTTTCTAATCTATCTTAATCGGTGATTAGATCAATGGATCATTATTAAACAAAACCTTGTGTGTTCAATGGTGTTGATTTTCAGTTTTGAAGGCCAAGATGGAGGCGTTCATCCAAGCTCAGGATTCGCAATTTGGGAGAAGGTCTACAAGCCATATGAAGTCACCGCAAACGACAACGCCAACGACCTAATCGCACACATGTTGAAGCAAACAGCAAGGCGCGCAACTTGATCATCCAAGAGCTTGGGACGTAGCGACTTCGATCGTGTGATTCATCTTCGATCCGATATGAGGTATGGAAATCTCTTTGTGATTACCATGAGGGTTCTAACACTATTAAAGAGGTTCGTCAAGATCTTTACAAAAAAGAATACATGCGATTTGAGATGAAATCAGGTGAGTCGCTAGATGACTTCTTTTAACGTTTAAATAAAATTCTTAGTAATCTTCGTCTGTTGGAGTTAGCTTTGATGATGCTGCTAATGCTAGACAATTGCTTGGTGCATTAGACATGTCTATTTGGGAGATGAAAGTTACATCCATTAGAGAATCTACTATCATGAGTTCACTTACATTAGATGTTCTGTATTCTAAGTTGAAAACTCATGAATTAGATGTTCTTGCTAGAAAGAATGATCATAAATCAATTGCTTTGACATCTCAATCTAGCATATCTCATAATGGTGTCTGCTTCAAGTTTTGCTCTATCCTTCTTGTCTTCACTAACCGATGAGCAGTTGAGCAATTCCCGTAAGAAGACTTATCACTACTCTCTTCGCTTTAACAAAGCCTTGCAAAATGTGATAAAGAGAAAGAGAGGTGGTGGTGATCCTCCAAGATGCTATGAGTGTGGTGATCTCGACCATATGCGTCCAAACTGTCCAAAACTTGCAAGTAAAGCATCAAGGGAGTGAGAAGGACAACGACAGAAGAAAAGAGAAGAAGAAGTTCTCTCCAAGTGATAGAAAAGAAGAAGAACTTCATCAACGGCAGTTGTCCATCGAGTTCTTTCGCTCTTGAACAAGTCAATTTGAGCGATGTGGATTCGGAGAGCAATGAGGATGATGCAACTCCAAGCAAGCATGAGTTGGCGGGGTTGTGTCTCATGGCCAAAAGCAGCGAGGCTTCACCGAGGCGATCATGACTTCAATGAGGTAGATCCTTCTTACGATGAATTAGCTATTGTTGTTGCTCGTCTTGGTAAATTGCTTGATAAACGTGACAAGAAAATTAAGAAACATGATTTTGTTGTTGAATCATTGAATGCTGAAATTGCTAGACTTAAAACTTTGATTCCTGATGATGATGCTTGCAAATCATGTGACTTAATTTGGAATGAGCTTACTTCGCTTAGGAAAGAACATGCTTCCTTGATTGAGAAAATTAATGCTGAAAGTGAGAAAAATGAGAAACATATTAAACATGCTAGCTGTTTCCCTGATGATTTGCATGGTTTAACTTCTTGTTCTAAATGCTCAACTCTTGAATTAAAATTAAAAGATGCAAATGCTAGGGTTTCTCAATTGTTGATGATCTACACATGAGGTTCTTTCATGCTCAACTTGTCGTAAGCAAAAGGAAAAAGTGAATGTTCCTTGCAATAATTGTTTAACTCTTTCTAAAAGTTAATTACTTGGACAAATCATTAGAACGTTTCACTAAAGGAAAGAAGAACCTAAACATGATTTTGGATCAATCAAAAGTCAGCACTCATAACAAAGGTTTAGGTTTTGATTCTTATGCTCATCATAAATCACATGCTCCACCGCTGTTGTTAAAACACTTGACGGAGGAAAATTTGAAATTGTCAATGAGCCTAAGAAAATTGTCTTTAAGTCTGTTGAGTGTTATCTTCTAATATGATTAATGCAAATGTTGCTTCTACTTCTAAAGCCAAACAACCTGTTAAGTAAACTTGCACTCATTGTGGTAGAGATGGACATTTAGTAGATTTTTGCTTTAGACTATCCAAACAACAAAGAAAGAAAGAGCTAAAGCTAGGTCTAATTTTAGAAAGGCACGCTTTGCTTCTCACTACGTGCCTAGGGTGATGCAAAGCACCTTTTGTTGCTAGAAACACCAGAACGTGCAAATTTGATTTTGTGCATAAGACTCGCTCAAGTGTTGTGCCCTCTGTCTGTCAGGTGTCTCAAGATCGGATTCCTAAACATCTTATTTCTAACCCTGCATCGAGACCTCGACACTTTGCTTCTATGTAGGCCTCTCACGAGGAAGGAGAACATGTGGCTAGTAAATTTGATGCTCACTTCATATGTTATTGATAAGTTTGGTTCTTCTTCACTTGTGCATCTCATGCTAAAAGTGTTGCCTTTGAAGATACTTCTTCCACTTGTTTTAAAAGGCACTAGTCCAAATAGTGCAGTAATGCAGTGTATATGTTCGGGGAGAGTGTCTTTGTTCATAAAAGATGATGATGATCTTTGTTGAGGATGAGATAATTGGAGGTTTACATGAGAGACTCTTCCCACGTGCTTGTGTGTGCTTGTGTGCTTGTTTTCAAGCTTCCCACGTGCTTCACATCGACAAGCTATCTTGAGTATCCTCATAGAACTCAAGATTTTGGCATTTGGCTTTACCTTCCTCATGCATTAGTTTGAGATCTTTCGATGCTTTGATTTTTGGAGGATGTAGAATTGATAGGAAGAGCACTTCGGGTTCATGTCACTTCTTGGGAAATTCTCTCATTGCATGGTCATCTAGAAAGCAATCTTCTGCTGCACAATCAATCTTTGAATCTGAATATGTGGTCAGCTAGTTGTTGTTCTCAAATTCTTTGGATAGTAGCTACACTTAAAGATTATGGGGTTAATTTGGATAGTGTTCCTCTTTTGTGATAACACTAGTGCAATTTGCATTGCTAAGAACCCCGTGCAACACTCTAGAACAAAACACATTGACATCGATTTCACTTTCTTAGAGATCATGTTGAAAAGGCAACATTGTGCTTCATCATGTTGATAATGAAAATAAATTGGCAGACATTTTCACAAAACCTTTGTCTTCTTCGTTTTGCTTTTATTCGGGGAGAACTTGGGATTGTTCATCCAATGGGTTTGTTTTGAGGGGGAGTTTATTTGCCAAGTTCTTTCAATTGATGAGCTCAATTTTTCATATTTCTTTATATGTTATGTAATTGAGCTAATATATGATAATCTAATTGTCTCACTTGAACTAAAAATGACATTGTGGAATTCCCCTCGACTGGGTGATTACCTATAGCTAAATACTGTGATATCTTACTCTTCTAGGCTTGATATTGAATCCTCTTGACAAATTTGGGCTATGAAGCAAGTGTGGTTTCAACTTTACTCTTTCATAAGACCTTTTAATCACTTTTGCATGTTTATAATCAAAGAAAAATGAAAAGAAAAAGGAATCAATAAAAAGGGTTGTTAAAAGCAAAAACCTCAAGTTATGTGCTTGAGTTTGCTTTCCTAAAAGATAAGATGTATGCTTCAAGCATGCCATTCCCTCAAAGATAAGATGTATGCTTCAAGCATGCCACTCCTAGAAAATAAAAGAAGTATGCTTCAAGCATGCCACATGCAACTTATTGTTTAAAGATTAAATTGGTCTACTAGATTGGAGTTGAAACTACTTGCTCGCCCTAAGTTGTTAGTTGCTTCAATTTTTAAAGTCTTGCTTTTTCTGCTAAGATCTTGCTTAGTACTTGGCTATAGTTGACTAAATTGAGGTTGAGATGCATGTCATTCCCTAACTTGTTAAAATCACATCAAGATCATGTATTTTGCATATTATGTGATATATAAGGTTATATGATCGAATGAGCTCATCTTTTCCTATCTTGGCACTCCCTTGTTTCTCTTGGTGAAATCATTGTTTCAGGAAAAATTTTGAACCTGTTCTCTCTTTTACTCTTGATGAATCCATTGTCAAAGGGGGAGAAATTTGGGAATCATTGAAAAGCTTAAAAAAAGGGGAGAAGAAAAAGGGGGATTTGTTTCTGGCATTTTGTGAGAAGTTTGGAGATTTTTAGGAATTTTGGACACATTGCATTGGACACATTGCACATTCACACACATTTTCCTTCTCAGTGGGAGATTTTGTGTTGTTTTTGGTCAAAGGGGGAATTCTGTGTTTTCTTCCTTCGGTCTTTGATCCTTTCGATTTCAAAATCTTTTGTAAAGTGAATGCCAAATGTTCAATTCTAAGTGGTGTTGCCAATGTTTTCATCAAGGGGGAGATTGTGAAATCATGTCTTTGAAAAATTAAGCTTTGAACTAGAAAATTAACTTAGAATTGGATTTGCAAAATGTGCTTGTGCATGTGTTTGACAATTTGACAAGAAACAGTAAGTTACGCATTAGCGACAAAGTTCTCAAGAAACAAGATTTCCCATCTGCGCGACGACAAGGTGTTTTTGAGTCTGCTAGAACATGTTTTTGAGCCCATGACCGAAGTCATTTTCACATGTACAACGGACAGTTTTTCTTGGTCCGTTGTGAACAAGCTTTTTCGGTTTGGATAATTTCTTGGAACCAAGATTTTCACATGTACAACGGACTAATTCTTTTTGTCCGTCGTGAATGGACTTTTTCTAGGGTTTTTGATTTTGGTCCGTTGTAAACGTGTTTTTGCTCGGTTTGGATGTTTTGCAAGATTTGAAATGGTTTGAATTTGAGATTATGAAATTTGTGATGATTTCATGATACTTGTTTTGAAGTGGACTTTATGCAATGCTCATGTGAGTAGTTGCATGAATTGACCTTGAGTCAAGTCGTGGACTTGTGCTCGGATTTGTTTTGTGGTTTGTTCATGTGCAGGTATTGCTCGAGGGCGAACGTGGTCATGATGGGACCTAACTAGGTTCATGGAGGAACTGAGGTTCGGGACTAGGTTCAGAGGAAGGCCGAGGTCTTGGTGGTCAAGGATGTCATCTGGACGCTCGGGCTAAGAGAATGGTGCATATGAAGAATGGTTAGTCACGTGAGAATGGCGGGAGGTCATTCGCGTGCAAAGTGTTATCACGTGAGTATGGCGGTGGCCATACGCTGCAAAGTGTTGAACACGTGAGTATGGTAGGAGTTACCATACGCGTGCAGTAAGAGTTGTACTCGGCTGGTTGGGCCAAGTAGAGTTGAGTTGGATACAGTTCCTTCTAGGAATAGGAATCGTATTCGAGAACTCTTTGTGGGTTGGTGCTTTAAATAGGTGGGGGTCTCCTGTTGAAAGGCATCAAGTAAAGCTGAGCGCATCAAGCTTTGAGCTTGGTTTTAGGATTTGTACTCTTTTGATGAGAGTATTTTAGACAAGAAATAAAGATCAATTCTTCCAAGATTTTATGCGTGATAACCACGTCCGCTCTGATATTTTCTCGCTTTTGGTTCTTGTTTGCATGCTTGTTCTAGTTCTAGATTGGTTTTTGTTCTTCAAGTTTTATCTTGATTTGATCCATCAAAAACCTCTCTAGGATATTGATCTAGTGTTTCTCAAAGTCTAGTTGATCAATCTTTTGTCGTTCTTGTTTAATCTTGAAGTTTTGATTAGATTGATTCTCGTCAAGTTCTGGATCAGCAAGCTTGCGAAGCTCATAACTTTTGATCCGTAAGTCCGATCGAGCTGATTCTTTTTGGGTTCGATTCGTATTGGAATCTAGTTTCTTGTGTCCAAATTTCAGATCGTTTCGACGGTTGGATCTCCGGGAATTCTCGTTTTACCAAACCTCTGTCATTCTGTTTTTGTCGAAAACGAGGCAATTATTTGGTTCTGTTTTGGGGTGAACTTTTAATAGGTCAAGAATTTGGTTTTAGCTTCCGCACAATCATTCACCCCCCCTCTGATTGCTATATTCGTATACTTCGATCCTACAGGCTGAATAATTAAAAAAGCGCAGATATTGCAAATGGCATAACTCTTCTCGCATAACACCAATGATTGTAATATCTTTCGTCAGCAGATACAGTCGGCCATAGAAGATGGATGAGTGAAGTTCGCAGAAGAGCGAGACTTGCAGGTCGACAAGAACCCCTTTTCGGTCAACATGGTCAGTTGCTCGCTTAAAGGAAAGGAGATACAACAAGACGAAGTCTGCTCATTAGCGGTATCGGCCACAAAAGCCGATAGGAAGACGGTGAACAAGGAAAAAATGCTACAAATCACTATCGGCTTGATCTAGATAGAGGCCGATCTTGAAGAAAGGCGGTAAAGGGCGGTTAAAGTGAAAGGCAAACCTGAAATCGGCAAATGGTAAAGGCTGAGAGGCAAATATCACCAAAGACGCCGATAATGAAGGATGGACCAACTTTTACTCAACTATTAGCTAAATATGAGAAGAGGGGACAAAAAACAGCCAACATGTCCCGGCGGGCGCCGATAAGAAAGTATCGACCGATGACTGCTGAAAAAGCCCATGAGCGGTGCCCTTCCTGGCGATTCTGTTGGGAGAGGAGATTGATTCTACCATCCCCCATGCCTATCCCATGCAGCATTACCCAGGGCAAAACCAGGAGTATCTCTGCTTTTCATCAGGAATAAAGCCGGGGCAAAAATACGAACCACCCTCAGAAAGTTATCGAAGGCCGGTCCACGAAAGGATCGGCAGTATGGAAGGAACACCCTAGTGGTCGACAGACCAAGGCGAGGCCAAAGGACCAAGATCGGCCAAGTAGGGAGATCAAAGAAAGTCAGTCCATGTAAGAATTTCATGGCCAAAAGAGAACCAAGCAAACGGTGGGGAAAAACGTAAGGCCGATTAGTTATTGTCGGTGTATTTTACACCAGGGTGCCAACTACACTTTAGTAAGAGCCGCTAGCGGACAGGTGGCGACCAGGCCACGCCGCTGGAGATCAGCTGAGTGATCGCCCGCGGGCAGGTGGCGACCAGGCCACGCCGCCGGCGGCCAGCTGTGTGATCGCCCAGCGGACAGGTGGCGACATGGCCACACCGCTGGTGGTCAACTGAGTGATCGCCCGCGGGCAGGTGGCGACCAGGCCACACCGCTGGCGGTCAGCTGTGTGATCACCCAGCGGACACGTGGCAACCAGGCCACGCCACTGGCGGTCAGCTGTGTGATCGCCCAGCGGACACGTGGCGACCAAGCCACGCCGCTGGCGCTCAGTTCCCGAGGCCACTTAGTGGCCGATGCAGCCGCACAGAAGGTCAAAGACATTTAATGAGCATTGTGCGCATTAAATGGGGGTAATGAAGGCCACAGTATGGCGACATGTGTTCCCAATGCGCGCCATAATGGCGGATGACGTCATGGTGCGAGTTCCCACTCCAGTAGAGCGGGCGACGCCGACAGGTGCGGGTCCCGAAGCGGCGGATAGGACGGCTGCACCAGAGCATTAAGCGTGCTACAAGAATAATGACGGGCGCATTAATTGCAGCCCACCCAGTGTATTTAATGTACTGCCTTTTTTGTAAACCCCATGCACCTCAGCCAACCTGGATATATAAAAGGTAACTAGGGTGCAAGGGAGGAGGGGGTCGGTCAGTTCTTCTTCCTCTTCTCTGCCAGTTCATCTCTGGAGACGGGCTGGTCCCAATGAGGCTGTTTGAGCGATTTCCCCCAAGAGCATAATCCAGAGCAATCCCAACAGGACTAGGGCTTTTACTCGGAAGGAGGGCCCGAACCTGGATAAACCCTAGTGTCTTCTTGTGAGCTTCGTTCACTCTCTTTCCGCTATGTCTGGAGCGATCCCCACGAAAGCCCCTCATTCGGACTTCTCACACCCCGTTCGGGAAGGGGTCTGTTAGCTTATACGCTGACAGTGGCGCGCCAGGTAGGGGGCTCAGTGGCGGATTGTTCTTCTTTCTTCCATCTTCTTGCGAAGTTTGCAAGAAACTCCGACGATCATCAGCATGGCAGCCTCACTCCAAGCACGACGGTCTGCGTGAGGAGAGCGGCGCTCGCGGCCGGTCCCGACACTCGCCCAGGGTGTCGGACCCCCCAGGTCCCTCCGTCCGGGGAGGGACGTGTGGTGCTTCTGCGCAGGAGGCTAGCCTGTCCGGCGGCGTCTCCTGATGGGAGACGATACCCCGGCGCGGAATCTCCACGCGGCCCGGCTGCTCCTCGATCACCCCCCGGTTGCACTAGGGGGCGAAACCCCCACCGCCCCATGGCTGTGGGACATCGCCCGCCTAGTGGACGCTGCCTAGCAGCAGGTGGAGGCGGCGAATCAGCCGGGGGCTTCTGGCGTCGGGCGGCAGGGCACGCGCGCGGCCGACGGGTAAACCTCCAGCCGCACGGCCACAACTTTTCCCGATCGTGAGGGCCGGGACAAAGGAAAGGGTGCACAGGTTGCAGCCCCCTCGGGTACAGGGGGACGTGCACGTGCTCCCACTTCTTCCCGTGGTTCCCCCGAGTCGGTGGGGAGCTGTGGGGATCTGAGGGCCCGCTTGGACGAAAGAAGGTCCCAGCGCGGTGCTGACTTGCGCGACGTCCTTAGGGGGCGTCGTGCACTCGAATGGCACCGTGGGGGCCACCCGATGTCAAGCGGACGAGGGGAGACCTCGCTCCCTGGCTCCAGGGAGAGCGTAGATTCGCACCCCTTGACTCCATCTCAGGGTCGAGGGGCGGGCGGGCGGCGCTGCTCCCCCTACAACGTGGGATGTCAGGTGTTTTCCCTCCGCCTACGCCAAGCGGCGTGGCCGGAGAGATTCTGCCCTGCGTCCATCGAGAAGTACGATGGCACCACCAACCCGGAGGAGTTTCTTCAGATCTATACCAAGGTGGTGCGTGCCGCGGGAGGATCTGAGAAGATCATGGCGAACTACCTCCCTACGTCATTGTCGGGCTCCGCCTGCTCCTAGCTGTTGAACCTCCCTCGAGGCTCCGTGCACTCGTGGGAGGAATTATGCGACATCTTCATCGCCAACTTTCAGGGTTCCTACACTCAGCCGGGCATGGAGGATGACCTTCATGCCCTGGAGCAGATGAAGGGGGAGTCCCTGAGGGAGTTCATCCGGTGGTTCAGCCACTGCCGAAATACGATCCCCCGAATCTCCGAGCAATCGGTGATTATCGCCTTTCGGAGGGGGGTCCGAGATCAGAAGATGTGGGAGAAGATGGCTACCCGCACTGTTTCGACCACCTTCGAGCTGTTTTCCCTGGCCCATAAGTGCGCCAGGGCAGCGGAGGCCCGAGAGCCACGGCGGGGCCGTCCGGTCACGGCGAGGCAGGAACCTCGAAGGCTGCCGAGCACAAGAAGAAGAAGAAACGCAAGGAGCTCGGCGCCGGAGAGGTCCTAGTCGCCGAGCCGGAGGACAAGCCCTAGAAGCGCGACCGTCGGGACAAGAGGGGTGATCGTCGAGGCCCACGAGGTGATCGCGGGGATCACCGGTCCTCCCGCCGAGAAGACGATGGGGGCAGACCTTACTGCCCCATCCACAGGACCAATGGACATGACTTGGCGGATTGCCAGGTAGTGTCCAAGCTGGTGGAGCAGCGGCTTAAGGAGTGCCGCGATGACGACCGCGACGACGCAGATGAAGACCCTGCTCCGCTGGCTTTCCAGCAAGCAGAGCACACGGTGGCGTTCATCCATGGTGGCTCCGCCACCTACTCCTCAAACTCGCAATACAAGCGGGGGCGAGCAGGCTACTAAAGTGGTCGGAGGAGCTGATCACCTTCAGTCAGGCCGACCACCCGGAGAGCACCGCAGGCCCTGGCCATCTCCCAATCGTGGTTTCCCCCACGGTCCGGAATGCGAGACTCGGGCGGGTGCTGGTGGATGGAGGAAGTTCCATCAACCTCATGTCTGTGGGGGCGTTCAAGACACTCCAAATTCCTTATGAGGAGTTGCGTCCGACCCCCCTCTTCAACGGAGTCACCCCTGGAGTGGGCTTGACACCTCTGGGGCAGGTCCGGTTGCATGTCACGTTCGGAAGTGCGGAGAACTTCCGGACAGAGAAAATTAACTTTGAGATTGCGGACTTGGACCTCCCCTACAATGCGTTGATTGGCCAGCCAGCTCTGGTCAAGTTCATGGCGGTCACGCACTATGCCTACATGATGATGAAGATCCCCGTGCCTGGAGGCCCAATTACCGTGAAGGTGGATCGGCTGGAAGCCCTGCGCCTCAGCAAGCAGGTGCAGGACCTGGCCGGCACCACCTGTTCGGCTCGAGAGGAGGATGATTGCCTAGAGCTCCCTCCGGTCATGGTCCGTGCCTCACCTGGTCCCTCCGATGAGGTGAAGGTGGTCTCCGTGGGTGAGGACGACTCTGGGAGGGTTGTGAAGATCGGTGCCAGCCTCGGCACCAAATAGGAAGACACGCTCGTCACCTTCCTCTGGTCTAACCTAGATGTGTTCGCCTGGGAACCATCTGAAATGACCGGGGTCCCTAGGGAGGTGATCGAGCACCGATTGGCGACGCTCCCCGGAGTGCACCCAGTCCGGCAGAAGGTCCGGAGGCAGGCACCAGAGCGGCAGGATGCCATTCGGGATGAGGTAGAGAAGCTACTGCAAGCGAAGATTGTACGGGAGGCAGCCTATCCCGAGTGGCTGGCCAACCCTATGCTTGTCAAAAAGTCGAACGGAACATAGCGGATGTGCATCGACTTCACTGACCTCAACAAAGCCTTCCCCAAGGACCCGTACCCCCTGCCGCGGATAGATATCGTCGTCGATTCCACAACAGGGTGCGAGGTCCTGTGCTTCCTAGACGCCTACTCCGGCTACCATCAGATCAGTATGGCGCGGGAAGATGAAGAGAAGACTGCTTTTGTGACCCCTCTAGGCGTGTACTGTTATTTCCAAATACCTTTTGGGTTGAAGAACGCTAGCTCCACCTACCAGCGTGCTATGCACATTGTATTTCAGTCGCAAATTGGAAGAAACCTCGAAGTATATGTTGATGACTTGGTAGTAAAGACCAAAAAGACTGTTGGGCTTGTTGAAGATTTAGAAGAAACTTTCTCCCACCTCCGGTAGTATTGTTTGAAGCTGAATCCTGAAAAGTGTGTGTTCGGTGTGTCGTCTGGAAAGCTGCTTGGGTTCCTCGTTTCCAATCGTGGGATCGAGGTCAAACCGGAGAAGATCACGGCCATCGAGCGCATGCAGCCGCCCACGAGGCTCAAATAAGTTCAGTGCTTAGCTGGTCGCTTGGCCTCTGTCGGCCGCTTTATAGCCCGCCTGGGGGAAAAGAGCCTCCCCTTTTTCAAGCTGCTAAAGAAGACCAACTCCTTCGAGTGGACTACAGAAGCGCAGCAAGCACTTGAAGAATTAAAGCAATACCTCTCCTCCCCTCTGGTGCTGGTCGCCCCCGAGCCGGGCGAGCCGCTACTGTTATACGTGGCGGCGATCCGTGATTGAGCGCAGACGGTGGCGAGCGTGAAGGGGTCGATGGCGATTTACTACGTCAGCAAGGTGCTGCATGATGCAGAAACAAGGTACCCGCAGGCTCAGAAGACGGTATATGCCGTGCTAGTTGCGGCATTATTTCCAAGGAAGAGAGATCACGGTGGTGTCCGCCTATCCCTTGCGCGAGATACTTCACAACCGCGAAGCTGAAGGCCGCATTGCCAAGTGGTCTGTGGAGCTGGGAGAGTTCGGTCTCAAGTTTGCCCCCCGCACGGTAATCAAGAGTCAAAGGCTGGTAGAGTTCGTTGTCTAGTGGACTCCTGCCGAGCCTGAAGATGAAGAAACCCCCACGCCCTCCCCATGGACACTCTACTTCGACGGCTCCTTCAGGCTCGAAGGCGCGGGGGCTGGGGTCCTCCTGGTTTCCCCAACCGGGGACCTCCTCAAGTACGTGGTTGTCTTGGACTTCAAGGCCACCAACAACGTCGCCGAGTACGAAGGTTTGCTTGCGGGGCTTCGCGCCGCTGCGGCCATTGGTGTTCGGCGGCTACAAGTCAAGGGCGACTCGTTGCTAGTCGTTAACCAGGCGAGAAAGGAGTTCTCCTGCTCTGATCCCGTCATGGCGGAGTACTTGGCAGAGGTCAGAAAAATGGAGCGACATTTCGAAGGGCTAGGGTATACCCATATCCCCCAGCGCGACAATTACTTGGCGGACGAGCTGGCACAGCTTGCCTCGACAAGGTCTTCTGTTCCGATCTGAGTCTTTGAAGAAAGGCTTCCGCGACAGTCCATCACAGCCCCCGTTTCTGGTGGGGACGGTGGTGACGCTGCTTCAGCCCTCATTCCGGAAGGGAAAGCAGTACCGGCGGAAACGCCAGGCCGGGCGTAGTACCCGGGCGATCACCCTGTGGTCGCCACACTTGATCGGGAAGGCACAGGATGGATCCGATCCTGGCCTACCTGCGGGATCAAGTGTGCCCCGACGATGATGCGTCAGTAGAGAAGATAGCACGAAAGGCCAAGTGCTATACCTTGGTGGGCGGGGACCTTTACCGCCGGGGTAAAAACGGAGTTCTCCTGAAGTGCATCACTCGGGAAGAGGGGAGCAGTCTGCTCTCTGATATCCATGGAGGCGTGTGCGGGAGCCATGTGTCCAGTCGAACGATGGTGCGAACAGCTTTCCGCCAAGGGTTCTATTGGCCAACCGCCCTCCAGGATGCTTGCGAGTTGGTGAAGAGGTGCGAGGCGTGCCAGTTCCACGCCAAGCAGATCCACCGACCAACCCAGGCTCTGCAAACTATCCCGCTCTCATGGCCCTTCGCGGTCTGGGGGCTGGATATCCTGGGCCCATTCCCACGGGCCACAGGGGGCTACACCCATCTGTTCGTCGCCATCGACAAGTTTACCAAATGGGTGGAAGCCAAAGCAGTAAGGACGATTACAGCCGCTGCTGCAATCAAATTCATGCGAGGAATCTTTGCCCGCTTCGGGGTCGCCAACCGCATCATCAACGATAACGGCACACAGTTCACCAGTGCCGCTTTCTTGGATTTCTGTGAACAAATGGGTACCAAGGTCTGTTTTGCCTCGGTAGCCCACCCAAGGAGTAATGGTCAAGTCAGCGGGCCAACGCGCTGGTGCTGAAGGGCCTCAAGACCAGGGCGTTTGATCGACTCCACAAACGCGGAGCCTGGTGGACTGAGGAGCTCCCAGCAGTGTTGTGGTCACTTCGTACCACCCCCAGTCGGGCCACCGCGGAAACCCCCTTCTTCTTGGTCTACGGCGCGGAGGCGGTCCTACCCTCGAAGCTGGCCTTGGGGTCACCGCGCGTGGCGGCGTTCACTGAGGAAGCCCAGGAAGATCTGCGGCGGGAGGACGTCAACCTCCTGGAAGAAGTACGGGATCGCGCGGCCTTGCGCGCTGCCCGGTACCAGCAGAGCCTCAGGCGGTACCACGCCGCCCGGGTCAGCGAGAGAACGCTGGCAGTCGGTGACCTGGTCTTGCGCAGAGTCCAGACGCATGCTGGGTTGCACAAACTGTCTCACCAGTGGGAGGGCCCCTTTAAGGTGGTCTCAGTCTCTCGCCCCGGGGCGGTCAGGTTGGCCACTGAGGATGGGGAGGAGTTGGCGAATTCCCAAAACATAGAGCTTCTGCGCAAGTTCTATCCCTGAGAAGGCTGTAAGTGCAGAGCTGCGCGCCCCGACCAGCGGAGTTGAGCTTTCCTCTCCAAAGCTGGTCGGAGGAAGCCTCTGTTTGATCCAATATCTACTTTTTATTCATAGCAGTTGTCACTTTTGCGGTTTGCACCCTGGTGGGCCGTGTCAGCATGATCGCCCTTAGTGCATTAAGGCTCTCTGAGTTCTTGACGGTAAAAGTTGGTCCATTGGGTGAGTGTGGCATACAGGGATGGGTGATCGGATGGCTGGTTTGGCACGGTTTTCAACACGGTCTTGACGCTCAAGGTGTCCCCGTGAGAACCGGCGACTCAAACACCATCACCGAAAGCCTACTACCCTGCCGCACCTCACCAAGTGTTCGGCCCCAAGAGACCGCAAGAATAACTAATTTCACGGGGCCCTAACGTCCTGAGAAAGCGACATTCTGGCACGAGGGACACTGGCCTTTCACTCCAACTAACACTTAACGCGCGTCATTGACTTTTTGTTCGCTCAGAGCCAGCATAGTGAAGGCGCAAACGGGCACCCAAACATAAGATGCGCAAAGGGAAATATATGCATTTATAGTTAAGGCCCTAACTTGCAGGGGTCCGCTACAAGGGACGATATGACAACAACAAAGTAAAGGTTCTCAATCTTCATCTGCCGCGGCTTCTGCGGCCTCCTGGTGCTCCACCGGGGCGACGTCCAGCTCGAGTGCCACATCCTCGGCCATTGCTTCAAGCGTCGGGTTGACCATCTCGAGCTGATCGGCGACCCGCTCGGCGGCGCTACTGACTTGCGCTTCGGCGCGGGCCCATTCTCCTTCCACTCGTCAATCCTTCGCAGAAGGTGTGACACATACTCTTGAGCTTCCCGCCATCTGTTCTTCTCTGTTGTGATCTCCTTGCGGGCCTTCTGTAGCTCCTTGCTTGTATCATCGAGTACATCCTCCTGGGCGACAACAAGTCGTGCCAACTGTGTAACCATGGCATCCTCACCCTGAATCACCTTCGGGTCAAGAAGGTTATTGCTGCGCGGATGATAACGGAACACCGTGCTCTCTAACTCTCTGGCGTAGATACGGGTAATGTGCCGCATTGCTCGTCGTGATACTTCTTGGATACCCATCTGCATTGTAGACCTCCTGGCAGTGCAGTGTATCGGGCGATTGCCTGGGCCCTTCTTCCTAGCAGGTATCTCAATCTTCACGTCACAAGCCTTGATCAATCCCGCTTGTCTGATCACTTCCACTTGGTATTGGGGCTTCTCAAAATCTCTGAGAGCTTGTAGCATATGCCAAAGTTCTGCGGCGTGACCAACCTCCAGATCAACGTAGTTGAACTCTCCCTCCATCTGTCACAAGAGTGCTCACGTAAGAACTCGAAAATTTTAAATTGTGACAAGGTAAGGAAAAATTCAGCAAGAGACAAGAAAAGAAAGAATGGGATAAGTCGAGATATCATTTCTTATCTTGACAAACTTTTAGCTTTAGAAAATAGGTTTTATCCTCACTACGACCATTCTAGCTAGGGTTGAGCCTACGATCAGTATGGCTCTGATACCACCTCTGTCGGGACCCCGAATTTGCAAATCCGGACCCTCTGTGTATTCAGCACTAGTCCAGGAACGCGCTAGTGCACACAGTCTTAACATCGGTAAATATCACAATCATACCATTCGATACTAATAAAGTACTTTTATTTAAATAACCAAACTGGTTACTTGACCTTATGGCCAAGTCACAAATGTACGCCTCGCAGGGCGAAACTTATTAAGAGAGAAATAGTAGCAGCGGAAAATCAAATAAACTCGTGGCGCCATCCAGTATACCACAGGCAATGGTGGGCTCGCTCCTAAGTAGAGCGGATCCTCTTGGAGCTCCTCCTCCAAAGCTGGTGTAGTCTCCTCTTCAACTGGTGTTGTATTGTGGCAAGGGTGAGTACTTGGTACTCAGCAAGTCATGCACAGAATGCAGCTAATATACTACATGCATGGCTTAATTCAAAGGAGTGGCTCAAGGTATATTTGCAGTAAACAGCATTTGACAAGTAATATAAGTAGATTCGAAAGCAGTAGAAACAAGTAAAGCATAGATAACTTTTCAAGAAGTTTAACAAGCATCTTTCCCATCCTAATCCATATTTCCATCAACATCATTATTAATCCAACCCAACCTTTCAGATCCAAGTTATTTTTTTAGAAAATCTAACCCTTGACTGTAATTCCCGAGCGATGTCCAATACCGCGGACACGGCTATTCGAATAGATTGTACACTCTGCAGAGGTTATGCACTTTACCCACAAGATACAGTCAAACACCACAAAGGCGAGTTCAGTAACAAAGTCTTTGGAAACTTCTAACAATACAAGTGGTCCTCCCGGTTATTGCACACTAACCCTTCCCTTAGCTAAGGCGAAGTCTAGGCCAATCAACCGTTAGATGGGTACTGGCCTCGGCCCGATGCGCTCCCCGTACAACTTACACAAAGGGTGTAGTTGACCTCCTGAGGTCCCACAGTGCGTTATTAGCAACTTAGTCAACTAGGTCCGTCCCATTACGGACATGTGGTTGCACGTTAGACCAGTTCAAAGGCTTGCAAGGTTAAGTCCTTAGGGTGACCAGGGCAAGACTACCCGAAGAATCAAATCAACATCCCCAATGCCACAAGCGGCCCACTGATTACTCTTGCCACATGCCCTGGCCGAAAAACTATTTATCAAACCCTAGTTGATTACCATGCACCACGTGCCATCAACATCACATGATACCTTTCCAAAACAGGTTCAATATATCATTGATCAATATTAACATTTGATTATCCAAAATCATGAGCACGAGTGAGTCTAAGCAAAGATACTACAACGGTCTAAAACCCATGTTGGCAATTTAATAATGTCCAACTAGTAATCCACAACTAGGGTGACAAGGGTCATGGCACATATTTAAATAATCAAGGTGTCATACAGCAAATTGGTATTTATCTAATCCCCCATATTTAAATAAAGTATTTTCTAATTGAACTAGCATGCAATAGGTTAAATCAAAATAGATTTCAAAATAGGATCAACATGGTTAAAGCACAACTTGCCTTCAAAAGGTACTTGTTCTTGGTCTTGAGTTGGATCCTGAGTCAATACTTCTCCTTCGAATCCTTCCGGCACTTCAACGTCTACTCGTAAAGCGTGCAAATAGCAATACACGAATAAACAATAGGCAAAAAGTGTCCAAACATCCAAATAAAATCCATAAACAGAGAGAACATAATTTTATGAATTTTTAGAAACTGGAATCGTCAAATTTGGAGTTAAAATGCAAAAGTTATGATTATTTAAAGTTTAAATAATCAATTAAATAATTTTACAGAGAAAAAATTTAGTCCAAAAATTAAATAAAATTCATATTTAGGTAGATCTCAATTTTATACAAATTTAGAAATTTGAATCACTCAAATCGGAGTTGAAGCATAAAAGTTATAAGCGTTTGAAGTTTGAAACAAAATCACGAAATCATTATTTCGAATTAATAAATCATTTTCTTTTTCGAAAATTAATTATTGCGTCAGCGAGGACACGTGGCAGCACTGGATTGGTCTGCTGACGTCAGCCGGTCCATGGACTCGGTCCACGCTCGGCTCGGGTCTACCGTGGACTCGGTCCACGGCTCCTCGTGTCACTGACATGTGGGCCCCACCGTGACGTCAGCGGTGACGTCATGGTGCGGTTCGGTTGTCCTGCTGACACGCGGGCCCCGCCTGTCAGAGACACGCGCTCACGCGCGCGTGGCGCGGCTAGGCACACGTGGCACAATCTCGGCCGTTGATTTGAAAATCAACGGCCCAGATTGGATCTATGCTTCACGCGTTTGGGGTGAACGCGGTCAATCTGAGCCGTTGGATCTTGATCCAACGGTTGGAAACGATCCTAACCCGTAACGTTATCCACGATGCAGGCGGCGTGGCGATCGTGGGCCGTTGGATCTTGATCCAGCGGTCGGATCTAATCTGAATTCTAGGGTTTGGGAGAGAACGTGGGCTCACGGCTGCCGTTCAATCGGGATCGACGGTCCGAAGCTTGGCGCGGTTGATGGCGGCGGCGGGCTCAGAGCTCAGGAGACAAGGACGGCGACCTTCCGCGCGGCGTTTCCGAGGGCCTCCGGCGAGATGAAGTACGCGCCCAGTTTCGCCTCGTCACGGGTGTTGCGGATCTGACCACGGAGGCGGCGGAGCGCGGCTGGTTTGCGGCGAAGAACGAAGAACACACGGTGGCTGTTCTTAACTACGGCGAGGAATTGCGGTGGCGTTAGGGTTTCCCTGTAGGCGTGGGTTAGGGCAACGGACGCGGCGTCAAACGACGATCCTCGGGAGGGGGTCCACGGCTTTTATAGCGCGGAATCCGAGTCCGACGCGGCGGCGGAGGGCAACGGCCGCGGCGAGGTCTCCGGATCGGGGACGATGACCCCGGACCGTCCACGTGGCGTGATCAACGGCCACGATGGCTTGGCGCGAATGGGTCCGACCCGGATCCGGTCGGATCGGGCTCGCATGACGTGGCGCCGTCACGGCCGTTGGATCTCGATCCAACGGTCACGTGGCTAGGGTTCAGCCGAGTGGGTTCGGCTCGACCGCGTGGCTCGGGTCGGACTCGAGTCGGACTCGGACTCGGGTCCGGTCGGATGAACAGTACAAACCCACTCGCATTTTCCAGCGATTTAATAATTAAAATAATTCCCAGAAATTCATTTAATTCATTAAAAATAGCAAAAGACTCAGAAAAATTCCAGAAAAATTCTGGAAAATACTTTGGATCATTTTGGACTCAAATAAAATATTTCCAACAAAACTTTATTTGGAAAATTAAATTCTTTAATTATTTTAAAATGGAATAAATTCCAATAAATTCCAAATAAATCCAAATAAATTCCAGAAAATTCCAAAAATTCACCAAAGTGCCAAATCACATATGAATTTAAGGAAAGCAAAATTTTGGGGTGTTACAAACCTCCCCCCTTAATAGAATCTCGTCCCCGAGATTCAGGGCTTACTACAGAATAGGTTTGGAAACTCTTTCTTCAAATCCTCTTCGCGCTCCCAAGTCGCTTCGCTCTCTGCATGGTTGCTCCACTGAATTCTACAGAAGCGGGTTGACTTATTTCTAGTCTCTCGATCCATGGTGTCTAAAATCTTCACGGGATGCTCCTTGTAAGTCAAATCTTCTTGCAACTCAATTAATTCTAGCGGTGTCTGTTCCTCGGGTACTCGGAGACACTTCTTCAACTGGGACACATGGAATACGTCATGCACTCCTGCTAATGACTGCGGCAACTCCAGCTGATAAGCAACTTCGCCTCTGCGGCTCAAAATCTTAAATGGTCCAACATAACGGGGTGCGAGTTTCCCTTTGGCATGGAACCTCTTAACTCCTCTGAGCGGCGTAACTCTGAGGTACACAAAGTCTTCCGGTTCAAAACTCAAATCCCGGCGACGATTGTCAGCATAACTCTTCTGTCGTGATTGGGCTATCTTCAACCTTTCCCTGATCACGGCAATCTGCTCTTCAGCCTCTTGAAGAATATCAGGCCCGAAGACACGGCGCTTGCCGGTCTCATTCCAATTCAATGGCGTCAGGCGAGTCGACCATCTGATGCCTCAAAAGGTGACATCGTAAACTAGCTTGGTAACTATTGTTGTAACTAAACTCGGATACGGAAAACTCTTATCCCAAGAGGTAGCATAAGCCAATGCACACGCTCTTAGCATATCTTCGAATCGATTGACTCTTTCGGTCTGTCCATCCGTGCATGGATGATAAGGCATCTTTGAAGTTCAAGCGGGTTCCCATGGCTTCATGCAACTTATTCCAAAACCTTGAGGTAAATTGGGTACCTCTATCCGATCTGATCCTCTTTGGCACACCGTGCAAGCAGACGATCTGATCATGTACAACTCGCCAATTTATCCCCCGAGTAAGTGGTCTTCACGGGGATAAAATGGGCTACTTTGGTCAAGCGATCCACTATAACCCATATGGAGTCATAACCTCCTTGAGTCTTAGGCAAACCGGTAATGAAATTCATTCCGATTTCCTCCCACTTCCACTCAGATATTTTCAGTGGCTGTAGCAATCCTGCTGGTCTCTGATGCATTGCCTTGACTCTCTGGCATACGTCGCACAATGCAACATGCTCGGCTACTTCACGCTTCATGCTTGGCCACCAGAATCTTTCCTTCAAATCCTGATACATTTTGGCGCTTCCAGGATGAATTGAGTACTTGGAGTCATGGGCTTCTTCCAAAATCAGTTGCTTTAACTCCTTCTTGTTAGGCACACAAATCCGATCCTTCATCCATAACGTGCCTTGCTCATCCAACTTTAAGTCCTCTGCCATGCCTTCCTCCTTGATGAACTTAATCCTGCGGATCTTGTCATCATCCTTCTGTCCTTCCCGGATCTGGTCCTCTAGGGTAGGCTTTACTTCTAATGCGGCCAAGAATCCGCTAGGTACCACCTCAATCTTCATTTTCTGAAAATCCTCACATAACTAATCCTGACTTGTGGCTAGCAACATACTCACGGTATGGCTTTTCCGACTCAGAGCATCGGCTACTACGTTTGCCTTTCCTGGATGGTAATGGATTCCAACATTGTAGTCCTTGATTAACTCTAACCATCTCCTCTGCCTCATGTTCAGATCCGACTGGGTGAATATGTACTTAAGACTCTTATGATCCGTATACACTTCACATCTGTTTCCAATCAGATAGTGACGCCATATCTTCAAGGCATGCACTACGGCAGCTAACTCTAGGTCATGCGTCGGATAATTTTCCTCATGCGGCCTTAACTGCCTTGATGCATAAGCGACGACCTTTCCATTCTGCATCAGCACACATCCAAGTCCTTGGCGCGATGCGTCACAATAAATATCAAAGCTTTGATTAACATCCGGTAGTACTAACACCGTGGCGATGTCAATTGCTTCTTGACTCCTGAAATCCTTTCTCACATTCTGGCGTCCATGCAAACTTCTTCTCCTTTTTCAGCAATTGCGTAAGAGGTTTCGCAATTGTCGAAAAGCCTTCAATGAAACGGCGATAGTATCCTGCCATTCCAAGGAAACTTCGGATCTGGGTCACAGTCTTCAGCTGCTCCCAATGTAACACAGCTTCTACCTTGCTTGGATCTACGGCGACTCCTTCTGCGGTCATTACATGTCCAAGGAATTCTACCTTGTCCTTCCAAAAATCACACTTACTGAACTTGGCGAAGAGTTGCTGTTCCCTCAGCTTTTCCAAAACTCACCTCAAGTGTTTGGCATGTTCATCCTCTGTCTTGGAGTAGATTAGGATATCATCTATGAACACGACAACAAACTTGTCCAAATATTCCATGAACACCTTATTCATCATATTCATGAAATATCTTTGGCGCATTAAATCGATCCAAAGGACATAACTGTAAACTCGTAATGTCCATATCTTGACGAGAATGCAGTTTTCGGAATATCTTCTGATCGGATCTTCAGCTGATGGTATCCCGATCTCAGATCAATCTTGGAGAAAACTCCGGCTCCTCTCAGCTGATCAAACAAATCATCAATCCTGGGTAGCGGGTACTTATTCTTCACGGTGACTTCATTGAGTGCACGGTAGTCGATGCACATCCTGAAACTCCCGTCCTTCTTCTTGACAAACAAAACCGGTGCTCCCCATGGCGACGAGCTCGGTCTGATAAATCCTTTCTCCATTAACTCTTCCAGCTGTTTCTTCATCTCTACCAACTCTTCGGTGGTCATCCGATAGGGTCTCTTTGCTATCGGTGCTGTACCAGGTACAAGTTCTATCACAAACTCTATGTCCCTGTCTGGCGGCATACCAGGTAGATCTTCAGGAAAAACATCTGGGTACTCATTCACTACTGAGACATCCTCTATGCTGATTGCCTTGGTACTGTTAACCATCAACTGTCCATCTCTAACGGCAGTGGCTTGAAATTCCACTTTCCTTCCACACGGGCTCTCAACTGAGATAGTCCTTCGTCCACAATCCAATACGGCCTTGTGCTTGGATAACCAATCCATTCCCAAAATGACATCTAAGGTCTGGGTCTCCAAAATAATAAGGTTCGCTAGGAACTCTATTCCATCTATTAGTATTCTCACCCGGAACATCCTACTTTCGCTCGGAGTTCAGAATCGAGGGTTTGAACTAAAAGCATGCACTTAAGTCTTGCAATCCCCAAATCGTTTCTAGCAGCAAAGCCTTGCGAAACAAGCGAATCTGAAGCTCGAGTCAAACAAAGCTGGTGCAGTCTTGAGTTAACAAGTAACTTACCCGATCTGACGTCCGTAGCATGCGGTGCATCTGCGGTGACATGGTTGACTCGGCCTCTCACCACGATGCAGGGTGTGGCTCCTGGTCTTTGGCGTCCTAGCTGGGGTGGTTCCTAGATTGAAGCGAATCGGGGTCACTCCTGCTTTGTCTTCTTTGGACAAGCTGTTGGCAAAGTGTCACGGCTCGTTGCGGTTGTAGCGGCGTCTTCTTGTTCCTTCTTTGCACTGGAGCAGCGTTTCTAGCGGGGCTGGGTGCAGTAGTTACGATTGATGTGTCTTGGTCTTTGGTGACGGTGTCGTTGTTGCATTTGTTGGCTGGAATCTGAAGAATTGATTTGGTGCAACTCTTAGGCGCTGTTGCGTTCCCTGGCGTGATCCCTGCTGTTGCATCCTGCGCTTCCTGTTCTCATCCAGTTCCTTGCGCTTGTCCTCAAGAATAAGCGCCTTATTCACCAACTCTTGGAAATCCGGAAAGGTGTGGGTGATCAGTCCCACCTGCAATCCTGAGTTAAGTCCCTTCATAAAACGAGACCGTCTGGCTTTATCTATCACTACATCCTCAGGTGCGTAGCGTGCCAGCTGTGTGAACTTGTTCAGGTAGTCGGCCACTGGCTGATTACCTTGCTTCAGTGCTCTGAACTCCTCCTTCTTGAGATCCATGATTCCTTCAGGCACGTGATACTGACGAAACGCAGCTGTGAACTCTTCCCAAGTGATGTCTTGAGGGTTCTCTTGCGTGTACGAAATTCTCCCACCATTCGTAATTTGTTCCTTCCAACTGATGAGAAGCGTAGAGTACCTTCTCATTTCCTATGCATTGATCTATGTGTAGCTTCCTCTCGATTGACCTTAACCAATCATCGGCCTCCAATGGATTGGCATTCCCAGAGAAAGTGGGTGGGTGAGTTCTCATGAATTCTGACAGTCTTGTATTCTGGCGTTGTCCCTGATTAACTTGATTAGTTGTGGCTTGAGCGGTGACGTGTTGCATTTGTTGCATCATAGCATGCATCAACTGAGTCTGAGCAGCGAGAAAAGCTCCAAAATTCTGCATATCCAGTGGCGGTGCTGGTGCTCCATCATTGGGATTTTCTGCTGGGCGAGAACCACTTCCATTGCTTCCAAAGTTTCCGCGGGTGTTCACCATCTGTCGATTTG
Source organism: Rhipidocladum racemiflorum (assembly GCA_036346355.1). NCBI lineage: Eukaryota > Viridiplantae > Streptophyta > Magnoliopsida > Poales > Poaceae > Rhipidocladum > Rhipidocladum racemiflorum. Next base: position 39,468,621 of record CM070583.1, on the reverse strand, counting down.
CTCTAAGTTTTAGAGATGAGAGGGAAACAAGAATAGACAAGTAATATGGAACTTATGCGGGGCGAAAGGTGTACTTTAAGGTCCAACTTTATTATTGATATTAATAACTTGGTATGGTTGCTTACAATGCCTAAGGGCCTTGCAACACATACTGCACACTCAGCAAGCAATGAAAATCCAAATCGAACTAACACTGGAGTCTAACGCCTAAAGGGTGACTCTTTATTCTATGACGCGACTCGGCGAAGGGGTCTCACTATAGAACCTATGCTCACTCATCGAGAAAACCTCCACGGCACAGTACGGATGCTTTGCGGCATAGGCGCAAAGCGATTGCCATGTCCAAAGAATTGTGTCATCTGTGGTAGTCGAAGAAGTAGTGTCCTCATCGAGATCTGACTCCTCCGGATCTGGCTCGTGTAGCTCAAATCTTGGCTCTGCAGTTACGGTCCGTACAAAGCCATCTCCAACTCGTCAATCCTTCGCAGAAGGTGTGACACATACTCTTGAGCTTCCCGCCATCTGTTCTTCTCTGTTGTGATCTCCTTGCGGGCCTTCTGTAGCTCCTTGCTTGTATCATCGAGTACATCCTCCTGGGCGACAACAAGTCGTGCCAACTGTGTAACCATGGCATCCTCACCCTGAATCGCCTTCGGGTCAAGAAGGTTATTGCTGCGCGGATGATAACGGAACACCGTGCTCTCTAACTCTCTGGCGTAGATACGGGTAATGTGCCGCATTGCTCGTCGTGATACTTCTTGGATACCCATCTGCATTGTAGACCTCCTGGCAGTGCAGTGTATCGGGCGATTGCCTGGGCCCTTCTTCCTAGCAGGTACCTCAATCTTCACGTCACAAGCCTTGATCAATCCCGCTTGTCTGATCACTTCCACTTGGTATTGGGGCTTCTCAAAATCTCCGAGAGCTTGTAGCATATGCCAAAGTTCTGCGGCGTGACCAACCTCCAGATCAACGTAGTTGAACTCTCCCTCCATCTGTCACAAGAGTGCTCACGTAAGAACTCGAAATTTTTAAATTGTGACAAGGTAAGGAAAAATTCAGCAAGAGACAAGAAAAGAAAGAATGGGATAAGTCGAGATATCATTTCTTATCTTGACAAACTTTTAGCTTTAGAAAATAGGTTTTATCCTCACTACGACCATTCTAGCTAGGGTTGAGCCTACAGTCAGTATGGCTCTGATACCACCTCTGTCGGGACCCCGAATTTGCAAATCCGGACCCTCTGTGTATTCAGCACTAGTCCAGGAACGCGCTAGTGCACACAGTCTTAACATCGGTAAATATCACAATCATACCATTCGATACTAATAAAGTACTTTTATTTAAATAACCAAACTGGTTACTTGACCTTATGGCCAAGTCACAAATGTACGCCTCGCAGGGCGAAACTTATTAAGAGAGAAATAGTAGCAGCGGAAAATCAAATAACTTCGTGGCGCCATCCAGTATACCACAGGCAACTGACTGGGCTCGCTCCCTAAGTAGACAGATCCTCTTGGAGCTCCTCCTCCAAAGCTGGTGTAGTCTCCTCTTCAACTGGTGTTGTATTGTGGCAAGGGTGAGTACTTGGTACTCAGCAAGTCATGCACAGAATGCAGCTAATATACTACATGCATGGCTTATTTCAAAGGAGTGGCTCAAGGTATATTTGCAGTAAACAGCATTTGACAAGTAATATAAGTAGATTCGAAAGCAGTAGAAACAAGTAAAACATAGATAACTTTTCCAGAAGTTTAACAAGCATCTTTCCCATCCTAATCCATATTTCCATCAACATCATTATTAATCCAACCCAACCTTTCAGATCCAAGTTATTTTTTTAGAAAATCTAACCCTTGACTGTAATTCCCGAGCGATGTCCAATACCGCGGACACGGCTATTCGAATAGATTGTACACTCTGCAGAGGTTATGCACTTTACCCACAAGATACAGTCAAACACCACAAAGGCGAAGTTCAGTAACAAAGTCTTTCGGAAACTTCTAACAATACAAGTGGTCCTCTGGTTATTGCACACTAACCCTTCCCTTAGCTAAGGCGAAGTCTAGGCCAATCAACCGTTAGATGGGTACCTGGCCTCGGCCCGATGCGCTCCCCGTACAACTTACACAAAGGGTGTAGTTGACCTCCTGAGGTCCCACAGGTACGTTATTAGCAACTTAGTCAACTAGGTCCGTCCCATTACAGACATGTGGTTGCACGTTAGACCCAGTTCAAAGGCTTGCAAGGTTAAGTCCTTAGGGTGACCAGGGCAAGACTACCCGAAGAATCAAATCAACATCCCCAATGCCACAACTGGCCCACCTGATTACTCTTGCCACATGCCCCGGTCGAAAAACTATTTATCAAACCCTAGTTGATTACCATGCACCACGTGCCATCAACATCACATGATACCTTTCCAAAACAGGTTCAATATATCATTCAGTCAATATTAACATTTGATTATCCAAAATCATGAGCACGTAGCAGGTCTAAGCAGTATACTACAACGGTCTAAAACCCATGTTGGCAATTTAATAATGTCCAACTAGTAATCCACAACTAGGGTGACAAGGGTCATGGCACATATTTAAATAATCAAGGTGTCATACAGCAAATTGGTATTTATCTAATCCCCCATATTTAAATAAAGTATTTTCTAATTGAACTAGCATGCAATAGGTTAAATCAAAATAGATTTCAAAATAGGATCAACATGGTCAAAGCACAACTTGCCTTCAAAAGGTACTTGTTCTTGGTCTTTAGTTGGATCCTGAGTCAATACTTCTCCTTCGAATCCTTCCGGCAATTCAACGTCTACTCGTAAAGCGTGCAAATAGCAATACACGAATAAACAATAGGCAAAAAGTGTCCAAACATCCAAATAAAATCCATAAACAGAGAGAACATAATTTTATGAATTTTTAGAAACTGGAATCGTCAAATTTGGAGTTAAAATGCAAAAGTTATGATTATTTAAAGTTTAAATAATCAATTAAATAATTTTACAGAGAAAAAATTTAGTCCAAAAATTAAATAAAATTCATATTTAGGTAGATCTCAATTTTATACAAATTTAGAAATTTGAATCACTCAAATCGGAGTTGAAACGCAAAAGTTATATGCGTTTGAAGTTTGAAACAAAATCTGAAATCATTATTTCGAATTAATAAATCATTTTCTTTTTCGAAAATTAATTATTGCGTCAGCGAGGACACGTGGCAGCACTGGATTGGTCTGCTGACGTCAGCCGGTCCATGGACTCGGTCCACGCTCGGCTCGGGTCTACTGTGGACTCGGTCCACGGCTCCTCGTGTCACTGACATGTGGGCCCCACCGTGACGTCAGCGGTGACGTCATGGTGCGGTTCGGTTGTCCCGCTGACACGCGGGCCCCGCCTGTCAGAGACACGCGCTCACGCGCGCGTGGCGCGGCTAGGCACACGTGGCACAATCTCGGCCGTTGATTTGAAAATCAACGGCCCAGATTGGATCTATGCTTCACGCGTTTGGGGTGAACGCGGTCAATCTGAGCCGTTGGATCTTGATCCAACGGTTGGAACGATCCTAACGTAACGTTATCCACGATGCAGGCGGCGTGGCGATCGTGGGCCGTTGGATCTTGATCCAGCGGTCGAGATCTATCTGAATTCTAGGGTTTGGGAGAACGTGGGCTCGCGGCTGCCGATTCGATCGGGATCGACGGTCTAGAAGCTTCGGCGGTTGGTTGATGGCGGCCTTGGCGGGGCTCGAGCTACGGAGACAAGGGCGGCGACCTTCCGCGCGGGCGTTCCGAGGGCCTCCGACGAGATGAAATCTGCGCCCGATTTCGCCTGCGTCACGGGGGTTGCGGATCGACCACGGAGGCGGCGGGCGCGGTAGTTTCGCGGCGAAGAACGAAGAACACACGGTGGTCGTTCTTAACTCTGGCCGAGAATTGCGGTGGCGTTAGGGTTTCCCTGCGGCGTGGAGTTAGAACCAGGCGGCGTCAAGCGGCGATCCTCGGGAGGGTCCACGGCTTTTATAGCGCGGAATCGAGTCAGCCGCGGCGGAGGGCAACGGCCGCGGCGGAGTCTCGGATCGGGGCGATGACCGGACCGTCCACGTGGGCGTGATCAACGGCCACGATGGCTTGGCGCGAGCAGGTCCGACCGGATCCGGTCGGATCGGGCTCGCGTGGCGTGGCGTATCACGGCCGTTGGATCTCGATCCAACGATCACGTGGCTAGGGTTGGTAAAGTGGGTTCGGCTCGACGCGTGGCTCGGTCGGACTCTAGTCGGACTCGTACTCGGGTCCGGTCGGATGAACAGTACAAACCCACTCGCATTTTCCAGCGATTTAATAATTAAAATAATTCCCAGAAATTCATTTAATTCATTAAAAATAGCAAAAGACTCAGAAAAATTCCAGAAAAATTCTGGAAAATACTTTGGATCATTTTGGACTCAAATAAAATATTTCCAACAAAACTTTATTTGGAAAATTAAATTCTTTAATTATTTTAAAATGGAATAAATTCCAATAAATTCCAAATAAATCCAAATAAATTCCAGAAAATTCCAAAAATTCACCAAAGTGCCAAATCACATATGAATTTAAGGAAAGCAAAATTTTGGGGTGTTACAACCGGGTAGCCAAGGCACTGGGCAGGAAGGTGAGGAAGTCGGAGATTCGGCTCATGCAGAAAGCATAGTGCCAGTCCGTCTACTCGACCGGGTTTGGCTGCTCCAACCCCAGTGGCGCCAAGATGGCCACCATCCGGTCAAAGGCAGGGCACAGCACGGAGGTGGCCTCAACCTCCGTGCGGAGGCGCTCACCCTTCTCCTCATCGCGCTCTCGGGTGAGCGCCTCGACGTGGAGGTCTCCTTGCTCCCTCTCCTGCTTGTCGCAAGGCGGCCGCTCACACGGGAGTGCAGCTCGCCAAGGGCGGCCAGCAGAGCGTCCGCATCCGCCGAGGGGATTGGGGCGCTGGGGACCTCCGGGGTAGCCGGCAAGCCCATCCTGCCGCCAGGCGGTAAGGCGGCCGCCCCTGCGGCGGCCATAGGGTGCTCGCCGGGGCCGCCTTGGTGTTCGACCGCCGCAGCCGGTACAGCTGCGGCTGCTGCTGCGGCGTCCTGGTCGACCCCAGCGGGAGCCCTCGAAGTGGACGCCCTGAAGATGAAAAAGGGGGTGAGTCTCTCAAATCAAAAAGAACTTGACAGTTTGCTAGTGTCTATGATAATACCCAGCAAAAGGCCTCCTGAAATGGGGCATAGCCGGGGCGAGTGTTATTCCCCCGCGTGGCGCCAATACCGGCGGAGCGATCAGCGTCTAAGTCGGCGGAGGAAGAACCGGGGCCGGCGGCGGGGGTGGGTCACCCTGCGCCGGCGCCAGCAGCAGGGGGGATCACCCTACGCCGGCGCCAGCAGCAGGGGGGATCACCCTGCGCTGGCGGCGGTAGCAGGGGGCGGATCAACCCGCACCAGCGGCGGCGGCGGAGGTAGATCGACCGGTGCCGGCGTCGGCGAAGGCAGATCGACCGGTGCCGGCGGCGGGGGCGGATCACCCTGCACTGGTGGCGGTGGATCGGCCTGCGCCGGCGGCGGAACCAGAACCGGAGCCGACGGAGTTGTTGCCGGGGCGGCACCGGTCGAAGTGGAGGATGTGGCCGCCGTGTAGCTGCCCGCCCCGGTCGTGGTCGCTGCGCCCCCTAGAGTAATGCGGGCCCTTCTAGGGCTGGCGCTGGAGGCGTCGTCGTCGGCCGGGCGCTTGTCCCTCCTCGGATCGCCAGCAGGAGGGGGCCCCCAGATCATCAACGCCGTTCGGCGAGGCGTGTTCACTGGCCCCATGGCGTCCATAGAAAGGCATGGTGCGGGTGATCGTCACGCGTTCCCTAGGCTCCACTTGGCAGAGCGGGAGCGCGCCCGTTGGAAAAGGCGGGATGGGGCCGAAGACGCCCAGCTGCGCCAGCCATGCGTCAATTTTTGTAAAGGATAAATCCCCTGCGGCTGAGAGAAAAGAGAGAATGGAGCGAGGTCGCTGTTAGTTCGGCAGCAGTTAAAAAAAAAGAAGAAGAAAAGAAAGAAGAAGGAAAAGGAAAAGAAGGGGAGTAAAGCAGAAAGTAACTTACCTGGAGCCGTCCGGTCAGTCATCGAGGCCCGTGTCTTGCCAGCGAGGCAGCGGCTGGCGCGAGGGGCGATTCTCCGGGAGACGTAATCCCGGAGGACCATGGCCCCCGTCAGGCTCGCTGTCCGCAGCTGGTCCACATGGGACAACATCACCTGGAGCTCAGGCGTCTCGTCGACGTGAGCTCCCCAGGTAGGGGTGCTGGCCGCTGGCCCAGTTGGCAGCTCCAAGACCTCTACGCCGCTGTCATCTTTGGCATAGAGCCACTCATTGCGCCAAGCCCTCCAGTTGGAGTGGAGGTCTAGCGGAATGTAGCGGGAAGCTGCGCCATCCCAGAGGCGAAGGTGGCAGGAGCCTGCCGTGGTGGAAAGGTCCTTGGCCGCACGCAGGGAATAGAAGAAGCGGAAGAGCGGGAGGTTAGGAGCCACTCCCACGAACATCTCGCAGAAGTGGGCAAAGACCGCAAGGAGAACGATAGAGTTGGGAGGAAGATGAATGTTGTGAATGGAGTAGAAGTTGAGAATAGCGAGGTAGAAGTTAGAAATAAGTGGAAGGAGGCCCGCTAGCATCCCCCATCCGAAGAAGATCACTTCTCTGGGCGGCGGCCAGCGGCGTGGTCCCGGCGAGTCTGAGAGCCGCCCGACAACGTCTGAGGAAAACTTCTCGGCATCAATCTCTTCGATGGTCGACGAAGGAAGCAGCGGGGCTGGCTGCGCCATGCGAGCAAAGGAGCGGTTCGCAAGGGGCCAACACGAAGGAGCAGTTCGCAAAAGGCAAAGGCGAGTGATCAGTACGCAAGAAGCAAGGGCAAGGAAAGAACGAACCGCCTCCTCCCCAGGGCCTCCTGTATATATGGGCATGAAGGAGCGTCTTAGCGGGGAACCCGAGGAGGCGTGGCGGTTCGAATGGCGGGGCACCCGAGGGGGCGCGGCGGTTCGCTAGCGGGAAACCCAAAAGAATCAGAAGGGGCGCGGGTATGCTCCCTCAAGCCCGCGCAGGTTACGAGGCGGTTGTGGCCACACGTTCCGCCTCGATGCCCGGAAACGGCGGCGGCATTTAAAAGCCGCAGCGTTAGGTGGGCATTTTTTGGTGGACCCACCCGGGAGACTGAGCCGCTGTTTTCCTATTCGAAAAAGGCAAAAAGGGCGCTCCAGGGTGGGTCCGGGGGTTACTGTCGGTGTATTTTACACCAGGGTGCCCACTACACTTTAGTAAGAGCCGCTAGCGGACAGGTGGCGACCAGGCCACGCCGCTGGCGGTCAGCTGAGTGATCGCCCGCGGGCAAGTGGCGACCAGGCCACGCTGGCGGCGGCCAGCTGTGTGATCGCCCAGCGGACAGGTGGCGACATGGCCACACCGCTGGTGGTCAACTGAGTGATCGCCGCGAGCGGTGGCGACGAGCCACACGGCTGGCGGTCGGTATGTGATCACCAATGGACACGCGTAGCAACCAGGCCACGCGTGGCGTCCGGTATATGATCGCCCAACGGACACGTGGCGATCCGGCCACACCGCTAGCGCTCAGTTCCCGAGGCCACTTAGCGGCCCATGCTGCCGCATAGAAGGTCAAAGACATTTAATGCGCATCGTGCGCATTAAATGGGGGTAATGAAGGCCACAGTATGGCGGTGTGTGTTCCCAACGCGCGCCATAATGGCGGATGACGTCATGGTGTGAGTTCCCACTCCAGCAGAGCGGGCGACGCCGGTAGGTGCAGGGCCTGAAGCGGGGGATAGGACGGCTGCGTCAGAGCATTAAGCGTGCTGCAAGAACAGTGACGGGCGCATTAATTGTAGCCCGCCCAGTGTATTCAATGTACTGCCTTTTTTGTAAACCCCATGCACCTCAGCCAACCCGGATATATAAAAGGTAACTGGGGTGCATGGGAGGAGGGGGTCGGTCAGTTCTTCTTCCTCTTCTCTGCGAGTTCATCTCTGGAAACGGGCTGGTCCTAGTGAGGCTGTTTGAGCGATTTCCCCCAAGAGCATAATCCAAAGCAATCCCAGCAGGACTAGGGCTTTTACTTGGAAGGAGGGCCCGAACCTGGATAAACCCTAGTGTCTTCTTGTGAGCTTCATTCACTCTCTTTCCGCTGTGTCTGGAGCGATCCCCACGAAAGCCCCTCATTCGGACTTCTCACACCCCGTTCGGGAAGGGGTCTGTTAGCTTATACGCTGACAGTTATAGTCGGCCAAATCCGGGAAAATCTGCCAACCTGTAGAGCCAAAACCACGATGGTGTCCGGCTGGTCTCATGAAATCGCAATAACGTAGACTGCAGCACCTCAAGACGCAAGAATCAAGGAAGGCCGAAGAAGAAAAACAGAGAGACGACACTTTCAATAAACTGCGCCCCGTGAAGATCCCAAAGAAGGAATGGCGCAGGAAAGAAGCTGTCCCAGATAGTCCTTCTATGGTTGAAGATGTGGTCACACCCATTGCTGAGGACGTAGAGACACCCACAGACGAGGACATATAAGCTTTTATGGCCGGATGCGCGGAAAGACCTGAGACCAAAGAAGCGAGAGCATCTATAACCAGAAATGCAGACGCACCTGCAGCTAACAATACAAATAGTTCTGCGCCAGATGATGTGGGAGCACCGACAACACAAAATGGCATGTCCTCTCTGGTAAGCATCAATATGGTGTTCGCCCTACCGGCCGAATTCAAAGCTCAGGCCACTACGGCCCTAGAATCATGCGCACAGTTGTGCCTGGGGTCCCAAGAGGCGATTTTTGAGAAGCCGCAAGAGGATCACCAGCACTTGAAGCCATTGTACCTAAAGAGGTATATCAATGGCAAGCCAATATCTAGGATGCTGGTAGATGGGGGTGCAACCGTCAACTTGATGCCATATTCAACATGTAAGAAGCTGGGAAAGTCCGATGAAGATCTCATCAAAACCAATATGGTTCTCAACGACTTCACCGGGGATCCCATAGAAGCCAGAGGCATCATGGTCACGGAATTGACTGTCGGCAGTAAGACTTTGCCGACCGCTTTCTTTGTGGTGGACGCCAAAGGTAGTTACAGTGTGCTGCTCGAAAGGGACAGGATCCACGCTAACTGCTGCATCCCGTCTACCATGCATCAGAAATTGGTGCAGTGGAACGGAGACGCGGTCGAAATCGTGGCAGCAGACACATCGGCTCATATTGCTATGGCCAGCCCCGATGCAAATTGGTCGCATGAAGGAGTCAGGTGCATCTCAGGTAAAGCATTAGAAGACTATGACTTTGTATGCGTCAACGATGCGAAGATAAGTCCGATCAGCATAAGACCTGGTGTAGTTGATCGGATAAGCGAAGTCCTACGATGATGGAAGCCTGCCTGAACACAGGATGGTCTCGAAGAGGAACAAGGAGCTGCCAATATATGGCCGATAGTTCCGAGGCTATCGGGGACTTTGAAGACGATGAGAGACTCGGACAAGGATTTAGCTCAGCCGATCTGTTGGAAGAAGTCGATATAGGAAACAGGGATCGGAAAAGGCCAACCTTCATTAACGCTAGGCTATGCGCTGAGCATAAAGAGGGTCTTGTAACATTATTAAAAGAATACAACGACTGTGTCGCTTGGGATTATCACGAGATGCCTAGTTTGGATCGTCAACTGGTTGAACATCGGCTACCAATAAAAACTGGGTATCGGCCGTTCAAGCAACCACCGAGATGTTTTAACCCAGCAATGTACGACAAGATCAAAGAAGAAATAGAGCGATTATTAGAAGCTAAGTTCATCAGACCATGTCGGTATGCTGAATGGGTTTCCAACATAGTTCCGGTAACGAAAAAGAATGGGAAGATTAGCATGTGAGTTGATTTCAGGGACAAAAATAAAGCCACCCCCAAAGACGAGTACCCGATGCCTATAGCCGATATACTTATCGACGCTGCATCAGGGCATAAAATCATCCTTGACGGTAATTCAGGCTACAACCAGATCTTCATGGCCGAAACTGATGTTCATAAAACGGCCTTCAGATGTCCTGGAGCACTAGGATTTTTTGAGTGGGTTGTTATGACCTTCGGATTGAAAAACGCTGGAGCTACATACGAGAGGGCTATGAATCTGTTTTTTAAATGAGTTGATCGGCCGCATTGTGGAAATCTATATAGACGACATAGTAGTAAAATCAGCAGGAGATCAACAGCACTTAGTCGACTTAGAAGAAGTTCTCAAGAAGACCCAAATGCACGGTTTGAAAATGAATCCATTGAAGTGTGCATTTGGGGTATCGGCTGGGCAGTTTCTCGGGTTCATGGTACACGAAAGAGGAATAGAGGTAAACCAAGAACGAGTCACGGCCATAGCCGATACGAAGCCTCCGAAGAACAAGAATGACCTGCAGAAACTGGTCGGGAAGATTAATTATCTAAGGAGGTTCATCTCCAATTTATCAAGGAGGATCAACACATTGACCCCTTTGTTGAGATTGAAAGAGAATCAAGAATTCATATGGGGACAAGAGCAGCAAGAGGCTTTTGATGATATCAAGAAATATTTGTCAAAGCCACCAATGTTGATAGCACCACAAAAGGGAGCACCGTTCAGGTTATATATATCGGCAGAAGAAATGACAATCGTGGCAGTTCTTATGCAAGAAATCAAAGGAAAAAAACAACCTATATTTTACCTAAGCCGGCGGTTGATAGATGCAGAAACCAGATACCTGTCGGTCGAGAAGCTTTGCTTGTCCCTCTACTTTGCATGCACAAAGCTGAGACATTACGTATTAACGTCAACGTGCACCATCGTTGGTAACACAGATGTCATAAAATACATGCTGTTGGCCCCTATAATGAAAGGGCAACTTGGGAAATGGGCTTACAGGATTACAGAGTTTGACCTCACGTTCGAATCGGCTAAAGCAATGAAGGGGCATGTAGTAGATGATTTCATTACAGACCACACCCCTGCTTGTGGGTTAGTAAGCCTTGCCCCCTAACGACTATACTTCGATGGGTCAGTGTGCAAGGAAGGAGATGGCATCGAAGAGTCCTAGTGTCTCCCAAGGGGCATCACTACGAGTTTTCCTTTAGGCTGAACAACCGATGCTCAAATAATCAGGCTGAGTATGAAGCCTTGATTAAGGGATTAATCATGCTACAGAACATCGGGGCAGATTCCGTTGAAGCTATCGGGGACTCCCTACTGGTGGTCCAACAAGTGCGAGGGGAATTCAATTGTTATGATGAAATACTGATCCAGTATCTGGCACGTTGCCATGAGTTAAGGAAGACATTCAGTTTTGTCACCATCAGCCATATCCCCAGAAAAGACAATGATCAAGCCAATGCCTTGGCTCAGCAAGCATCAGGGTATGTATCCCTTGAGCGATCGATCGATTATGAAACAACCGAGAAGACAGTGATGTGCCTGACAACCTCCGATTGGCGCACGAAGATCATAGATTACCTCGCAGATCCCTCAGCCAGGACACACGCAAAGAATAAAAGGCAAGCGTTGAAATATGTGATGATCGACAATATCCTATATTATCGGACGCTACAAGGATTACTCCTCCGTTGCCTCGGTGCTGAGGAGGCTAAATCGGTCATGGGAGAAGTCCACGAAGGGATTTGTGGAACTCATCAATCGGCCCATAAGAAGAAATGGTTTCTTAGGCGCACTGGCTATTACTGGCCGATAATGCTGGAAGATTGTTTTCGATATTACAAAGGGTGCCAAGACTGCCAGAAGTTCGGAAACATACAGAACGCCCCCGCCGCAGCTTTACACCCAATTGTGAACCCTGGCCATTCCGTGGGTGGGGAATCGACATCATCGGGCAGATTTATCCAGCTTCCAGTAAAGGCCACAAATTCATATTGGCCCCACAGATTACTTTTCAAAATGGGTCGAGGCGGTACCATTAAAGAAAGTCACTAACATAGAAGCGATAGCGTTTGTAGAGGAACACATTGTCTATCGGTTCGGGATCCCACAAACCATCACAACCGATCAAGGTACTGTGTTCATGTTAGAGGCATTCCAAAACTTCGCCTAAGGTTTAGGGATCAAGATGTTGAATTCCTTGCCATACTACGCTCAGGCCAATGGGCAGGCTGAGTCGTCAAACAAGACATTGATAAAGCTGATTAAAAGAAAAATAGCCGATAAACCCAGAGGATGGCATACGACATTAGCCGATGCACTATGGGCGTACAGGGTGTCAGGCCACGGAGTTACCAAGGTGATGCCATACCAACTGGTATACGGGCAAGAAGTAGTGTTGCCAATAGAAATCGGCATAAGTTCGCTCAGGACCAACAAACGCGATACTTTATCAGCTGAAGATTATAAGAACGCCCTGGCCGATAATTTGGAAGATCTGACGGAGTTAAGATTGAAAACATTCGAGTATATCCAGAAGAATAAAGCTAGGGTGGCAAAAGCATACAACAAAAAGGTCGTGCCCAAATCATTCGAGAAAGATGATCTCGTATGGAAAACTATCCTACCAATCGGAACGAGGGACAACAAGTACGGAAAATGGTCACCCACATGGGAGAGGCCATACAGAGTCAATCGACTGGTACCAGGAAACTCATACATACTTGAAACCTTTGAAGGGGAAGCATATATCAAAGCCATCAATAGAAAATATCTGAAGAAGTACTACCCTAGCATATGGGTCGAAGCTTAGAAAAATGGTGAACAGAAAAGCGTCGGTGGCCGCAAATCAAAACATTACAAGACAAAAGGCGATGCACGACTAAGAATATTTTAGATACATCGTCTAGAGAAGGTGGATAATGCTATCAGCAGCCTCCTATGCAGCCCGACCCACACTCGAGATTAGAGATTCATCATCTGATGCACTACTTGGGACTGGCGCGATCGCTTTGACTCTGGCATCGATCCGCTGAAAAGATTCCACCAGACTGGCTCGACGCATTTGAATGTTGGCCTTTGCCAAGGCAGCCTTACGGTCCATCTCAAAGAGGCGGGCCTCTGCTTCGGCAAATGCCTGCTTCAGGCGGGTTATCTCATCGACCAGCTCTGCCCTTGACCGCACTAAAGCTTGAGCTGAAGCGATTGCAGCGTCGAACACGGCCTTCTCCTTTTTTACGTCGGCTGCCTAAAGAGCAAGTTCTGCACACTCCTTTGCAACTTCCTCCCGTTGCCGATGTCACTCATGCGCTGACCGAACAGCGTCCCTATCCAAGAAAAGCCCGTGCAACCGGCGGAACGTGTCTGTAGATGGCGACGGGAGGCAAAAAGTAACTTCGGCAAGAAAAGCAGAGACCAACTGGTACGAGTCTAGCACCATCGTCCCTGATCGCACTAACAGCCAATGAAGCTGCTTTAACTTGTCCCGCCGCGGCTCTGATGAAGCGTCCAGTCCTACTTGGAGCGGCTGGACAACAGGAGGAGCATAGTCAGGAGAGAAGCTGAGCTCCCCCGGGGTGAATCCAAGAAGGGTGCTCGCTAGCAACTGAAGGGCAAGACGTCAGCCAAAAGGTCAGAACACTCAGAAAAGAACAAAAAGCAGCAAGCTAAAGAAGATACCTCTTCACGAGAGCAAGGACATGAAGGAAGGGCGACGCTTGAAGACTCCATGATAAGAGGGATATCGGCCGATTCCGTCAGGTTGACCACAGGGGGATGCATCACGACCGCCAAGGCAACTCCCACGGAAGTAGTTGCATCGGTTCCTACTGCTACGCCCTCCATAGCAATCTCCGCAGAAACGACGTCAGCACTTTGTCCTGCGTCAACCGCTTGGATGTCCGCCATAGCAGCGCTCCCGTCAAATCCGCAACAACGGCCACTATGGTCTTCGAAATAGTGTCCTCAGGAGCAACATCAGCAGCGGTTTCTCTCGGAAAGTCAACGGCTGGGGCCGTAAGCACGCCATGGGACGTTGTAGAAGCTTCCAACACTATGTCCCCCACAGTCGGCTGAACAGAAGCGAAACCCTCAGGGATAGTCAAGCGAAGAGTCAAAAGTAAAACACAGATACCTGAGGAACTGGCGAAGCATGTGGGGAAGGATAGAGACCTTTGTAAGTCTTCTCCGGCCAGCAATCCGCTTGTGCCGTACTGGAATAGAATGAGGAAATGGGGGCCATAAGTAAAACATCGACCCGCAGGTTAACGGACAAGATAGGTACTTACCCCGCTTGACGAAAGCCGTACCAGCTTGAGAAGGCGTCGACTGTATTGCGCCAACCATCCCAGTTCATGGGGGAGATTGGTCCCTGGACGCATCGGCTGATTTTCTCTTGTGCCGAAGCTGGACCGGTACTCCTCCATGACCCCTCTTCTTGATATCTTTCAGAGTAGGGGAAGTGAGGCCAACATTCGTACCCCCGGCAATGTTGGCATAAAACTCAGTAGCTTTGCCGCTTGCCAACAACAGTGATCGTGCGTCTGCGACACCCTAGAAGTGCAAAGGTGGCAAAAGAAGATCAGCAACGAACGCTCAATAGGAAAGAGCAGTACATCGGAAAATACCTAGGGCAAAGGAGGTAATGGATGAGATTCATCGAAGCAATGGAGCATCTCGTCCAGTGAAGCAAAGAATAGTTGACGACTCCATCTTTTCGACCAACGAGTGAAAGTTGCATGAGACCGGGATGCCATGATTACCCTAGACACAGAGTCATTCAACAACTCCCCACTTTGGTCGAGTGCAATGTTTACATCAAGGGGACACTCCAGCACTTCCCGTTCCCGAAGCCTGTCGAAGAGCACCAGCCGAGGGGGGATCTGCCCAAACCCCAATTGCCTGGCACAAACAGCCATATGATAATACTCATATGTCGGCTTCTGAGTGCGGCTTGAAGAGCTAAGGCCGACTGAAAAGATGACCAGAGAAATGAAATGTCTGAGCCACTCAGCGTCAGGACAGTCCGGTCGGTAGAGGCTAGGACGCTCATACTCCAAGAAGTCAATTTGCCGATACGGGAGAAAGGCCATAGTAGAAAGGTGCTCTGTGGAGTAAAAATAAGTGAAGTATCGGGCGAAAGCTACCATATCTAGCTTGCAGTCACCCAGGGAAATTTGAGATAAAGCCTCTCGATACGAGCGACAGTGCCATAGAGGAGGCTTCGCGGATGCCGTTTCTTCCTCCGACGCGTCTTCACACGGAAAGCGAATGTCTGGAGATGGTGTGAATCCAAAAGGGGTCCGAAATTGGGCCATCAGCCATTGTTGGATGAACCAAAGGGGGCCTCCCAGGTGCCCGATAGTATGAAATTCAGCCACACTATTCAGCTTTGAAGTGATGAGGTGCATTGTCCGGAAGACCGCGCCCAAGAATAGTTTCCCCATGGCTATATCCTTGCAAGCGACCAGAGCCTTCGCTAGGCCTTGGAAGTTGGTGGTAGGACTCACTATGGCGCCCAGAAGAGGAACTTTTCCAACCACATAGTCAAGAAGGCGATATGCTCACGGGCCCTACTAGACCTGATGATTGGTTGAACTCGTTGAGGTAACGGGACCAACTGGTCTTGGTTGGCAGTCGATGGGAGTGAGTTGCGTCAAAGGCATGAAATTGCTGGCCCGTCGGCTTGCCACCAGTCAGTACCACCATGTCCATAAGAGTCAGACCAAGGAAGTCAGGCCAGAAGGAGAAAGCATTAAAGGCATCCGACCAAACATAAGAAGCGGCGGCAATCAAGGATTCGTCTCGGCACATACCCGATAGGGAAAGGGCGATGCAGTCAGCTATCTCCCAAGCCTCCCAATCTGCCTTCTTGCGGGCAGCCACTCGGTTGTACCAATTCCTCCAGCCCGTAGTATCAGAAGGCCAAGCTCTAAAACTATTCGCCCATCTGGAGAGATTGTGGCCAATAGCGTTCAGGGTGATCCGCATGACCTCCTGGTTGATATAATCTGTTGGGTCCTCATTTCGCTCTGGTCCCAGGAGGAAGTGGCCATCCGACTCAGGCACCGAAATCAAAATCATGAATCCATAATCGGCCATCGGTGAAGAAAGGAAATCAAGCAGAAAAGCAATAAGTCGGTGGAGGGAAAATACAAGACAAATCGTCAAAGGAACAATGAAGAATAGCCAAGCTAAGGAAGGAAGTTTTCCCGTTCTAGGTGGTCGGCTAAGAGGAAGAAGATGAAAGTACTCAAAAAGAAGAAAGGATTTTATAAGGGAAAAGTACGTTTCACTCAGAACGGCACCGAGAATCGTGCCTCAAACAGCGTACCCACTACGCAAAGAAGTGGCAAAACGTGATGTGAAAGCTGCAAGGCAGTTAATGAGGAAAAAGAAAAGCGATACATTTGCTGCTTAGAGTACAGCAGAAGGAACGACTAGTCTTGGTCAGTTCAGAAATCCTATCTGCCGATGGATAATGTATCCGGCCGATGCGTTATGTAGCCGATACGTTACAAAAGCATCCCATATTAAGGTATTGTGAGTTGATATGAAAACAAACAGAAGACATACAAGAGCCGATTAAAATATTAAAATACAAAATATTCACACGCTTCATTAAGAAGACCATTTACATGATCGGCTTAAAAATCAAAGTAGTGATTACATGAATCGGATAAGGGATACACAGAAGTCTCGAGGCAGATGTAGAGAATAAAGACCGAAAAAAAAGAGGTAAAAGGGACTGGAAGGAGAAGAAGTACCATAACACCCAAGCGAAGTGCTCAGCAATCATGGACACCTCAACGAAAAGAAAGGAAGGGAGGAGGGGTGCCATTCCTACATAAGAAATGAAAAAAATCATTATGTCTAATAAAGCAGATGACGTTTCCTGCCAGAAGCATTACTTGCGCTGGAGCTGCCACTGAAATCTGATGATTCATGGAGGGCAACGTCGGCTGGGGGTGCTATTGGAAGCACCGAGCTATTATCAGCTGGTCGAGGAGCGACGACCCCCACTGCAACCTCCGCTGGGATGGCGTTTATGCTGACATCCTAGACCTCAGGTTCTGCCAGGAGAAGAGTGGCCGCTGCAGGATCTTTGGCAGCCTCGGCATCGAGCTCTTCCTGAAGGGTAGGAGCGATGGCTTCGTCATTAGCAACTTCTTCCTCGGCGCGGACTTCAGCCAACAATTCTTCCTGAAGGGCCGAGGCAATGGCCGAATCGTCATCTGATGACGAGTAATAACAGGAGGGAGAGTCAGAAGAGGAAGGAGACATGGTGTAGATTATGAAAATTACTGCGAGATGATGCGGTGGATTACAGTTCATCAGGTACTTATATAGTAAAATGAGCAGACGGAACGTCATGGGAAGTGAAAAATCCTTCAAATAAATTCTGAGAGAATACGAGGAGATTTTACGATGCGGGTCTCGAGGAAGTAATGACCAGCGGAAGGCGAAGCGAATCGATGTTATTATGACGCGATGAGTCAAGGAATTAACCTCTGAAGAAAAGAGGAGATTTAACTAAGGTGATCAACGGACGATTTTTGGGACATGATGCATATCCCAAAAATGGGGGGCATATGTGTTGGGACCCGAATTTGCAAATCCGAACCCTTTGTGTATTCAGCACTAGTCCAGGATCACGCTAGTGCACACAGTCTCAACATTGGTAAATATCACAATCATACTCAACGAAATATTAAAGTACTTTATTCAAAATATCCAAACTAGTTGCTCGACCTTATGGTCAAGTTACAAGAGCACGCCTCGTAGGGCGAAAAATTATTAAAAGAGATAACAGCAGTGGAAAGTAATAAGATAACTTCGTGGCGCTACCCAGTATACCACAGGCAACTCACTGGGCTCACTCCCTGTTGGGACCCGAATTTGCAAATCCGGACCCTCTATGTATTCAGCACTAGTCCAGGAACGCGCTAGTGCACACAGTCTCAACATTGGTAAATATCACAATCATACTCAACGAAATAATAAAGTACTTAAAGTAGTTAACCAAACTGGTTGCTCAACCTTAAGGTTAAGTTACAAATATACGCCTCGCAGGGTGAAACTTATTAAAGAGAAATAATAGCAGCGGAAAAAGTAAGATAACATCGTGGCGCCATCCAGTATTCCACAGGCAACTGACTGGGCTCGCTCCCTAGTTAGACGGTTCCTCTTGGAGCTCCTCCTCCGAAGCTGGCGTCGCCTCTTCTTCAACTGGTGTTGTTTTGTGGCAAGGGTGAGTACTTGGTACTCAGCAAGTCATGCAAAGAATGCAGGCTAATATACTACATGCATGGCTTGATACAAAGGAATAGCTCAAGGTATAATTGCATATACAGCATTTGACAAGTATCATAAGTAGATTCGAAAGCAGTAGAAACAAGTATGAGATCAATAACTTTTCCAGGAGTTAAATAAACATCTTTTCCAATCCTAATCCACATTTCCATCAACATCATTATTAAACCAAACCCAACCTTTCAAGTCCAAGTTATTTTCAAGAAAGTCTAACCCTTGACTGTAATTCCCGAGCGATGTCCAATACCGCGGACACGGCTATTCGAATAGATTTTACACTCTGCAGAGGTTATGCACTTTACCCACAAGATACAGTCAAACACCACAAAGGCGAGTGTCCGTAACAGAGTCTTTCGGAAACTTCTAACAGTACAAGTGGTCCTCTCCGGTGTTGCACGCTAACCCTTCCCTTAGCGAAGGCGAAGTTTAGGCCAAACCACCGTTAGATGGGTACCTGGTCGCAGCCCCGGTACACTCCCCCATACAACTACACAAAAGATATAGTTGACACCCAGAGGTTCCACAGGTACGTTATTAGCAACTTAATCAACTAGGTCCGCGCCATCACAGACAGGTGGTTGCACGCTTGACTCAGTTCAAAGGCTTGCAAGGTTAAGTCCTTAGGGTGACCAGGGCAAGACTACCCGAAGAACCAAACCAACATTCCCGGTGCCACAACTAGCCCACCTGATCATTCTTGCCACATGCCCCAGTCGAAAGCTATTTATCAAACCCCAGTTGATTACCATGCACCACGTGCCATCAATAATCACAACACTTGATACCTTTCCAAAACAGGTTCGATATATCGTTAAGTCAATATTAACATTTGTTTGTCCAAAATCATGTCACGTGGCAAGGCTAAGCATACTACATCGGGCTAACTACCCATGTTGGCAATTTAATAATGTCCAACTAATAATCCACAACTAGGGTGACAAGGGATCATGGCACATACTTAATTAACCAAGGTGTCATACAGCAATTTGGCATTTATCTAATTTCCCCATAATTAAGTAAAGCATTTTCTATTTAAACTAGCATGCAATACATTAAATCAAAATAGGTTTCAAAATGGGATCAACATGGTCAAAGCATAACTTGCCTTCAAAGAGTACTTGTTCTTGGTCCTGAGCTGGCTCCTGGGTCAACACTTCACCTTCGAAGCCTTCGGGCACTTCAACGTCTACTCGTAAAGCGTGCAAATAGCAAATAATAAATGAATAGTAGACAAAAGTGTCCAAACATCCAAATAAAGTTCATAAACAGAGAGAGCATAATTTTATGAATTTTTAGAAACTGGAATCGTCAAATTCGGAATTAAAACGCAAAAGTTACAAGCATTTAAAGTTTAAATAATCAATTAAATAATATTACAGATAAAAAATTTGGTCCAAAAATTAAATAAAATTCAACATTGGGTATATCTCAATTTTATACAAATTTAGAAATTTGAATCACCCAAATCGGAGTTAAAATGCAAAAGTTATAAGCGTTTGAAGTTTGAATCTAAATTTGAAACAATAATTCAAATTAATAAATCATTTTCTTTTTCGGAAATTCATTTATTGCGCCAACCGTGACACGCGTCGGCACCGGATTGGTCCACGCCGGTCGGCTGACGTAAGCCGGGCTCGGCCGAGCGGGTTCGACCGGAACGGCTGGCTCGGTTGGACTCGAGTCTGACTCGGACTCGGGTCCGGTCGGATGAACAGTACAAACCGGTTAGGTTTTTCCAGAGATTAAATAATCCAAATTAATTCCCAGAAATTCATTTAATTAATTAAAAATAGCAAAACACTTAGAAAAATTTCAGAAAAATTCTGGAAAATAGTTTGGAGTATTTTGGACTCAAATAAAATATTTTCAACAAAAATTTATTTGCAAAGTAAAATTCTTTAATTATTTTAAAAGGGAATAAATTCAAATAAATTCCAAATAAATTCCATAAAATTCCAAAAATTCGTGCCAAATCTTAGTTAAATTCATGAAAAGCAAAAAATTGGGGTGTTACAAACCTCCCCCCTTAACAGAATCTCGTCCCCGAGATTCAAGGCTTTCTAGAGAATACGTTCGGAAACTCTTTCTTCAAATCCTCTTCGCGTTCCCAAGTTGCTTCACTCTCTGCATGGTTGCTCCATTGAACTCTGCAAAAACGGGTTGACTTGTTTCTTGTCTCTCGGTCCATTGTGTCCAAAATCTTCACGGGATGTTCCTTGTAAGTCAGATCTTTTTGTAGCTCAATTGACTCTAGCGGTGTCTGCTCATCTGGTACTCGAAGACACTTCTTCAACTGGGATACGTGGAAAACATCATGTACTCCTGCCAACGACTGCGGTAACTCCAACTGATAAGCAACTTCCCCTCTGCGACTGAGAACCTTGAAGGGTCCAACATATCTCAGCGCGAGTTTCCCTTTTGCATGGAATCTCTTAACTCCTCTGAGTGGTGTGACTCTGAGATACACGAAATCTTCTGGTTCAAAACTCATGTCTCGGCGACGATTGTCAGCATAACTCTTCTGTCTTGACTGTGCTGTCTTCAATCTTTCTCGGATCATGGCAATCTGTTCTTCGGCTTCTTGAAGAATATCTTATCCAAAGACACGACGTTCACCTGTCTCATTCCAGTTCAACGGTGTCCGACAGGGTCGACCATACAATGCCTCAAATGGTGACATCTGCAGACTGGCCTGATAACTGTTATTGTAGCTGAACTCAGCGTACGTGAAAGTGCATCTAGGCCCCTCAAATTATTTTGGTGATTAATGATGACACAATTAAAGTGATCTAATGCTTCAACTAAGATTAATGCAGATATCGAGATCATATCAAGTTGGAATGGGATTGAATGCCCCCACAACCTCTCAAAAGTTGAAAAGACGGCATCAAGACAAGAGTTGTAATTTTCATTTTATATTTGTGTATTAAGGATAGCCGTACTATTAAGAGGATACGACGAGAAATCACCTTTAGGATGTGCATGTGCTCAACGTCAAGACTTGCATCTCAAATTAGCACTCATGCATTTAGTTTGCAAAAGTTTTCATTTGCAACCGAGCTGGGTAACCCGGACTCTCCGGACATTCAAACCGGAGTATCCGGACAATTCGTCCGGAGTCTCCGGGTTGGACCCCTCGGCCACTTTGAGTCCCAGGTTGTCCGGAGTCTCCGGATAACCCGGAGTCTCTGGGTTAATTGTCCGGACACTCCGGCCTGTACAAAAACGAGAGTAACGGCTATTTTTTGAAATGACTACTTAAAGCCTCCACTCTCTCCCAACGGTTGTGATCTCTATTGAGCTCATTCATTGCAGCATTCAAGCCATTTCTAACACTCTAAAAGCATTCAATAGAGCCACTACTTCCTCCCACCATTTGATTTGGTAGTTGATCCATTTTGGTGAGGAGAGGAAGAAGTAAAGTGCTAGGTGCATTCAATTCGAGTTGTTGAGCACTAGTTCATCCTTCAAGCGACTTTCGTGGTGTTATTACTCTTGGAGGTTGAAGGTCTCCTAGACGGCTAGGAGTCACCGGGAGCTACTGTCGGGACCCCGAATTTGCAAATCCGACCTTCAGGTATTCAAAGACTAGTCCAGAACGCAGCTAGTGCACAGCCTTAACATCGGTATATATCACAATCATACCAAACGACATACTATCAAAGTACTTTATTTAAATAATCAGTTACTCGACCTTATGGCCGAAGTTACAAATATATGCCTTGCAAGGCGAAACTTATTAAAAGAGAAATAACAATGAAAATCAAATAAACTTAGTGGCGCCATCCAAGATACCACAGTAAACCGACCGTGGGCTCGCATCCTCAAGTAGATCGGGTCCTCTTGAAACTCCTCCAAATCGGCGTAGTCTCCTCTTCAACCGGTATTGTGTTGAGGCAAGGGTGAGTACTTGGTACTCAAGAAGTCATGCACGAATGCAAGCTAATATACTATATGCATGGCTTGGTACAAAGGAATAGCTCAGGGTATATTTGCAAGAAATGCCTTTTGACAAGTAATAAAAGTAGATTCAAAGCAGTGAGAAATAAGTAAAGCATAAATAACTTTTCAAGAAGTTTAACAAACATTTTCCTCATCCTAAACCATATTTCCATCATCTTCTTTGTTAAACCAACCCAACTTTTCAAATCCAAGTTATTTTCGTAAAGTCTAACCCTTGATCGTAATTTTGAGCATTGTCCAGCATGCGTGGACTCGGCTATTCAAATAGATTCTACACTCTGCAGAGGTTATGCACTTTACCCACAAGATACGCCAAACACCACAAAGGCGAAGTTCCTCAGTAACAAAGCCTTTCGGAAGCCTCAAACAACACAGGTGGTCCTCTCCGGTTCGGTTTCACACCATCCTTCCCTTAGCCAAGGCGAAGTATGGGACCAACACACCGTTAGATGGGTACCTGGCCACACCCACGATACGCCCCTCGCATAATCACACAAGCGGTGTAATCGACACCCGAGGCTCCACAAGTGAGTCCCAGCGACTTAGTCAACTAGGGCCGTCCCCATTCGCACCATGTGGTTGCAAGTATGACCGGTCAAAGGCTTGCAAGGTTAAGTCCTTAGAGTGACCAGGCAAGACTACCCGAAAACCAAATCAACACTCCTAATGCCATAACCGGCCCAATTGATTACTCTTGCCACATGCTCCTGGCCGAAATCGCTTTATCAAACCCCGCTTGATTACCATGCACCACGTGTCCAGTCAACATCACATGATACTTTTCCAAAACAGGTTCAATATATCATTAAGTCCATATTAGCATTTGATTGTCCAAAATCATGTCATGAGCACGTAGTGTGCTCCAAGCAGATACTACAACCCGCTTCAAACCCATGTTGGCAATTTAATAATGTCCAACTAGTAAACCACAACTAGGTGACAAGGGATCATGGCACATACTTAGATAATCAAGGTGTCATACAAAGAAATTGGTGTTTATCTAACCCCATGTTTAAACAAAGTATCTTTCTAATTGAACTAGCATGCGATAGTTTAAATCAAAATAGATTTCTAAATAGGATCAACATGGTCAAAGCACAACTTGCCTTCAAAAAGTACTTTTGCTCTTGGTCTTGAGTTGGATCCCGAGTCAACACTTCTCCTCGAATCCTTCCAAGACTTCAACGCTCACTCGTAAAAGCGTGCAAATAGCAAATACACAAATAAACACTAGGCAAAAACATCCCAAAACTCCAAATAAAATCCATAAACAGAGAGAACATAATTTTCTGGATTTTTAGAAACTGGAATCGTCAAATTTGGAGTTAAAAGCATAAAAGTTATGATTATTTAAAGTTTAAATAATCAATTAATTAATATTACAGAGAAAAACTTTAGTCCAAAAATTAAATAAAATTCATATTTAGGTAGATCTCAATTTTATACAAATTTAGAAATTTGAATCGCTCAAATCGGAGTTGAAACGCAAAAAGTTATAAGCGTTTGAAGTTTTGAAATTCAAATCAATTATTAAACCGATTTATTAAATCATTTTCTTTTTTCGAAATTAATTATTGCGTCGATGGACACGCGGGCAGCCTTCGACATTGGGCGGCGACGCCACCGGTCCATGGACTCGGCCCACGCCGGCCCGAGTCACTGGGACTCTGGCCCATTTACGACCACGTGAGACCTGGGACCACCGGTGACGCTATCGGGCCGACGTTGGCCGGGCTTTCAATTTACTGTCTTTGGCAGTGGTCCCACCGATGACGTCATGGTGACGCGTCGGCCGGGCTGAGATACCGACACGCTGGCCCTCTGACACGCTGCCTCGCTGCGGTCGGCGTCACACGCACGCTGGCAGCGTGGGATTGGCCGCCGACCGCGTCGGCCCAACTTCCGACACGCGGCGCAATCACGACCGTTGGTTTGAAAATCAACGCGCGATTAGATCCGGGGTTAACACGTTGAAACTACTGATGATCAGGTGGCCGCTCGATCTAGACGGACGGTCCCGCATCTAATCCTACAATAGCACCTACAAGACGCGTGGCGGTGTGGAACTGCTGGATCTTTGATCCAACGCGGTCGGATCTAATCGGGTTTGGAACACGTGAACTCACCTCAACCGTCCCGATCTGGATCCGACGGTCCTCTCGAGCTCGCGGAGTCCGGCGATGGCACTGCCGAAGCTTAGGCACGGAGAGACGAGAACGACGACGAGCCCGACGGCGCTCCGGCTGGTTGCCCGCGAGATGAAGGGTCCTTCGCGCGCCTCGTCGCGGGATCCCAGATCCAGCTCCTTCGCGGAAGACGACTGACGTTTACTTTAAAATCTACGCAAACCTTGGCGGAGGAAGAGACAACTCCGGCGAGCGATTGCGCTCAACGGCGGCGCTCGGCGAGATGGCGGGGAACCAAAAGGTGCGCAAGGATGAGGGCAACCTCGGACGCTCACGCTTTAAATAGCCTCGCGTCAGGTTCCCTGGGGAAACTAAACCTAATCCTACACGGCGGCGGGCGCGGCGGCGAGTCCGGCTTCGGTCTCGAAGACGGCGACTCAGCCGGCCCACGCGGTAGCACGATCAACGGCCACGCGACGGGGCGCGATCGGATCAGCCGACACGGCTCGAACTGCACCGGCGGGATCTCGCTTGGATCTTGATCCAACGGCTGGGATTGATTAGGGTTAGGAGCTGGGTTCGGGTCGAGTCACGTGGCTGGTCGGACTCAACTCGAGTCGACTTCGGCCTCGATCGGATGAACAAAGATTTGACCCGAGTTTGATTTTCAATGATTTAATATTTAAAATAATTCCTAGTAATTCATTTAATTCATTAAAAATAGCAAATGACTCGTAAAAATTCCAAAAATTCGGAAAATACTTTGGATCATTTTGGGCTCAAATAAAATATTTCAACAAAAATTTATTTGCAAAATTAAATTCTTCAATTATTTCAAAATGGAATAAATTCAAATAAATTCCAAATAAATCCAAATAAATTCCAGAAATTCCAAAATTCACCAAAGTGCCAAATCACACATGAATTCAAGAAAAGCAAAATTTTGGGGTGTTACAAACCTCCCCTTAATAGAATCTCGCCCCCGAGATTCAGGCTCACTACTTAATAGGTTTGGAAACTCTTTCTTCAAATCCTGCTCCCAAGTCGCTTCGCTTCATGGTTGCTCCACTGAACTCTACTAAACGGGTTGACTTGTTTCTAGTTTCTCGATCCATTGTGTCCAGAATCCTCACGGGATACTCCTTATAAGTCAAATCCTCTTGCAACTCGATTGACTTCTAGCGTGTCTGTTCTCAGGAACTCGAAGACACTTCTTCAAGCCGGGACACATGGAATACATCATGTACTCCTGCTAACGCATCGTGGCAACTCCACTGATAAGCAACTTCGCCGCTACTTCAAAATCTTAAATGGTCCAACATAACGCAGGTGCAAGTTTCTGGCATGGAACCTCTTAACTCCCTCGAGGCGAACTCAGGTATACAAAGTCTTCTCGTTCAAAACTCAAATCTCGCGATTTATTGTCAAGATAACTCTTTTGTCGAGATTGGGCTATCTTCAACCTTTCCCTAATCATGGCGACCGTGTTCTTCAAATTTCTTGAAGAATATCAGGCCCAAAGACACGGCCACGGCCTCTATTCCAATTCAATGGCGTCCGACAGGGTCGACCATACAAAGGCCTCAAAAGGTGACATCCGTGAACTAGCTCGACAACTATTGTTGTAATCGAACTCGGCATACGGCAAACTCTTATCCCAAGAGGTAGCATAAGCCAATGCACAAGCTCTCAACATATCCTCCAATCTGGTTGACCCTTTCTGCCTGTCCATCCGTCTGTGGATGATAAGTCATCAAGTTTAAACGGGTTCCCATGGTTTCATGCAACTTATTCCAGAACCTTGAGGTAAATTGGGTACCTCTGTCCGACATAATCCTCTTGGCATTCCTGCAAAACAAACAATCCCGATCATGTACAACTCAAGCACTTATCTCCGAGTAAGTGGTCTTCACGGGGATAAAATGGGCTACTTTAGTCAAGCGATCCACTATAACCCATATGGAGTCACAACCTCCTTGAGTCTTCGCAAACCGTAATGAAATCCATTCCGATTTCTCCCACTTCCACTCAGGTATTTTCGGTTGTAGCAATCCTCGCTGGTCTCGATGCAAAGCATTGACTCTCCGCATACGCCGACAATGCAACATGCTCGGCAGCTTCGTTTCATGCTCGGCCACCGTAATCTCTCCTTGGATCCTCCGATACATCTTGGCGCTTTCCAGATGAATTGAGTACTTGGAGTCATGGGCCTCTTCCAGAATCATTGCTTTAACTCCTTTTGTTAGGCACACAAATGCGATCCTTCATCCATAACGTGCCCTCGGCTTCATCCAATTTGAAGTCCTCGCCTTGCCTTCCTCCTTTTTGGACTTAATCCTACGGATCCTCGCTATCATCCTTCGTCCTTCTGGATCCGATCCTCTAGGTAGGCTTTACTTCCAATGCGGCCAAGAATCCGCTAGGTACCACCTCAATCCTCATTTTCGAAAAATCCTTACATAACTCATCCTCGACTTGTGGCTAGCAACGCACTCACGGTATGGCTTTTCCGACTCGAGCATCGGCTACACGCTTGGCCTTCCCGGGATGGTAATGGATTCCAACATTATAGTCCTTGATCAACTCTAGCCATCTCCTTTGCATCATATTCGGATCCGATCGGGTGAATATGTACTTAAGGCTCTTATGATCCGTATATACTTCACATCCGTTTCCAATCGATAGTGACGCCATATCTTCAAAGCATGCACTACGGCGCTAACTCTAGGTCATGTGTCGGATAATTTTCCTCATGCCTCAATCGCCTTTGATGCATGTTTACTTACCTTTCCATTCTCGTGACAAAGACACATCCGGAGTCCTTGGCGCGATGCGCACAATAAATGTCGAAGCTTTGAGCAACATCCGTAGAACTAACACCGTGCCGATGTCAATTGCTTCTTCACTCCCCTGAAATCCTTTCTCATTCCTACGTCCCATGCAAACTTCTTTTCCTTCTTCAAAGAATTGCGTAAGAGGTTTCGCGATTGTCGAAAAGCCTTCAATGAAACGGCGGTAGTATCCTGCCATTCCAAGGAAACTCCGAACTGGTCACGGGGCCTTCTTGGTACGCTCCCAATGTAACCACGCTTCTACTTTGCTTGGATCTACGGCGATTCTCCTCTAGCCGGTCATTACATGTCCAAGAAACTCACCTTGTCCTTCCAAAATCACACTTGCTGAACTTGGCGAAAAGTTCTGCTCCTCACTTTTCCAAAACTCGCCTTAAGTGTTCGGCAGATGTTCATCCTTTGTCTTGGAGTAGATTAGGATATCGCCTATGAACACGACGACAAACTTGTCCAAATATTCCATGAACACCTTATTCATCATATTCATGAAATAAGCCGCGATTCGTTACCCAAAGGACATAATCAGAAACTCGTAATGTCCATATCTTGACGAGAATGCGCTTCTTGGAATATCCTTCCGATCGGATCTTCAATCGATGGTATCCCGATCTCGAGATCAATCTTGAGAAAACTCCGCTTCCTCTTAACTGATCAAACAAATCATCAATCCTCGGGTAGCGGATACTTATTCTTCACGGTGACTTCATTGAGTGCACGGTTAGTCAATGCACATCCCGAAACTCCCGTCCCTTCTTCTTGACAAACAAAACCGGTACTCCCACGGCACTAACTCGGTCTGATAAATCCTTTCTCCATTAACTCCTCTAGTCAAGCTTTTCATCTCTACCAACTCCTCGGTAGACATCCGGATAGGTCTTTTGCTTACTCGGTCTTTGCATCGTACAAGCTCTATCACAAACTCTATGTCCCTCGTAAAGCGGCATACCGTAGATCTTCGAAAAACATCGGGTACTCATTCACTATCGGGACATCCTCTATGCTGATTGCCTTGGTAATCGCTAACCATCAATCGTCAACTCTAATCGCAGTGGGGCTTGAAATTCCACTTTCTTTCCCACCACGGGCTTTCAACTGAGATAGTCCTTCATTCACAATCCACACCTTTGTGCTTGATAACCAATCCATTCCCAATATAACATCTAAGGTCCGGGTCTCCAAAATTATAAGGTTTGCTAGGAACTCTATTCCATCTATTAGTATTCTCACCCGGAACATCCTACTTCCGCTCGAGTTCCCGGAACCAGGGTTTGAACTAAAAGCATGCACTTAAGTCTTGCAATCCTTAAATCATTTCTAGTAGCAAAGCCTTGCATAAACAAACGAATCTGAAGGCTCCAGAGTCGAACAAAGCGTGCGATCGAAAGTTAACAAGTAACTTACTCCAAGACGACGTCAGTAGCATTCTCGCAGCGTGCATCTGGGTGACATGGTTGACTCGGCCTCTCACCACGGCCTGGGGGTGTGGCTCCTGGTCTTTGCCGCGCCCTAGCCGGGTGGTTCCTAGATTGAAGCGAATCGGGTCGCCTCGCTGTCCTTCTTTGGGCAATCGCTGGGCAAGTGTCTGGCTGTAGCTGTAGCGTTTCACTTTCCTTGGCCGACCACTGGAGTAGCGAAGCGAAGTCTGAGATAGTTCTGATTGGCAGGTCTTGGTGCCGGGGAGGAGGTGTCCTCTGTTGCATTCTCGTGGTTGGAATCAAGAATTGATTTGGTGCAACTCTCAGCGCCAAGTATGCTTCCTCGACGCGTGATCCTTCTTTGTGCATCTCGCGCTTCTCGCTTCATCCGATTCCTTGCGCTTTGTCCTCAAGAATAAGCCGCTTTATTCACCAACTCTTGGAAACTGAAAGGTGTGGGTGATCAACCCTACTTGCAATCTGAGTTAAGTCCCTTCATAAAACGAGACTGCCTGGATTTGTCCGCCGCTACATCCTCAAAGCGTAGCGTGCTAGCTGTGTGAACTTGTTCAGTAGTCGGCCACCGGCCGATTACCTTGCTCCGCTGCTCAATTCCTCCTTCTTAAGGTCCATGATTCCTTCAGCACGTGATAATCGGCCGAATGCAACCGTGAACTCTTCCCAAGTGATATCTTGAGGGTTCTCTCTGCGGGCACAGGTTCTCCCACCATTCTACGGTTGTTCTTCCAACCGATGAGAAGCGAAAGTACCTTCTCTCATTCCCTATGCATTGAGCTATGTGTAGCTTCCTCTCAATGGATCTTAACCAATCATCGGCCTACCAATGGATTGGCATTCCTGAGAAAGTGGGTGGGTGAGTTCTCATGAACTCGATGACCTTTGTATTCTGGCGTGGCCCCTCGATTAACTTGATTAGCAAAGTGGCCTGAAAGCAAAGGACGCTGCATTTGTTGCATCATAGTATGCATCAACTGAGTCCGAAAGCAGCAAGAAAGGCTCCAAAATTCTGCATATCAATCAAGCTTCGGTGCTCTATCATTGGGGTTTTCTCAAGCAGATCCACTCCCATTGCTTCCAAAGTTTCCACTGGGTGTTCACCATCTGGCCGATTTGCTCTAGGTTTAGAGATGAGAGGAAACAAGAATAGACAAGTAATATGGAACTTATGCGGCTAAAAGGGGTAACTTAAGGTCCAACTTTATTATTAATAACTTGGTATGGTCGCTTACAATGCCTAAGGGCCTTGCAACACATAATGCACACTCAAGAAAACAATGAAAATCCAAATCGAACTAACTCGAGTCTAACGCCTAAAGGTGACTCTTTCTTCTATGACGCTGACTTCTACAAAAGAGTCTCACTATAGAACCTATGCTCACTCATCGAGAAAAACCTTCATCTGTCACAAGAGTGCTTTACGTAAGAACTCGGAATTTTTAAATTGTGACAAGGTAAGGGAAAATTTCAGCAAGAGACAAGAAAAGAGAGAAGGGGATAAGTCAGATGTCATTTCTTGTCTTCACAAATTTTTAGCTTTAGAAAAATAGGTTTTATCCTCACTAATGACCATTCTAGCTTAGGGTTGAGCTCATCAAGTATGGCTCGATACCACTCTGTCGGGACCCCGAATTTGCAAATCCGACCCTTCTGTGTATTCAAGACTAGTCCAGAACGCCGCTTAGTGCACTGATCCTTAACATCGGTATATATCACAATCATACCAAACGATACTATCAAAGTACTTTATTTAAATAATCAGCGGTTACTCGACCTTATGGCCGAGTTACAAATATATGCCTTGCAAGGCGAAACTTATTAAAAGAGAAATAACAAGAGTTTAAAATCAAATAAATTGCGTGGCGCCATCCAAGATACCACAGTAACCGACCGGGCTCGCATCCCTAAGTAGACGGGTCCTCTTGAAACTCCCTCCTCCAAATCGGGCGTAGTCTCCTCTTCAACCGGGTATTGTGTTGAGGCAAGGGTGAGTACTTGGTACTCAAAGCAAGTCATGCATGAATGCAAGCTAATATACTATATGCATGGCTTGGTACAAAGGAATAGCTCAGGTATATTTGCAAAGAAATGCCTTTTGACAAGTAATAAAAGTAGATTCGAAAAGCAGAGAAATAAGTAAAGCATAAATAACTTTTCAAGAAGTTTAACAAACATTTTCCCATCCTAAACCATATTTCCATCATCTTCTTTGTTAAACCAACCCAACTTTTCAAATCCAAGTTATTTTCTAAAGTCTAACCCTTGATCTGTAATTCCCGAAAGCATTGTCGATCGTGGACTCGGCTATTCAAATAGATTCTACACTCTGCAGAGGTTATGCACTTTACCCACAAGATACTTCAAACACCACAAAGGCGAAGTTCCAGAATAAAGCCTTCTGGAAGCCTCAAACAACACATGTGGTCCTCTCCGTTCAGGTTTCTACACCATCCCTTCCTTAGCCAAGGCTAAGCATGGGACCAACACACTGCTAGATGGGTACCGGCCACGACCACGATACGCCCCTCGCATAATCACACAAACGGTAATGTGACACCGAGGCTCCACAAGTGAGTCCTTAGCGACTTAGTCAACTAGGGCCGCCCCATTCCACCCATGTGGTTGCAAGTATGACCAGTTCAAAGGCTTGCAAGGTTAAGTCCTTAGAGTGACCAGGGCAAGACTACCCGAAAACCAAATCAACACTCCCAATGCCACAACTGGCACCTAATTGACTCTTGCCACATGCCCCGGCCGGAATTTTATCAAACCCCGCTTGATTACCATGCACCACGTAGCCGCCAACATCACATGATACTTTTCCAAAACAGGTTCAATATATCATTAAGTCCATATTAGCATTTGATTGTCCAAAATCATGTCATGAGCACGAAAGCGGTCTAAGCAAGATACTACAACGGTCTAAACCCATGTTGGCAATTTAATAATGTCCAACTAGTAAACCACAACTAGGGTGACAAGGGATCATGGCACATACTTAGATAATCAAGGTGTCATACAAAGAAATTGGTGTTTATCTAACCCCATGTTTAAACAAAGTATCTTTCTAATTGAACTAGCATGCGATAGTTTAAATCAAAATAGATTTCAAATAGGATCAACATGGTCAAAGCACAACTTGCCTTCAAAAAGTACTTGCTCTTGGTCTTGAGTTGGATCTGAGTCAACACTTCTCCCTCGAATCCTTCCCAAGCACTTCAACGCGTCTACTCGTAAAGCGTGCAAATAGCAAATACACAAATAAACACTAGGCAAAAACATCCCAAAACTCCAAATAAAATCCATAAACAGAGAGAACATAATTTTCTGGATTTTTAGAAACTGGAATGTCAAATTTGGAGTTAAAACGCATAGAAAGTTATGATTATTTAAAGTTTAAATAATCAATTAATTAATATTACAGAGAAAAACTTTTAGTCCAAAATTAAATAAAATTCATATTTAGGTAGATCTCAATTTTATACAAATTTAGAAATTTGAATCGCTCAAATCGGAGTTGAAACGAAAAAGTTATAAGCTGAAGTTTTGAAATTCAAATCAATTATTAAACCGATTTATTAAATCATTTTCTTTTTTCGAAATTAATTATTGCGCCACATGGACACGCGGCAGCCTCCTCGATTGGGCGGCCGACGCGGCCCATGGACTGGCCCACGCCGCTCGGGTTCACCGTGGACTCGGCCCAATACCTACTCGCGTGAGCCGACATGCGGGACCACCGGTGACGCTATCGCCGACGTCGGCTCACCACGTGGCGACCAGGTGGGTCCCAATCGATGACGTGCCATGGGTGACGTCGGCGCTCGAGACGGCCGATATGCGGGCCTCCGACACGCGGGCCCGCGGTCGGGCCACACGTGACGCTGGCAGCGTGACGGCCCGCCGCTGCCGTCCAACTTCCCCGACATCGTGGCGCAATCACGCATCGCTGGTTTGAAAATCAACGCGCGGATTAGATCCAGGGTTAACACGTTGAAACTACTCGATGATCGCGGGCCGCTCGATCTAGATCGGACGGTCCAGATCTAATCCTACAATAGCACCGCTACGACGGGCGATTGTGAACCGCTGGATCTTGATCCAACGGTCCGCATCTAACGGGTTTGGAACACGTGAACCACTCAACCGTCCGATCTGGATCTGACGGTCCTCTCGAAGCTCGCGAGTCCGTGATGGCACGCGGCAAGCAGGCACCGGAGACTGAGACGAACGACGACGAGCCCGACGGCTGCTCCGGGTTGCTCGGCGAGATGAAGGGTCCCTTCGGTGCGTCTCGTCGCGGATCTCAGATCTGAGCTCCTTCGGCGAAGACGCACGACGGCAAAACTACGCAAGCATGAGGGAAGAGACACCCCGGCGAGCGACATTGCGCTCAACGCGGCGGCGGCTCAAAGTAGATGGCTTGGGAACGGCAGCGCAAGGATGAGGGCAACCCTGGGGACGCCTCACGCTTTAAATAGCCTCGCTGCTCAGCGTTCTGTAGACGGAAACCTAATCCTACACGCCAAGGGCGGCATGAGTCCGCCTTGCCTCGGCGAAGACGACGACTCTCACCGCCCACGGCACGATCAACGGCCACGATCGCACGCAGCGATCGGATCCGGCCGGATACGGCTCGAATCCGACGGGCGGATCACCCGCTGGATCTTGATCCAACTTGGGATTGATTAGGGTTAGAGTGGGTTCGGTCGAGTCAATACGTGGTCGGCCTGACTCAACTCGAGTCCGATCCGACTCGGCCTCGGATGAAACGATTTCTGACCCGAGTTTGATTTTCCAAATGCGATTTAATATTTAAAATAATTCCTAGTAATTCATTTAATTCATTAAAAATAGCAAATGACTTAAAAATTCCGTAAAAATTCTGGAAAATACTTTGGATCATTTTGGGCTCAAATAAAATATTTCCAACAAAAATTTATTTGCAAAATTAAATTCTTCAATTATTTCAAAATGGAATAAATTCAAATAAATTCCAAATAAATCCAAATAAATTCCAGAAAATTCCAAAAATTCACCAAAGTGCCAAATCACACATGAATTCAAGAAAAGCAAAATTTTGGGGTGTTACAGCTACCAACGCGTGTGGTGAGCCCCGGTCGTTTGTGAAGGCGTGTCTCGCCTCCGAAAGGGAAGAGACAAGAAGTGAAGCCGGCGAGTGCATTTGTGCAACACCGGGAGGAAAGCGGGTTGAAAGAGACCCCGGCTCAAGTGCGACCGAGCCACCTCAACGGAGACGTAGGATTCCCTTCAGAAATCCGAACTTCGGTGAAAAATCGTCTGTCTCTTTAGCTTTTTCTCTCTAGCTTAGCTTGTGTGGATTTGTCTTTGTAAAGCTTAGATCTAGCTTGTTGCTTAGCTTTAATTCAAATCCATACTAGCTCTTGTTCTAGTTCACTCTTGCTAGCTATTTATTGTCTTCTATTGTGCAAATTTGAGCACCTCTAGTTGTGCTCCCGAGCCAGCCAACCCAGAGTGTCCAGATAAAATACCGGACATTCTGGACAACTCGGAGTATCCGGATAAAATACCCGGAGACTCCGGACAACCCGGAGTATCCGGATCAGATACCCGGAGACTGCGGATTGACCAGCTCGGCCAGTTTTTATTCCGCTGCGATTTTTTAATCCGCCTATTCACCCCCCCTCTAGGCGACATCGTTGGTCCTTTCAATTGGTATCAGAGCCAAATCTCCTTTATTTTGTCTTAACCGCTTGGAGAATCAAAGATGTCGGAAATAGAGAAGGTTACCGAAACCCATGCGCAAGAGAAAGCCACGGGTTCCGGTATAGGGGTTGCAATTCCATTAGATTATTCCTCTTTTGGAGTCTCAAACTCCTCATCTTATGTCTCCGTCTCGTCCGGTCGAGCGCCTCACTTCGATGGCACTCGCTATGCGGCATGGAAACATAAGATGAAGATGCATTTGAGATCACTTCATCCTTCCATTTGGAAGATTGTTGAAACAGGTTTCAAGCCCGCAAATCCCAACAATCTTACCTCCGAAGAAGACAAGGCCCAACACTTCAACAACTTGGCCGTCAATGCCTTGTTCAATGCCTTGAGCGACTCCGAGTTCAACCGGGTTGATGGCCTTGACAATGCCAAGGACATTTGGGAAAGACTAATGGTAACACATGAGGGAGTGTCAAGTGTCCGTGAATCAAAGATAGAGCTCACCATTAGAGAACTAAGCCGATTCACGTTAGAAGATGGAGAATCTTACACTAAGATGTTTGATCGCTTGATGGTGCTAGTAAATCAAGCTAAAGGACTTGGAAGCACCGAGCTCACCGACAAAGCAATTGTCAAGATCATCCTCCGAGTGATCACCCCCACCAATCGCAATCTAGTTCAACTCATCCGTGACCGGCCAAACTTCGATACTCTCACTCCTCACGACGTGATTGGCCGGTTGATGATGGATGAGATGATGGTTAAGGAAGCGGAGGTGGTGGAGGAGCTCAAGTCCGGCAAGAAGAAGGGCATCGCTTTGAAGGCCGTCAAAGTGGCTCAAGAAGTGGAAGAAAGTTCAAGCGATGAAGAAGAATCAAATGGGCCACTCACAAATGAAGACATGGCCCTCCTAGTGAGAAGATTCAATAAGTTCTTGAAGAAGAAAGGCTACAAACCGGGAAGCCATTCCAAGAACTTTGGCAACAAGTCAAGAGGAAGACACTCCACAAGGAAGTGCTATGAGTGCGGGGAACCCGGCCATTTCATTGCCGAGTGTCCGCACAAAGAAAAGAAGGAAGAGAAGCCATACAAGAAAGACAAGTACCGGAAGAAGGACAAAGACAAGAGCAAGAAGTACAAGGGTAAGGGTCATGCTTACATCGGCAAGGAGTGGAACTCCGACTCCGACTCCGAATCCGAGTCCGAGTCCGACTCCAACAACGAAGGAGGACTTGCCACCGTCTCCATTGCTACACCACCTACAAAGTCGAAGAACCTCTTCGACAACTTGAGCGACGGAGATGAAGATGCTCCAATGTGCCTTATGGCAAAGGGGCACAAGGTATCATCTAAAAGTCCTATTCACTCCATTGTTGATTATAGCCTAGACGATTGTGATGATGATGCTAGTGATGATGAGGAAGTAGCAATTAAGTCTATAAATGATTTTGATATTAAGAAATTAGACTTGCTACTTAAGGATATTGAAAAATTGGAGGAGGTTGTTGAGCAAAAGGAGGCTATTCTTGAAGCTCAAGAAGATCTCCTTATTTTTGAAAAGGAGAAGAACCTTGAGCTAGAGAAGAGCTTAGCTTTTGAAAAGAAAAAGAATGAGGACTTGGTCAAAAGCTCAAACTTGACCAAAAATGAAGTGATTAGTCTTGAGATCACCAATGCTTCACTCTTAGAGCAACTTGCTCAAGCAAAGGATGCTTGCAAGGCTCTTGAAGTGAAGCTTGTTGATCTCTCGAGTAAAACTTCTACCTCAATCAACAACTCCAATATTTCATTACCTTCAACAAGCAACGGTTGCGCTAGATGCTACAATGTTGATATTGCTACTTGTGCTACTAACCGTGAGACTTTGAAAGTCTTGGCTCATGAAAATGAGAAGCTTAAGGTGATGCTTGAAGATGGACTTCAAAAGTCCTACAAGGCAAGCAAGGGTTTAGAGGAGTATCTCGGTAAGCGCCAAGGTAATCCTAAGAGGCAAGGGCTTGGGTATGTTCCACCAAAGGGAAAAAAGAGCAACATCGTGGTCGCTCCTTTAAGCGAGCCTATCCACTTTGTAAAAAGTGAAGGAACACCCAAGCACAAAGATCACTCTGAGTTCTTTGCTTCTTATGTGCTTAAAAAGACTAACCTTGGTCATGTAGTTGCTTATCATATTGGGCGTAAGTCGAGAAATACTCCTTTTGTTCGTTCTATTTGGGTCCCAAAGTCGCTTGTTACTAACGTGCGTGGACCTAACCAAGTTTGGGTACCAAAGAGCAAAAACTAAATGTCTTTTTGTAGGCCTATATCTCCGGTGGAACAAGTTGGATTTTGGATAGCGAATGCACGCACCACATGACCGGAGAAAAGGCAATGTTCGCTCATTTGGATGTGAATAGATCAAATAGTGAAAGTATAGTTTTTGGAGACAATGGAAAAGGAGAAGTAATTGGTTTAGGTAAAATCTCTATCTCAAATGATTTCCATTTAAGCAATGTTTTACTTGTCGAATCGTTAAGCTACAATTTGTTGTCCGTTGCACAATTATGTGAAGCGGGCTACAATTGTTTGTTTAATGAAAAGGGTGTGGAAGTCATTAAGAGGCTTGATGGTTCAATAGCTTTTAAAGGGCGTTTGAAGGGTAAGCTCTATCTCGTAGACTTCAATACGGATAGACTTAATCTTGAAACATGTTTAATGGCTAAATCTATCATGGGATGGCTATGGCATCGCCGACTAGCTCATGTCGGTATGAGGAACCTTCACAAACTCAATAAAGGCAACCACATCCTTGGACTAACCAATGTTGTCTTTGAGAAAGATAGGGTGTGTAGTGCTTGTCAAGCGGGCAAGCAAGTTGGAGCCTCTCACCCCGCCAAAAACATAATGATGACCACAAGACCTTTGGAGATACTCCATGTCGGGACCCCGAATTTGCAAATCCGGACCCTCTGTGTATTCAACACTAGTCCAGGAACGCGCTAGTGCACACAGTCTTAACATCGGTAAATATCACAATCATACCATTCGATACTAATAAAGTACTTTATTTAAATAACCAACTGGTTACTCGACCTTATGGTCAAGTCACAAATGTACGCCTCGCAGGGCAAAACTTATTAAGAGAGAAAATAGTAGCAGCGGAAAATCAAATAACTTCGTGGCGCCATCCAGTATACCACAGGCAACTGACTGGGCTCGCTTCCCTAAGTAGACGGATCCTCTTGGAGCTCCTCCTCCAAAGCTGGTGTAGTCTCCTCTTCAACTGGTGTTGTAGGGTGGCAAGGGTGAGTACTTGGTACTCAGCAAGTCATGCACAGAATGCAGCTAATATACTACATGCATGGCTTAATACAAAGGAGTGGCTCAAGGTATATTTGCAGTAAACAGCATTTGACAAGTAATGTAAGTAGATTCGAAAGCAGTAGAAACAAGTAAAGCATAGATAACCTTTCAAGAAGTTTAATAAACATTTTTCCCATCCTAATCCACATTTCCAACATCATTATTAATCCAACCCAACCTTTCAAGTCCAAGTTATTTTTGAGAAAATCTAACCCTTGACTGTAATTCCCGAGCGATGTCCAATACCGCGGACACGGCTATTCGAATAGATTCTATACTCTGCAGAGGTTATGCACTTTACCCACAAGATACAGTCAAACACCACAAAGGCGAAGTTCAGTAACAAAGTCTTTCGGAAACCTCTAACAATACAAGTGGTCCTCCCCGGTTATTGCGCACTAACCCTTCCCTTAGCTAAGGCGAAGTCTAGGCCAATCAACCGTTAGATGGGTACTGGCCTCGGCCCAGACGCCTCCCCGTACAACTTACACAAAGGGTGTAGTTGACCTCCCGAGGTCCCACAGTGCACGTTATCAAAGAACTTAGTCAACTAGGTCCGTCCCATTACAGACATGTGGTTGCACGTTAGACCCAGTTCAAAGGCTTGCAAGGTTAAGTCCTTAGGGTGACCAAGGCAAGACTACCCGAAGAACCAAATCAACATCCCCAATGCCACAACTGGCCCACCTGATTACTCTTGCCACATGCCCCGGTCGAAAACTATTTATCAAACCCCAGTTGATTACCATGCACCACGTGCCATCAACATCACATGATACTTTTCCAAAACAGGTTCAATATATCATTAAGTCAATATTAGCATTTGATTGTCCAAAATCATGTCATGAGCACGAAAGTGTGTCTAAGCGATACTACAACGGTCTAAAACCCATGTTGGCTACTTAATAATGTCCAACTAGTAAACCACAACTAGGGTGACAAGGGGTCATGGCACATACTTAGATAATCAAGGTGTCATACAGCAAATTGGTACTTATCTAATCCCCCATATTTAAATAAAGTATTTTTCTATTTGAACTTAGCATGCAATAGGTTAAATAAAAATAGATTTCAAAATAGGATCAACATGGTCAAAGCACAACTTGCCTTCAAAAAGTACTTGCTCTTGGTCTTGAGTTGGATCCTGAGTTAATACTTCTCCTTCGAATCCTTCCGGCACTTCAACGTCTACTCGTAAAGCGTGCAAATAGCAAATACACGAATAAACAATAGGCAAAAAGTGTCCAAACATCCAAATAAAATCCATAAACAGAGAGAACATAATTTTATGAGTTTTTAGAAACTGGAATCGTCAAATTTGGAGTTAAAATGCAAAAGTTATGATTATTTAAAGTTTAAATAATCAATTAAATAATTTTACAGAGAAAAACTTTAGTCCAAAAATTAAATAAAATTCATATTTAGGTAAATCTCAATTTTATACAAATTTAGAAATTTGAATCACTCAAATCGGAGTTGAAACGCAAAAGTTATAAGCGTTTGAACTTTTGAAATTCAAATCAATTATTAAACCGAATTACTAAATCATTTTCTTTTTCGGAAAAACATTTATTGCGTCAGCAGGGACACGTGGACCAATCGGGTGACGACGCGTGGCCTCGGGTCCACGGACCCAGCGCACGGTCTCGGCTCGGTCCACCGTGGGCTCGGCCACGGCCACACGATCGACGGTGGGTCCTCGACACGCGGGCGCGTGTCGTCCTACACGCCAGCGTGCGTGGACGGCGCTGACCGCGACGGTTAGCCTTCCCGGACACGTGGCTCAATCTCGGCCGTTGATTTGGAAATCAACGGCCCAGATTAGATCTGGCTAACGCGCTTGGAAAACAACTCCATTGATCTGGACCGTTCGATCTTGATCGGACGGTCAAGATCCAATCTATCGCTATGAACGTGGTTCAATCTAAGCCGTTGGCTCTAGATCTAATGGTTGAGATTAGATCTGGAGATTAACACGTGATTCTTTACCGTGGGTGACGTGGACGAATCTGGACCGTGCGATGAAGATCCGACGGTGGAGAAGCTTCGCGGGTCTGCGATGTCCACGGCGAGCTCCGGCCGGCGTTGAGAACGAAGACCACACCGACGGCGTTCGCACGCGCTCGGCGAAGTGGGTGGTCTCTTCGGTGCATCTCGGCGGGATTCGGATCTGGGCTCCTTCGGCGGAAGACGACGGACGGCGCGAAAACGCCGCAAAGCCGCGGCGGACACCTCCTCCAACTACTGGCGAGCTCGCTGGCCGACGGCGGCTTGAGCGGCGTGGGTTGGAGCTACGGTGCGCAATGAAACGGCGATCCCGACACGGGTGGCGGCGCAATAAATAGGGCCCTCGGCGTGGTAAACGCCCGAATCCGAGGTCCTCTCCGTTCGGCGGTGGAGTCCGTGGCGACACGGTTAGGAGTGGCGTGCGCAGCGCCGCGACCATTGGATCGAGATCCAGCGGTGCGCGAAGTTTGGGTCCGGGTCGGACTTCGAGCGGTGGCTGGCTCGGTCGGGCTCGGGCTCGGTGGCGTGGCTCAATCGTGGCCGTTGGATCTGGATCCAAGCAGTCCACTTGATTAGGGTTCCGGCGGCGGGTTCGGTTTGACCACGGGCGCGGTCGGGCTCGGGTCGGACTCGAACTCGAGTCTGACTCGGGCTCAGTCGGATGAACAGTACTCGACCCGAGTTGAATTTCCAGCGATTTAATATTTAAAATAATTCCCAGTAATTCATTTAATTCATTAAAAATAGCAAAAGACTCAGAAAAATTCCAGAAAAATTCTGGAAAATACTTTGGATCATTTTGGACTCAAATAAAATATTTCCATAAAAATTTTATTTGCAAAGTTTAATTCTTTAATTATTTCAAAATGGAATAAATTCAAATAAATTCCAAAT
Organism: Rhipidocladum racemiflorum; assembly: GCA_036346355.1. Classification (NCBI taxonomy): domain Eukaryota; kingdom Viridiplantae; phylum Streptophyta; class Magnoliopsida; order Poales; family Poaceae; genus Rhipidocladum; species Rhipidocladum racemiflorum. The sequence goes on along the minus strand of CM070583.1, from coordinate 39,428,053 downwards.
ATATCCAAATAAATTCCAGAAAATTCCAAAAATTCACCAAAGTGCCAAATCACACATGAATTTAAGGAAAGCAAATTTTTGGGGTGTTACAAACCTCCCCCCCTTAATAGAATCTCGTCCCCGAGATTCAGGGCTCACTACAGAATAGGTTTGGAAACTCTTTATTCAAATCCTCTTCGCGCTCCCAAGTCGCTTCGCTCTCTGCATGGTTGCTCCACTGAATTCTACAGAAACGGGTTGACTTGTTTCTAGTCTCTCGATCCATTGTGTCTAGAATCCTCACGGGATGCTCCTTATAAGTCAAATCCTCTTGCAACTCAATTGACTCCAGCGGCGTCTGTTCCTCAGGTACTCGGAGACACTTCTTCAACTGGGACACATGGAATACGTCATGTACTCCTGTTAACGACTGTGGCAACTCCAGCTGATAAGCAACTTCGCCTCTGCGGCTCAAAATCTTAAATGGTCCAACATAACGGGGTGCGAGTTTCCCTTTGGCATGGAACCTCTTAACTCCCCTGAGAGGCGTAACTCTGAGGTATACAAAATCGTCTGGTTCAAAACTCAAATCCCTGCGACGATTGTCAGCATAACTCTTTTGTCGTGATTGGGCTATCTTCAACCTTTCCCTAATCATGGCGATCTGCTCTTCAGCCTCCTGAAGAATATCAGGCCCAAAGACACGGCGCTCGCCGGTCTCATTCCAATTCAATGGCGTCCGACAGGGTCGACCATACAGTGCCTCAAAAGGTGACATCTGTAAACTAGCCCGATAACTATTATTGTAACTGAACTCGGCATACGGCAAACTCTTATCCCAAGAGGTAGCATAAGCCAATGCACAATCTCTTAACATATCCTCCAGAATCTGGTTGACTCTTTCGGTCTGTCCATCCGTCTGTGGATGATAGGCTGTGCTAAAGTTCAAACGGGTTCCCATGGCTTCATGCAACTTATTCCAAAACCTTGAGGTAAATTGGGTACCTCTGTCCGATACGATCCTCTTTGGCACACCGTGCAAACAGACGATCTTGATCATGTACAACTCTGCCAATTTATCCCCCGAGTAAGTGGTCTTCACGGGGATAAAATGGGCTACTTTGGTCAAGCGATCCACTATAACCCATATGGAGTCATAACCTCCTTGAGTCTTAGGCAAACCGGTAATGAAATCCATTCCGATTTCCTCCCACTTCCACTCAGGTATTTTCGGTTGTAGCAATCCTCGCTGGTCTCGATGCATTGCCTTGACTCTACGGCATACGTCACACAATGCAACATGCTCGGCAACTTCACGTTTCATACTCGGCCACCAGAATCTCTCCTTCAAATCCTGATACATTTTGGCGCTTCCAGGATGAATTGAGTACTTGGAGTCATGGGCTTCTTCTAGAATCAACTGCTTCAGCTCCTTTTTGTTCGGCACACAAATGCGGTCCTTCATCCATAACGTGCCTTGCTCATCCAACTTGAAGTCCTCTGCCTTGCCTTCCTCCTTGATGGACTTAATCCTGCGGATCTTGTCATCATCTTTCTGTCCTTCTCGGATCTGGTCCTCTAGAGTAGGTTTTACTTCCAATGCGGCCAAGAATCCGCTAGGTACAACCTCAATCTTCATCTTTTGAAAATCCTCACATAACTCATCCTGACTTGTGGCTAGCAACGTACTCACGGTATGGCTTTTCCGACTCAGAGCATCGGCTACTACGTTGGCCTTCCCGGGATGGTAATGGATTCCAACATTGTAGTCCTTGATTAACTCTAACCATCTCCTCTGCCTCATGTTCAGATCCGACTGGGTGAATATGTACTTAAGGCTCTTATGATCCGTGTATACTTCACATCTGTTTCCAATCAGATAGTGACGCCATATCTTCAAGGCATGCACTACGGCAGCTAACTCTAGGTCATGCGTCGGATAATTCTCCTCATGCGGCCTCAACTGCCTTGATGCATAAGCGACGACCTTTCCATTCTGCATCAGCACACATCCAAGTCCTTGGCGCGATGCGTCACAATAAATATCAAAGCTTTGATTAACATCCGGTAGAACTAACACCGGTGCTGATGTCAATCGCTTCTTCAGCTCCTGAAATCCTTTCTCACATTCTGGCGTCCATGCAAACTTCTTTTCCTTTTTCAGCAATTGCGTAAGAGGTTTCGCAATTGTCGAAAAGCCTTCAATGAAACGGCGGTAGTATCCTGCCATTCCAAGGAAACTCCGAATCTGGGTCACAGTCTTCGGCTGCTCCCAATGTAACATAGCTTCTACCTTGCTTGGATCTACGGCGACTCCTTCTGCGGTCATTACATGTCCGAGGAATTCAACCTTGTCCTTCCAAAAATCACACTTGCTGAACTTGGCGAAGAGTTGCTGTTCCCTCAGCTTTTCCAAAACTCGCCTCAAGTGTTCGGCATGCTCATCCTCTGTCTTGGAGTAGATTAGGATATCATCTATGAACACGACGACAAACTTGTCCAAATATTCCATGAACACCTTATTCATCATATTCATGAAATATCTTTGGCGCATTAAATCGATCCCAAAGGACATAATCAGAAACTCGTAATGTCCATATCTTGACGAGAATGCAGTCTTCGGAATATCTTCTGATCGGATCTTCAACTGATGGTATCCCGATCTTAGATCAATCTTGGAGAAAACTCCGGCTCCTCTTAATTGGTCAAACAAATCATCAATCCTGGGTTGCGGATACTTATTCTTCACGGTGACTTCATTGAGTGCACGATAGTCGATGCACATCCTGAAACTCCCGTCCTTCTTCTTGACAAACAAAACTGGTGCTCCCCACGGCGATGAGCTCGGTCTGATAAATCCTTTCTCCATTAACTCTTCTAGCTGTTTCTTCATCTCTACCAACTCCTCGGTGGACATCCGATAGGGTCTCTTTGCTATCGGTCTTTGTGCAGTACAAGCTCTATCACAAACTCTATGTCCCTGTCGCGGCATACTGTAGATCTTCAGGAAAAACATCTGGGTACTCATTCACTACTGAGACATCCTCTATGCAGATTGCCTTGGTACTGTTAACCATCAACTGGCCATCTCTAACGGCAGTAGCTTGAAATTCCACTTTCTTTCCACACGGGCTCTCAACTGAGATAGTCCTTCATCCACAATCCAATACGGCCTTGTGCTTGGATAACCAGTCCATTCCCAAAATAACATCTAAGGTCTAGGTTTCCAAAATAATAAGGTTCGCTAGGAACTCTATTCCATCTATTAGTATTCTCACCCCGGAACATCCTACTTTCGTTCGGAGTTCGGAACCAGGGGTTTGAACTAAAAGCATGCACTTAAGTCTTGCAATCCCCAAATCATTTCTAGCGGCAAAGCCTTGCGAAACAAACGAATGCGAAGCTCCAGAGTCAAACAAAGCATTGCAGTCTTGAGTTAACAAGTAACTTACCCAAGTCGACGTCAGTAGCATTCTGCAGTGCATCTGCGGTGACATGGTTGACTCGGCCTCTCACCACGGTGCTGGGTGTGACTCCTGCCGGGCGTCCTAGCTGGGGTGGTTCCTAGATTGAAGCGAATCGGGTCACTCTCGCTGTCTTCTTTGGACAAGCTGTTGGCAAAGTGTCTGGCTCGTTGCGCTTGTAGCAGCGTCTCACTGTTTCTTGCCGACTGCTCGAGTAGTGTTTCTAGCGGGGCTGGGGTGCAGGTAGTTACGATTGGCGGGTCTTGGTCTTTGGTGACGGTGTCCTTGTAGCATTACGTGGCTGGAATCTGAAAAATTGATTTGGTGCAACTCTCGGACTTGTTGCGTTCCTGGCGTGATCCTATTTGTTGCATTCTGCGCTTCCTGTTCTCATCCAGTTCCTTGCGCTTGTCCTCAAGAATAAGCGCCTTATTCACCAATTCTTGGAAATCTGGAAAGGTGTGGGTGATCAATCCTACTTGCAATCCTGAGTTAAGTCCCTTCATAAAACGAGACTGTCTGGCTTTATCTGTCGCTACATCCTCAGGTGCGTAGCGTGCTAGCTGTGTGAACTTGTTCAGGTAGTCGGCCACTGGCTGATTACCTTGCTTCAGTGCTCTGAACTCCTCCTTCTTAAGATCCATGATTCCTTCAGGCACGTGATACTGGCGGAATGCAGCCGTGAACTCTTCCCAAGTGATGTCTTGAGGGTTCTCTTGCGTGGCACAGAAATTCTCCCACCATTCGGTAATTTGTTCCTTCCAACTGATGAGAAGCGTAGAGTACCTTCTCATTTCCTATGCATTGAGCTATGTGTAGCTTCCTCTCAATTGACCTTAACCAATCATCGGCCTCCAATGGATTGGCATTCCCAGAGAAAGTGGGTGGGTGAGTTCTCATGAACTCGATACCTGTATTCGGCGTTGTCCCCGATTGACTTGATTAGGCGTGGCCTGAGCAAAGGACGTGTTGCATTTGTTGCATCATAGCATGCATCAATCGAGTCCGAGCAGCAAGAAATGCTCCAAAATTCTGCATATCAATCAAGCGGCGGTCTTTGGTGCTCCATCATTGGGGTTTTCTGCTGGGCGAGAACCACTTCCATTACTTCCAAAGTTTCCGCGGGTATTCACCATCTGTCGACTTGTTCTAAGTTTTAGAGATGAGGGGGGATCAAGAATAGACAAGTAATATGGAACTTATGCGGGGCAAAAGGTGTAACTTTAGGGTCCAACTTCATTGTTGATATTAATAACTTGGTATGGTTGCTTACAATGCCTAAGGGCCTTGCAACACATACTGCACACTCAGCAAACAATGAAAATCCAAATCGAACTAACACTGGAGTCTAATGCCTAAAGGGTGACTCTTTATTCTATGACGCGACTCGGCGAAGGAGTCTCACTATAGAACCTACGCTCACTCATCGAGAAAACCTCCACGGCCTGGTACGGATCTCGCGGCATAGGCGCGAAACGATTGCCATGTCCAAAGCAATCGTGTCATCTGTGGTAGTCAAAGAGGCGATGTCCTCATCGAGATCCGACTCCTCCGGATCTGGCTCGTGTAGCTCGAAATCAGCTGCAGTTACAGTCCGTACAAAGTCATCTCCAACTCGTCAATCCTTCGCGAGAAGGTGTGACACATACTCTTGAGCTTCCCGCCATCTGTTTCTTCTCTGTCGTGATCTCCTTGCGGGCCTTCAGAGCTCCTTGCTTGTATCGCCGAGTACATCCTCCTGGCGACAACAAGTCGTGCCAACCGTGTAACCATGGCATCCTCATCCCGAATCGCGCCGGGTCAAGAAGGTTATTGCTGCGGGGTGATAACGGAACACCGTGCTCTCCAACTCTCTGGCGTAGATACGGGTAATGTGCCGCATTGCTCGTCGTGATACTTCTTGGATACCCATCTGCATTGTAGATCTCTGGCGGCGGTTGTATCGGGCGATTGCCTGGGCCCTTCTTCCTAGCAGGTACCTCAATCTTTACGTCACAAGCCTTGATCAATCCCGCTTGTCTGATCACTTCCACTTGGTATTGGGGCTTCTCAAAATCTCCGAGGGTTTGTAGCATATGCCAAAGTTCTGCAGCGTGACCAACTCCCAGATCAACGTAGTTGAACTCTTCCTCCATCTGTCACAAGAGTGCTTACGTAAGAACTCGAAATTTTTAAATTGTGACAAGGTAAGGAAAAATTCAGCAAGAGACAAGAAAAGAAAGAATGGGATAAGTCGAGATGTCATTTCTTGTCTTGACAAATTTTTAGCTTTAGAAAATAAGTTTTATCCTCACTACGACCATTCTAGCTTAGGGTTGAGCCTACAAATAAGTATGGCTCGATACCACCTCTGTCGGGACCCGAATTTGCAAATCCGGACCCTCTGTGTATTCAACACTAGTCCAGAACGCGCTTAGTGCACACAGTCTTAACATCGGTAAATATCACAATCATACCATTCGATACTAATAAAGTACTTTATTTAAATAACCAATCGTTACTTGACCTTATGGTCAAGTCACAAATGTACGCCTCGCGAGGCAAAACTTATTAAGAGAGAAAATAGTAGCAATGAAAATCAAATAACTTCGTGGCGCCATCCAGTATACCACAGGCAACTGACTGGGCTCGCTTCCCTAAGTAGACGGATCCTCTTGGAGCTCCTCCTCCAAAGCTGGTGTAGTCTCCTCTTCAACTGGTGTTGTAGGGTGGCAAGGGTGAGTACTTGGTACTCAGCAAGTCATGCACAGAATGCAGCTAATATACTACATGCATGGCTTAATACAAAGGAGTGGCTCAAGGTATATTTGCAGTAAACAGCATTTGACAAGTAATGTAAGTAGATTCGAAAGCAGTAGAAACAAGTAAAGCATAGATAACCTTTCAAGAAGTTTAATAAACATTTTTCCCATCCTAATCCACATTTCCAACATCATTATTAATCCAACCCAACCTTTCAAGTCCAAGTTATTTTTGAGAAAATCTAACCCTTGACTGTAATTCCCGAGCGATGTCCAATACCGCGGACACGGCTATTCGAATAGATTCTATACTCTGCAGAGGTTATGCACTTTACCCACAAGATACAGTCAAACACCACAAAGGCGAGTTCCCGTAACAAAGTCTTTCGGAAACCTCTAACAATACAAGTGGTCCTCCCCGGTTATTGCGCACTAACCCTTCCCTTAGCTAAGGCGAAGTCTAGGCCAATCAACCGTTAGATGGGTACCTGGCCTCACCCAGACGCTCCCCCGTACAACTTACACAAAGGGTGTAGTTGACCTCCTGAGGTCCCACAGGTACGTTATCAGCAACTTAGTCAACTAGGTCCGTCCCATTATAGACATGTGGTTGCACGTTAGACCCAGTTCAAAGGCTTACAAGGTTAAGTCCTTAGGGTGACCAGGGCAAGACTACCCGAAGAACCAAATCAACATCCCCAATGCCACAACTGGCCCACCTGATTACTCTTGCCACATGCCCCGGTCGAAAACTATTTATCAAATCCCAGTTGATTACCATGCACCACGTGCCATCAACATCACATGATACTTTTCCAAAACAGGTTCAATATATCATTAAGTCAATATTAGCATTTGATTGTCCAAAATCATGTCATGAGCACGTAAAGGTGTCTAAGCAAAGATACTACAACGGTCTAAAACCCATGTTGGCAACTTAATAATGTCCAACTAGTAAACCACAACTAGGGTGACAAGGGGTCATGGCACATACTTAGATAATCAAGGTGTCATACAGCAAATTGGTACTTATCTAATCCCCCATATTTAAATAAAGTATTTTTCTATTTGAACTTAGCATGCAATAGGTTAAATCAAAATAGATTTCAAAATAGGATCAACATGGTCAAAGCACAACTTGCCTTCAAAAAGTACTTGCTCTTGGTCTTGGGTTGGATCCTGAGTTAATACTTCTCCTTCGAATCCTTCCGGCACTTCAACGTCTACTCGTAAAGCGTGCAAATAGCAAATACACGAATAAACAATAGGCAAAAAGTATCCAAACATCCAAATAAAATCCATAAACAGAGAGAACATAATTTTTTGAGTTTTTAGAAACTGGAATCGTCAAATTTGGAGTTAAAATGCAAAAGTTATGATTATTTAAAGTTTAAATAATCAATTAAATAATTTTACAGAGAAAAACTTTAGTCCAAAAATTAAATAAAATTCATATTTAGGTAAATCTCAATTTTATACAAATTTAGAAATTTGAATCACTCAAATCGGAGTTGAAACGCAAAAGTTATAAGCGTTTGAAGTTTTGAAATTCAAATCAATTATTAAACCGAATTACTAAATCATTTTCTTTTTCGGAAAAACATTTATTGCGTCAGCAGGGACACGTGGACCAATCGGGTGACGACGCGTGGCCTCGGGTCCACGGACGGCGCCGCGATCTCGGCTCGGTCCACCGTGGGCTCGGCCCACGGCTCACTCACGATCCGCCAGCGGTGGGTCCTCGACACGCGGGCGGCGTGTCGGCGTCATCTGCTGCCAGCGTGCGTGGGCGGCGCCGACCGCGACGGTCAGCCTTCGGACACGTGGCTCAATCTCGGCCGTTGATTTGGAAATCAACGGCCCAGATTAGATCGGCTAACGGCGCTTGGAAAACAACTCCATTGATACGGACCGTTCGATCTTGATCGGACGGTCAAGATCCAATCTATCGCTATGAACGTGGTTCAATCTAAGCCGTTGGATCTAGATCTAATGGTTGAGATTAGATCTGGAGATTAACACGTGATTCTTTACCGTGGGTGACGTGGACGAATCTGGACCGTGCGATGAAGATCCGACGGTGGAGAAGCTTCGCGTCTGCGATGTCCACGGCGAGCTCCGGCCGGCGTTGAGAACGAAGACCACACCGACGGCGTTTCAGGCACGCTCCGGCGAAGTGGGTGGTCTCTTCGGGTGCGTCTCGAAGCGGGGATTCCGGATCTGGGCTCCTTCTCGGTGGAAGACGACGGACGGCGGCGGAAAGGCGCAAACCGCGGCGGACACCTCCTCCAACTACGGCGAGCTCGCGGCGGTGGCGGCTTGAGCGGCGTGGGTTGGAGCTACGGGTGCGCAATGAAACGGCGATCCCGACACGGGTGGCGGCGCAATAAATAGGGCCCTCGGCGTCCGTGAAACACGCGAATCAGGAGGTCCTCTGTTCTTGGCGAGTCCGGCGGCGACGGTTAGGGTGGCGTGGCAGCGCCTGGCCGTTGGATCGAGATCCAACGGTGCGTGAGTTTGGGTCCGGTCGGTTTCGGCGGTGGCTGGCTCGGTCGGGCTCGGGCTCGGTGGCGTGGCTCAATCGTGGCCGTTGGATCCGGATCCAACTGGCCACTGTGATTAGGTTCGGCGGCGGGTTCGGTTTGACCACGCAGCGCTGGTCGGGCTCAGTCGGACTCGAACTTCGAGTCGACTCGGGCTCGATCGGATGAACACGATGCTCGACCCGAGTTGAATTTCCAGCGATTTAATATTTAAAATAATTCCCAGTAATTCATTTAATTCATTAAAAATAGCAAAAGACTCAGAAAAATTCCAGAAAAATTCTGGAAAATACTTTGGATCATTTTGGACTCAAATAAAATATTTCCAGCAAAATTTTATTTGCAAAGTTTAATTCTTTAATTATTTCAAAATGGAATAAATTCAAATAAATTCCAAATATATCCAAATAAATTCCAGAAAATTCCAAAAATTCACCAAAGTGCCAAATCACACATGAATTTAAGGAAAGCAAATTTTTGGGGTGTTACACTCCACATGGATTTATTTGGTCCCGTAGCTTACATAGGCATCGGGGGAAGTAAGTATGGTCTAGTAATTGTTGATGATTTTTCTCGCTTCACTTGGGTATTTTTCTTACATGACAAGGGAGAAGTCCAAGTGACATTGAAGAAGTTCATGAGAAGAGCTCAAAACGAGTTTGAAGTGAAGATCAAGAGAATTCGGAGCGACAATGGTACCGAGTTCAAGAATATTGGTGTGGAGGAGTTTCTCGATGAAGAAGGAATCAAGCACGAATTCTCGGCTCCCTATTCCCCTCAACAAAACGGGGTGGCTGAGAGGAAGAATCAAACACTCATCGAGATGGCGCGTACGATGCTTGATGAGTACAAGGTTTCCGACAGCTTTTGGGCGGAAGCCATCAATACCGCTTGCCACAGCTCCAACCGCCTCTACCTCCACAAGATCTTGAAGAAGACGGCGTACGAGTTGCTCACCGGCAAGAAACCAAATGTCTCCTACTTTCGAGTCTTTGGGAGTAAATGCTATATCCTTAATAAAAAGGCTAAGTCTTCTAAATTTGCTCCTAAAGTAGATGAAGGTTTCTTACTTGGTTATGGATCTAATGCTTATGCGTACCGAGTTTTCAACAATACCTCCAGTGTGGTTGAAATCTCGCGTGACGTAACTTTTGATGAGACTAACGGTTCTCAAGTAGAACAAGTTGATCGTGCCGTAATTGACAGGGAAGAACCACCATGCGAAGCTATCAAGAAGTTGGCAATTGGGGAGGTAAGACCTCAAAATCTGGAAACTCACCCGAGCTCCCCAACCCGGAGTCTCCGGATTGAAACCCGGAGTGTCCGGACTAGTCCGGAGTCTCCGGGTCCAATAACGGAGTCTCCGGATGGGAATCGCTCAGGTGACTTTCCCTCCTCGTCCAAGCAAGCTCAAGGTGGTTCGAACGCATCCCAAGATGAAGAACCCATTCAAGTTTCAAATTCAACCGTACCTCACCCAAGAGTTCATCAAAGTGTTCAACGAGATCATCCGGTCGACAATATACTCAGAGACATTCACAAGGGAGTATCTACTAGATCTCGAGTTGCAAATTTTTGTGTATTTTACTCGTTTGTGTCTTCTCTTGAGCCTCTTAAGGTAGAAGAAGCACTTGACGATCCGGATTGGGTGATGGCCATGCAAGAAGAACTAAACAACTTAAAGTGCAATCAAGTTTGGGAGCTTGTCGAAAGACCAAATCAAAACGTCATCGGTACAAAATGGGTCTTCCGGAACAAGCAAGATGAGAATGGGATCGTGACTAGGAACAAAGCTCGCTTGGTTGCTCAAGGGTACACACAAATCGAAGGTTTGGATTTCGATGAAACATATGCTCCAGTAGCTAGGCTTGAATCTATTAGAATATTACTTGCCTTTGCTACTCACCATGATTTCAAGCTATATCAAATGGACGTGAAGAGAGCCTTCTTAAATGGACCACTCTCCGAGATGGTCTACGTCGAGCAACCACCCGGCTTTGAAGATCCAAAACACCCGGACCACGTCTACTATCTTCACAAAGCCCTTTATGGACTTAAGCAAGCACCGAGGGCTTGGTTCGAGTGTTTACGAGATTTTCTTCTCGGTCAAGGTTTTGTGGTCGGAAAGGCCGACCCTACTCTCTTTACTAAGCATATTGATAATGATTTATTTGTATGCCAAATATATGTCGATGACATTATATTTGGATCTACTAACGAACATTTGTGTAAAGAGTTTAGCAAGATTATGACTAAAAGATTCGAGATGTCCATGATGGGAGAGTTGAAGTTCTTCCTCAGATTTCAAGTCAAACAACTCAAGGAAGCAACTTTCATTTGCCAAACTAAGTACATCAAGGACATGCTCAAGAAGTTCGGAATGGAGGACGCCAAGCCTATAAAGATACCTATGCAGGCCAACGGGCATCTAGACCTCGACAAAGAAGGTAAACCGGTCATCCAAAAGGTATATCGTTCGATGATCGGTTCTCTCCTTTATCTTTGTGCATCTAGGCCTGATATCATGCTTAGCGTTTGTATGTGTGCACGTTTTCAAGCCGCTCCAAAAGAGTGCCACATGGTGGCCGTTAAGAGAATCTTGAGATACTTAGTGCACACTCCTCATTTTGGACTTTGGTATCCGAAAGGATCTTCTTTTGAATTAGTTGGCTATTCCGATGCGGATTATGCCGGCTGTAAAGTGGATAGGAAGAGTACCTCGGGGACTTGCCAATTCTTGGGTAGGTCTCTAGTCTCGTGGTCTTCCAAGAAACAAAATTCCGTAGCCCTATCCACTGCCGAAGCCGAATATATAGCTGCTGGGAGTTGTTGTGCCCAACTACTTTGGATGAGACAAACCTTGAGTGATTATGGCCTATCCTACAAAAGTGTTCCACTATTGTGTGACAATGAGAGCGCCATAAAAATTGCCAACAATCCTGTCCAACACTCCCGTACAAAACACATAGATATTCACCATCATTTCCTAAGAGATCACGCAACCAAAGGCGAAATTGATATCCAACATGTGAGCACAAATGATCAATTAGCCGATATTTTTACCAAGCCCCTTGACGAGAAAAGATTCAGTGAATTGAGAAGTGGTCTAAATATCTTAGATTCTCGTAGCGTGGCTTGATATGTGTTCACATGTTGTTTGTTGAATGAAAAATGAATTTCAAAATTTTATTCATCCTTTTCTTTGAAATTATCCAGTGTTTTTGGCTTTTGATCCTCTGATCTTGTCATTGCTATGTGACCATGGCTTGCTTGCTTGATTGTTCGCTGGTCACATATCAAGTTGACATCATAGGGTTCCTTTCTCCCTCTCGCTCCGTCAAATTCCTTGAGTCTTCGTGCGAATTCTTTCATTCCCAACCGAGCTGGGAGACCCGGAGTATCCGGTATTTAATCTGGACTCTCCGGATCATCCGGAGTATCCGGACTATTTGTCCGGACTCTCCGGGTTGGGCCGGAGTATCTGGACTAAATGTCCGGAGTCTCCCGGTTGGGGTGGGCGGTTTAAGTCCCCACAAATCCCGCGCAGTTTCATTTCCTTCTCATTCACTCCGTGTGTTTCTCCTTCTCCCGTGCCCCTTCCTTGGCTAGGGCGTGATTCTCACCCTCTCCTCCATCTCCAAGGACTTTGGATCCCTCCTCTTCCTCGTTTTGGAGATCAAGGTAAGGATCTTTGTGCCCTAACTCCTCTCCTTCCGGATTTGGATTCAACTTCGCGGTTCTTAGGGCCTCTCCCCGTACTTTATCTCATCTAGGGTGCAGCTTGACTCTTTGTAGCCATCAAGATCGGAGATTCTTGCTCTTCACTCACCCGTGCTCTTCGCTTTCCAATCTCTTGAGGTGAGTTCAATTTCATGCCCTATTCCCGCGAAATCTCTTGTTAGATTGTGCCCTACACTTCACTTTTTCACTCTTGAGGTAATCTAGATACTCTACTTGTTGTTTTGCGGGTTGAATCCCCCAAGTCTCACCCGCACCGTGCGCAAATTCTGGTGTGTCCGGAGTATCCGGACTTTTGGTCCGGAGTCTCTGGGTTGGTCCGGAGTATCCGGACAATTTGTCCGGAGTCTCCGGATGCAATCCGGAGTATCCGGACAATTTGTCCGGACTCTCCGAGTTGGGTGCCTCGGCCAGAATGGTTTATCCTTTGTATTTCAAGTCGCCTCGCGGTTAATCTTTATCTCTCGCTTTGTCTGGTCAGATGGATCCTATTCAGGGGACTTCGGGTGGTGGTGATCCTCCTTGGGGCTCTCCTCCTCCGGATTCACCTCCTGGCTCTCCGTCTGGTGCTCCGGCACCCAAGAGACAGAGACGGGTTGCGAAAAAGCGGCCCACTTCAAAGGGCCCGCTGTTGATTGGGCCGCAACCTCAGCCGCAGCCTCAGCAGCAGCCTCAGGCTCAGTCTCCTCCTCCGCCTCAGCCTGATCCAGATGGGCACCCGACAGTCACTCATGCCAGGCTGAGAGATCAGAAGAGGAGAGACTACCGTGATTCTGGTCATTTCATTGGTCATTTGACCAAAGCCAGGCCCGTGTGGACATATCCTATGGGAGTCAACCCGTTGAGAGTGATTGACTACAGGACGGGTTCTGGCAAGGGTAAGGCCATAGTTGAGCACAGAAAGAAAGATCCGCTCGACTTCCATCAGGATGAGTATGTGGACCGCCGGTTTTGGAACGGGTTTCAGTCAGACTACTATGAGACGGTCCTTTACCCACTTGAGCACCCAGTGGTCAGGATGAAGACCATTGACTGGGAGTACATGGCAGCTGCTGAAAACCCTGTGTTCAGTCAGATTGTTGAGATTTGTGAGCTGCATCAGATCAAGGAGATCATGTCCTTCAAGTTTGATTGGAACAATGAAGTGATCATGCAATTCTATGCCACCTTGTACTTTGACAAGACATTGGATGCCATTTGGTGGATGACTGACGGAGTCTGGTATACTGCCAACCAGAAGAGGTTTGCTAGAGTTCTTAGCCTTCGCTACAATGACTCCTGAGCTTCACGGGAAGAAGGTTATGACTCCTGAGCAGATCGACTCTCTGTATGACACCTCCAGGAGCTTCACAGTAGGGACCATCAAAGGTCTGAAGGATGTGCCTGCTGTACTCAACAGGATGCTCAGGGTCACTCTTTGGCCCAAGGAGGGAGATGCTTCTGCCATCAGTTCCTATGGAAGGAACCTGCTGTACCACCTCATCGAGCGAACTCACTCCTTTGACAATGTCGACTTCATGTGGGAGACAATGAGGCAGAATGCGCAGAGCAACATGGCCAGTTGCAGCTACGCTCCCTTTGTGATGGCTTTGATCACTTCTGTCAGTGGTCTGAAGTTTGTCAGGGATGAGGAGCACCTTTCCTACAAGGTTCGACCTCCGACTGCTCCTGTTGCTCCAGCATCCCCTGGTCCTACTCCTCCTAGATCTCGTAGGGGTCGCCCTTCGACTTCTACGTCTGCTCCTGTTGTTCCTTCTGAGCAGACCGAGATCCCGAGCAACACTCTTCAGAAGATGTTGAAGCACATTTTCTGCCTTTGCCGCGACATCTCCACCAAGCAGAAGGTGATGAGCCGGCAGATCAAGAAGAATGGTCAGGACATTCGCAGCATCCGCCGCCACAATGGCGAGGCAGTATCTCCCAGTGACTCCTCCGGATTTTTTGAGGAGAGTAGTGATACCACCTCTACAGATCAACTCTTCGGCATCACCTCCTCTGCTCCGCCTGCCGCTGGAGATGACCCTGGCAGCGAGGGCTCGGAGTACTCTGCTTCTGACGACGAAGGCGACGACGAGTGATTTCCCGTGTCTTCCTCTTTTTGGTGTCTTGATGACAAAGGGGGAGTGATATCTTCAGTGTCGTCGCTTAGTTGTCTTGGCTTCAGTTATTTTATCTTGTCGCGTTTATCGTTTATCGTTTGCTGTCGCGTGTGGACTATTTGTGTTGCTTATTATCGTCTATGTGTCATGAACTCTGTTATCTCTGTTATCCATGTCATGAATTATGCTTATTGCCTCTATGATCGGTTGTCTCTTGCTATTTGTTTCATGTATGCAATTTCTCGCTTGCAATATCTTAGGGGGAGCTCTTGTTATTTCTTTCTCGTAAATATGTGCATTTGTTTCCTCTCAAATGTTATCTAATGCACACATTTAGGGGGAGCTCTTCTGTATAGACTATATCCTGTTTTCGTTCCATTTTGCATTTAATTGTGTTGTCATCAATTCACCAAAAAGGGGGAGATTGAAAGTGCATCTAGGCCCCTCAAATTATTTTGGTGATTAATGATGACACAATTAAAGTGATCTAATGCTTCAACTAAGATTAATGCAGATATCGAGATCATATCAAGTTGGAATGGGATTGAATGCCCCCACAACCTCTCAAAAGTTGAAAAGACGGCATCAAGACAAGAGTTGTAATTTTCATTTTATATTTGTGTCTTAAGGATAGCCGTACTATTAAGAGGATACGACGAGAAATCACCTTTAGGATGTGCATGTGCTCAACGTCAAGACTTGCATCTCAAATTAGCACTCATGCATTTAGTTTGTAAAAGTTTTCATTTGCAACCGAGCTGGGTAACCCGGACTCTCCGGACATTCAATCCGGAGTATCCGGATTCAATACGGAGTATACGGACAATTCGTCCGGAGTCTCCGGGTTGGACCCCTCGGCCACTTTGAGTCCCAGGTTGTCCGGAGTATCTGGACATTTTGTCCAGAGTCTCCGGATAACCCGGAGTCTCCGGGTTAATTGTCCGGACACTCCGGCCTGTACAAAAACGAGAGTAACGGCTAGTTTTTGAAATGACTACTTAAAGCCTCCACTCTCTCCCAATGGATGTGATCTCTATTGATCTCATTCATTGCAGCATGCAAGCCATTTCTAACACTCTAAAAGCATTCAATAGAGCCACTACTTCCTCCCACCATTTGATTTGGTAGTTGATCCATTTTGGTGAGGAGAGGAAGAAGTAAAGTGCTAGGTGCATTCAATTCGAGTTGTTGAGCACTAGTTCATCCTCCAAGCGACTTTCGTGGTGTTATTACTCTTGGAGGTTGAAGGTCTCCTAGACGGCTAAGAGTCACCGGGAGCTACCAACGCGTGTGGTGAGCCCCGGTCGTTTGTGAAGGCGTGTCTCGCCTCCGAAAGGGAAGAGACAAGAAGTGAAGCCGGCGAGTGCATTTGTGCAACACCGGGAGGAAGGCGGGTTGAAAGAGACCCCGGCTCAAGTGCGACCGAGCCACCTCAACGGAGACGTAGGATTCCCTTCAAGAATCCGAACTTCGGTGAAAAATCGTCTCTCTCTTTCGCTTTTTCTCTCTACCTTAGCTTGTGTGAATTTGTCTTTGTAAAGCTTAGATCTAGCTTGTTGCTTAGCTTTAATTCAAATCCATACTAGCTCTTGTTCTAGTTCACTCTTGCTAGCTATTTATTGTCTTCTATTGTGCAAATTTGAGCACCTCTAGTTGTGCTCCCGAGCCAGCCAACCCAGAGTGTCCGGATAAAATACCGGACATTCCGGACAACTCGGAGTATCTGGATAAAATACCCGGAGACTCCGGACAACCCGGAGTATCCGGATCAGATACCCGGAGACTCCGGATTGACCAGCTCGGCCAGTTTTTATTCCGCTGTGATTTTTTAATCCACCTATTCACCCCCCTCTAGGCGACATCATTGGTCCTTTCAGTACGGCAGACTTTTATCCCAAGAGGTAGCATAAGCCAATGCACAAGCTCGTAGCATGTCCTCTAGAATCTGATTAACTCTTTCTGTTTGCCCATCCGTCTGCGGATGATATGCTGTACTAAAGTTAAAACGGGTCCCCATGACTTCATGTAGTTTATTCCATAACCTCAAGGTAAACTGGGTACCTCTGTCCGATACAATCTTCTTTGGCACTTCGTGCAAACAGATGATCCTAGTCATATACAATTATGCTAACTTATCTCCCGAGTAAGTAGTATTTACGGTGATAAAGTGGGCTACCTTAGTCAAGCGGTCCACTATAACCCATATGGAGTCATATCCACCCTGAGTCTTGGGTAAACTGGTAATAAAGTCCATTCCGATTTCCTCCCACTTCCACTCAGGTATCTTCAATGGCTGTAGCAATCCTGCTGGTCTCTGATACATTGCCTTGACTCTCTGACATATGTCGCACAGCGCAACATGCTCGGCAACTTCACGCTTCATGCTCGTCCACCAGAATCTTTCCTTCAAATCCTGATACAACTTGGCACTTCCCGGATGGATTGAATACTTGGAGTCATGGGCTTCCTCTAGTATCAACTGCTTCAGCTCCTTCTTGTTTGGCACACAGATTCGATCCTGCATCCATAACGTGCCTTGTTCGTCCAACTTGAAATCTTTTGCCTTGCCTTCGTCCATCTTGGACTTGATCATGCAGATCTTGTCATCATCCTTCTGTCCTTCTCGGATCTGATCCTCCAGGGTAGGCTTTACTTCTAAAGCGGCCAAGAATCCTTCCGGTACCACTTCAATCTTCATTCTCTGGAAATCCTCACATAGCTCTTCTGACTCGTGGCTATCAACATGTTCACAGTATGGCTTTTCCGACTCAGGGCATCGGCTACCACGTTGGCCTTTCCGGGATGGTAATGGATCCCAACATTATAATCCTTGATCAACTCTAACCATCTTCTCTGCCTCATGTTCAGGTCTGATTGGGTGAAGATGTACTTCAGACTCTTATGGTCTGTGTATACTTCACATCTGTTTCCAATCAAATAGTGACGCTACAATTTCAATGCATGCACTACGGCAACTAACTCTACGTCATGCGTCGGATAATTCTCCTCATGCGGCCTCAACTGTCTGGATGCATAAGCGACGACCTTTCCATTCTGCATCAGCACACATCCAAGTCCTTGGCGCGATGCGTCACAATAGATATCAAAGCTTTGATTGACGTCCGGTAGAACTAACACCGGTGCTGATGTCAATCGCTTTTTCAGTTCTTGAAAACCTTTCTCGCACTCCGGCGTCCATGCAAACTTCTTCTCCTTTTTCAGCAATTGCGTAAGAGGTTTCGCAATCATCGAAAAGCCTTCAATGAAACGGCGGTAGTAACCTGCCATTCCAAGGAAACTCCGGATCTAGGTCACTGTCTTCGGCTGCTCCCAATGTAACACAGCTTCTACCTTGCTCGGATCGATGGCGACTCCTTCTGCGTTCATTACGTGTCCGAGGAACTCCACCTTGTTCTTCCAAAAGTCACACTTGCTGAACTTGGCGAAGAGTTGCTGCTCCCTTAGCTTTTCCAACACTCGCCTCAAGTGCTCGGCATGTTCATCCTCTGTCTTGGAGTAAACTAAAATGTCATCTATAAACACAACAACAAACTTGTCCAAATACTCCAGAAAACCTTATTCATCATATTCATGAAATAGGCTAGCGCATTCGTCAGACCAAAGGACATAACTGTAAACTCGTAGTGTCCGTATCTTGATTAGAATGCGATCTTCGGAATATCTTCTGATCGGATCTTCAGCTGGTGGTATCCCGATCTCAGATCAATCTTGGAGAAAACTCCGGCTCCTCTCAGCTGATCAAACAAGTCATCAATCCTGGGTAGCGGGTACTTATTCTTCATGGTGACTTCATTGAGTGCACGGTAGTAAATGCACATCCTGAAACTCCCGTCCTTCTTCTTGACGAACAAAACTGGCGCTCCCCACGGCGACGAACTTGGTCTGATAAATCCTTTCTCCATCAACTCTTCAAGCTGTTTCTTCATCTCTACCAATTCTTCGGTGGACATCCGATAAGGTCTCTTTGCTATTGGTGCTGTACCAGGTACAAGCTCTATCACAAACTCTATGTCTCTGTCTGGCGGCATGCCCGGTAGATCTTCGGGAAAAACATCTGGATACTCATTCACTACTGAGACATCTTCTATGCTGATTGCCTTGGCACTGTTAACCATTAATTGTCCATCACGAACGGCGGTAGCTTGAAATTCCACTTTCCTTCCACACGGGCTCTCAACTGAGATAATTCTTCGTCCACAATCCAATACGGCCTTGTGCTTGGATAACCAATCCATTGCCAAAATAACATCTAGGGTCTGGGTTTCCAATAGAATAAGGTTCGCTAGGAACTCTACCCCATCTATTATTATTCTCACTCCAGAACATCCTACTTTAGTTCGGAGTTCGGAACCAGGGGTTTGAACTAAAAGCATGCATTTAAGTCTTGCAATCTCCAAATCATTTTTAGCAGCAAAGCCTTGAGAAACAAACGAATGCGAAGCTCCAGAATCAAATAAAACTGTTGCAGGTACTGAGTTGACAAGTAACTTACCCAATACAACGTCCGTAGCATTCTGAAGTGCCTCTACGGTGACATGGTTGACTCGGCCCCTCACCACGGTCTGGGGTGCAGCTCCTGGCTGTGCTGTCCCTCAGTTGGCTCCTGGTGCTAACGTCCTGGCTGGTGTGGATCCCAGATTGAAGCGGACTGGGGTCACTCCTGCGGTCTTCTTAGGGCAACTGTTGGCGAAGTGTCCTGGCTCGTTGCAGTTATAACAGTGTCTCACTGTCCCCTGTTGACTGCCTGAAGTGGCGTTTCTGACTGGTGCTGGGGTCTGATAATTCTGATTGACCGTTCTTGGTGCTGGTGACGGTGTCCTTGTTGCATTCTGGGGCTGGAATCTGAAAAACTGATTTGGCGCAACCCTCAAGCGTTGCTGCGATCCCTGACGCGATCCCTGCTGTTGCATCCTTCGCTTCCGGTTTTCATCTAGTTCCTTGCGCTTATCTTCAAGAATGAGCGCCTTGTTCACAAGCTCCTGGAAATCTGGAAAGGTATGGGTGATCAGTCCCACTTGTAGTCCTGAGTTAAGTCCCTTCATAAAATGAGACTGTCTGGCTTTATCTGTCGCTACGTCTTCAGGTGCATAACTTGCAAGCTGTGTGAACTTGTTCAGGTATTCGGCCACCGGCTGATTACCTTGCTTCAGTGCTCTGAACTCTTCCTTCTTGAGGTCCATAATTTCTTCCGGCACATGATACTGATGAAATGCGGCGGTAAACTCCTCCCAAGTGATGTCCTGAGGATTATCCCACGTGGCACAGAAGTTCTCCCACCATTCCGCGATGGTCCCTTCCAATTGATGAGAAGCGTAGAGTACCTTCTCATTTCCCATGCATTGGGCAATGTGTAGCTTCCTTTCTATTGACCTTAACCAATCGTCGGTCTCCAACGGATTGGCATTCCCGGAGAAAGTGGGTGGATGAGTCCTCATGAACTCTGACAGTCTTGTATTCTAGCGTTGTCCCTGATAGGCTTGATTAGCGGTGGCCTGAGCAGTGACGTGTTGCATCTGTTGCATCATAGCATGCATCAACTGAGTCTGAGCAGCAAGAAAAGCTCCAAAATTCTACATGTCCACTGGCGGTGCTAGGTGGGGTGCGGGTGCTCCATCATTAGGGTTCCCAGCTGGGTGAGAACCACATCCATTGCCTCCAAGGTTTCCGCGAGTGTTCACCATCTGTCGATTGCTCTAAGGTTTTAGAGATGAGAGGGAACAAGAATAGACAAGTAGTAGGGAAACTTAAGCGGGGAGAAAGTGTAACTCAAAATCCAACATTATTACTATTAATAATAACTTGGTATGGTTGCTTACAATGCCTAAGGGCCTTGAAATACATACTGCACACTCAGCAATCAAAGAAAAACCAACGCTTCTAAAGGTAACTCTTATTCTATAACGCGACTCAACGAAGGGGTCTCAACCTTAACGTCTAAGCTCACTCGTCAAGAAAACCTCCACTGCCCCCTCTCGGCGGGTGCGGTGGCATAGGCACAAAACAATCGCCATGCCCTGCAACTGCAGCTGTGGTTGACGACGCGGCGTCCTCCTCTGACTCTGGATCCGGCTGTTGCTGTGGCTGCGGCGCGGGTGCAGGTGGCGCCTCCTCTGGCTCTGGGGCGTTCAACTCCAACACTGGATCGGGGCCCTGTCCATACAGTGCAGTCTCCAGCTCTGCGATCCTTTCCGCAGCATGAGCGACGTACTCACGGGCATTCTTTAAGTGCTTCTTCTCTTCCTGTACCTGCTCACGAGCCTTCTTCAACTCCTGAACTGTGTCCTCGATCAGCTCCTCCTGAGCGGCGACGAATCTGGCTAAGTGAGTGACAGTAGCATCCTCATCTTCTATCGGCTTCCGCTGAACTTTGCTGTCTCGGCGTGGGTGGTGACGGAACACTGTGCCTTCCAGCTCCCTGGAGTAAGTGCGGGCGATCTGCTGCATCGCTCGACGTGACACCTCATGGATCCCCATCTCAAAGGTAGACCTCCTAGCGGTGAAGTGGAAAGGGAGACTGAACTTTGTCTTCTCCCGGGCATACACTGTGACCTTGACGTCCCATCCTATGACCACTCCTGCCTGCACGAGTGTAGTCCCTCGGTAGAGCGGTCTCTCAAAACCTCCAAGAAACTGAAGCATACGCCACAGCTCGGCAGCATAGCCTCCTTCACGCTCTGCGTAGTTGTTCTTCATCATTATCTGTCAGAAGTCACTCGCGTAAGAACGCAATATTTTAAAATTAAGTGGAAGACAAAGAGAACTCAGCAAGGGTATGAACAAGGAAGAAAGGGGTAAGTAGAGAATTCATTCATTGTCTTGACAAATTTTTTCTTTAGAAAATAGGTTTTATCCTCACTACGACCAATCTAACTATGGGTGAGCCTACAGTCAGTATGGCTCTGATACCACCTCTGTCGGGACCCGAATTTGCAAATCCGGACCCTCTGTGTATTCAGCACTAGTCCAGGAACGCGCTAGTGCACACAGTCTCAACATTGATAAATATCACAATCATACTCAACGAAATAATAAAGTACTTAAAGTAGTTAACCAAACTGGTTGCTCAACCTTAAGGTTAAGTTACAAATATACGCCTCGCAGGGCGAAACTTATTAAAGAGAAATAATAGCAGCGGAAAAAGTAAGATAACATCGTGGCGCCATCCAGTATACCACAGGCAACTGACTGGGCTCGCTCCCTAGTTAGACGGTTCCTCTTGGAGCTCCTCCTCCAAAGCTGGCATCGCCTCTTCTTCAACTGGTGTTGTTTTGTGGCAAGGGTGAGTACTTGGTACTCAGCAAGTCATGCAAAGAATGCAGGCTAATATACTACATGCATGGCTTGATACAAAGGAATAGCTCAAGGTATAATTGCATATACAGCATTTGACAAATATCATAAGTAGATTCGAAAGCAGTACAAACAAGTATGAGATCAATACCTTTTTCAGGAGTTAAATAAACATCTTTTCCAATCCTAATCCACATTTCCATCAACATCATTATTAAACCAAACCCAACCTTTCAAGTCCAAGTTATTTTCAAGAAAGTCTAACCCTTGACTGTAATTCCCGAGCGATGTCCAATACCGCGGACACGGCTATTCGAATAGATTTTACACTCTGCAGAGGTTATGCACTTTACCCACAAGATACAGTCAAACACCACAAAGGCGAGTGTCCGTAACAGAGTCTTTCGGAAACTTCTAATAGTACAAGTGGTCCTCTCCGGTGTTGCACGCTAACCCTTCCCTTAGCGAAGGCGAAGTTTAGGCCAAACCACTGTTAGATGGGTACCTGGCCGCAGCCCCGGTATGCTCCCCCTTACAACTACACAAAAGATATAGTTGACACCTAGAGGTTCCACAGGTACGTTATTAGCAACTTAATCAACTAGGTCCGCCCCATCACAGACAGGTGGTTGCACGCTTGACTCAGTTCAAAGGCTTGCAAGGTTAAGTCCTTAGGGTGACCAGGGCAAGACTACCCGAAGAACCAAACCAACATTCCCGGTGCCACAACTGGCCCACCTGATCATTCTTGCCACATGCCCCGGTCGAAAGCTATTTATCAAACCCCAGTTGATTACCATGCACCACGTGCCATCAATAATCACAACACATGATACCTTTCCAAAACAGGTTCGATATATCGTTAAGTCAATATTAACATTTGTTTGTCCAAAATCATGTCACGTGGCAAGGCTAAGCATACTACATCGGGCTAACTACCCATGTTGGCAATTTAATAATGTCCAACTAATAATCCACAACTAGGGTGACAAGGGATCATGGCACATACTTAATTAAACAAGGTGTCATACAGCAATTTGGCATTTATCTAATTTCCCCATAATTAAGTAAAGCATTTTCTATTTAAACTAGCATGTAATACATTAAATCAAAATAGGTTTCAAAATGGGATCAACATGGTCAAAGCATAACTTTCCTTCAAAGAGTACATGTTCTTGGTCCTGAGCTGGCTCCTGGGTCAACACTTCACCTTTGAAGCCTTCGGGCACTTCAACGTCTACTCGTAAAGCGCGTAAATAGCAAATAATAAATGAACAGTAGACAAAAGTGTCCAAACTTCCAAATAAAGTTGATAAACAGAGAGAGCATAATTTTATGAATTTTTAGAAACTGGAATCGTCAAATTCGGAATTAAAACGCAAAAGTTACAAGCATTTAAAATTTAAATAATCAATTAAATAATATTACAGAGAAAAAATTTGGTCCAAAAATTAAATAAAATTCATCATTGGGTAGATCTCAATTTTATACAAATTTAGAAATTTGAATCACCCAAATCGGAGTTAAAATGTAAAACTTATAAGCGTTTGAAGTTTGAATCTAAATTTGAAACAATAATTCGAATTAATAAATCATTTTCTTTTTCGGAAATTCATTTATTGCGCCAACCGTGACACGCTTCGGCACCGGATTGGTCCACGCCGGTCGGCTGACGTTAGCCGGGCTCGGCCGAGCGGGTTCGACCGGAACGGCTGGCTCGGTCGGACTCGAGTCTGACTCGGACTCGGGTCTGGTCGGATGAACAGTACAAACCGGTTAGGTTTTTCCAGCGATTAAATAATCCAAATTAATTCCCAGAAATTCATTTAATTCATTAAAAATAGCAAAACACTCAGAAAAATTCCAGAAAAATTCTGGAAAATATTTTGGAGTATTTTGGACTCAAATAAAATATTTTCAACAAAATGTTATTTGCAAAGTTAAATTCTTTAATTATTTCAAAAGGGAATAAATTCCAAATAAATCCAAATAAATTCCAGAAAATTCCAAAAATTCACCAAGGTGCCAAATCTTAGTTAAATTCATGAAAAGCAAAAATTTGGGGTGTTACACTCCCTATGTAGACGGCTCCTCTTGAAATTCTTCCTCCAAAGCTGGCATCGCTTCTTCTTCAACTGATGTTGTATTTTGCAAGGGGTGAGTGCTTGTTACTCAGCAAGTCATGCACAAAATGCAAGCTAATATTCTACATGCATAGCTTATTACAAGGATAGGCTAACAGGTTCATTTGCAGTAAAGCAGCATGTGTAAATACAGTAATAGATCGCAAAGCAGTAAAACAATAATAAAATAGAGTACTTTCACAATGATTGCACAAGTAAAGCATTTCCCAATCCTAAGTCCAATTCACCATTCCAAACACAAGCAGTTTCCAAGACCAAGTTATTTTCATGAAAGTCTAACCCTTGACTGTAATCCCCGAGTAATGTCCAATGCTGCGGGCACGACTATTTAAATAGATTTTACACTCTGCAGAGGTTATGCACTTTACTCACAAGATACAGTCAAACACCAAAAAGGTGAGTGACCGTAACAAAGTCTTTTGGAAGCTTCTAGCTCCACAAGTGAACCTCCCCGGTTGCCATACACTATCCCTTCCCTCAGCAGAGGCGAAGTATAGGACCGACATACCGTTCGACAGGTACCATGCCGCAGCACCTGGTACGCTCCCCAGCACGACTACACCTAGTATAGTTGACACCCCGAGGTATCACATGCAAGTTATTAGCAACCTACTCAACTAGGTGCGTCCCATTACAAACATGTGATTGCAAGATGAGCTCAATTCAAAGTCTTGCAAGGTTAAGTCCTTAGGTTGACCAGGGCAAGACTACCCAAGTAACAAAACCAAATCGACATTCCCTGAGCCACTCTTGGCCCACCAGAACAATCTTGCCACAAGCCCGATCTAAATTAGTTAAACAACCAGTTGATTACCATGCACCACGTGCCATCAACATCATCAGCAACAACACATGACACTTTCCAAAACATGTTCCATATCTCATTAAGTCAATATTAATATTTGATCATCCAAAATCATGTCATCACTACGTGGCAGGGCTAAGCATTATACTACAACAATCTAGTTACCCATGTTGGCAATTTAATAATGTCCAACTATTAATCCATGTTCTAGGTGACAAATGATTCATGGCATACAATCATTATCGACAAGGTGGCATAATCAAGTAGGTCACATAACTATTCCCGGAATTATTCAAAAGCATTTTTAAATAAACTAGCATGCAATAATTTAAATAAACATAATTTCAAAAGTGGGATCAATATGGCCAAAGCATAACTTTCCTTCAAAAAGTACTTGTTCTTAGTCTTGAGCTGGCTCCTAGGTCAAAACTTCACATTTGAAGCCTTCGGGCACTTCAACGTCTACTCGTAACGGATAAATAAATAACAAATAAATAAAAACAGAGAAAAACTCATGACCAAAAATTAAATAAAATTCACCATTAAATAGAGCTTAATTTTATCAAAATTTAGAAATTGGAATCGCTCAAATCAGAGTTAAAACGCAAAAGTTATAGCCGTTTGAAGTTTGAAAATTCAAATAAAAGAATAAACCGAATTAATTCATTTATTTTTCTATTGAAAAATCCGGATTATGGAGTCAGCTGACGTCAGCCACGAATTTGGATTTCCATCGAATTATTTTTCTAAAGGAAAATCGAATTATGACGTCATGCTTGCGTCATCCGGTCCATGGACTCGGTCCACGGCTTGGGATCGGTCCATTGTGGACCCGATCCACGGGTACACATGTCACTGACACGTGGGACCCACTGCTGACGTCATCACTGACGTCAGCATGGCTCGGCCGAACGGCTCTGACAAGCGGGCCCCACCGTGATGTCAGCACGACGTCAAGGATGACGTCATCGCACGGTGCGCCCAGCCGCTGACATGCGGGTCCGTTGCTGACTTCACGCGTGACGTCAGCGATGACCAGGCGATAGTGCGCTGACCGCGCCGGTCTGGCTTCCGGCCACGTGGCGCAATTTGGTCCGTTGCTTTGAAATCCAACAGTCCAGATTATATCTGGATCTCGTGCGTTGTGATCAACGCTGTTGATCTGGACTGTACGATTTAGATCGGATGGTCGAGATCCGATCGGATTTTCACCGCGTCATGGGGGTGACGTGGCATGTCCCAGTGATCAACACGTGGCACGATCTACGCCGTTCGATCTTGATCGGACGGCTGGGATTGCATCTAGCTCTACAACACGAGTCCAAACTAACTTTACGATCTAGATCTAACTACTAAGATTGGATCTAGCACTATGCGGTTAAAGGGGCTACGTGGCTTAATATGATGTGTTGGATCTAGATCCAACGGTTGCTATTAGATCTAAAACCGTAACATAGGATTTTTGCATGGGTGATGTGGACGAACCTGGAACGTGCAATCTGGACCGGATGGTCCACAGTGCTCGACTATCTCGGCGATGGCGCGGTCGTGCTTGGTTGCCGTAAACGGGGATGACAATCTAAGCGATGGTGTTTCGAGGCCGCTCCGGCAAAGTGAGTCCTCGGTCTGGGTTCGCCTTGTCACGAGGACTCTGGATCTGACCTCGGTTGCACCCGAGGACGGCGGAGAACGGCGTTTCGCACGAAGACCTTTGCGGCACTAGCGAACTTCGGCGAGCGATTGCGGTGGCTCTAGGGCTCCCCTGCAGACGTGGGCTAAGGTAACAAGCGCATCTTCAAACGGCGATTCTCGGGAGGGGGTCCACGCAATGAATATCCCCATAATCCGTGTCCGAGACGGCGGTGGCGGTGAACCAAATCAGCAAGGAATCCGGGCTGGAGACGATGACGGATAGCCGCCCAAGTGGCACGATCGACGGTCCAAATCCGATCCGGCGTAGCTCGATCCAACCGGCCACCTATGGGGACCCGTCCCCGGGATTCCTTTGATTCACTCGGTGGCATCCCACAGCCCAAGTAAATCAAGGGATTCTCGAGCGGCCCGCATATATGCCTGTGTTTGTCCCAGGAAGTTCACTAACAAGCATGACAATGTATCATAGTTTGGATGATATCTCACACAATAACGGGAATTTAAACATTTATATTACATGCCAAAAGTGATAGCGTATTTCACAACGACATACACATAGAGTTTTACATTAACAAGCAGCGGAAATGAACACAAACAACAAAAGTGTTATCCAGCGTAGTATGCCCCAACCCTCAGGCATCTGGCTAGGGGTTAAGAACGACCTTCTAAGCGTTATCATCGGAGGCGTCAGCCCAGTAAGGATCTATGGGCGACGTCTCAACCTCATCTACTGCAATGGACAATCCGGTTGAGTACAAAATGTGTACTCGCACAATAGGATAGATTATGCATTGAACCCTACTTACATGAGGTTGATTCACCAAGGAAGGCAATAGGTAATTTCAGCATAAAGCAACATTTGAGTAAAATCATAGCCACTTATAGATTGAAATTTGCTGTTTGGTAAACATTTGCGAAATCTTAATACAAAAAGTAATCGTAATCATTCCATATACTTTTCATGCCTCCAAGCATTTCCGAGACACGAGTCCGACGCTCGCGCTCATCACACCCATGGATAATCCAATACCCTTGAGTCTCCTTCCACGATTACTCCGATACTCGGGAAGTTCCTCCCATGAGTACTACAATACTCACGAAACTTTTCCTACATCATCCACCTTACTTGGTCCTTTATACTCGCCTGGTGGCTAACACGACAAGCGATCATCCTTAACCATGGACGCGACTATTCGAATAGTTTAACTCTGCAGAGGTACGACTTTACCCACACGACACACCACACTCGTAAGCCAAGCTATGAGCACAATTCCTTTGATGTGCCGGCCGAGGTAAACGTGACAAAACCATTCTTCCAATATGCGTGGTAGTGTATTTAAACCACCCTGGTAACTGTGACCCTTGATCCCGCGTGCTCGGTGACCTGTGTGTGGATCAAGGAGTACACCCGTTATTGAACATCCCTGACGCCACAACGTCGAGGGGTTTCGAAGGACATTCCCCGACACTCCGCAAAGTTCGGGGAATTCCCGCGGACCTTCCTTGACGCTCACAATGCTCAAGGAACTCTGAGTGTACGTGGTTTAAACACGCCTAGTTATACATAAGTACTTGGCTAAGCCGGTCCCATAAACGGCGTGTGGTCCGCACGATAGTTACTTGCGAGATGGCACCATGATTTAATCTTTAAGGTCCTTAGCCAACTTTACTACTCAATAATCACAATTTAGACCATCATCATCGATTCATTCTTGATCATTGCAACCGATGAACTAAGTCCATCTATCGCGGTTTCTAACGATCATTCTAAGCATGGCTAAGCAATTTGTGCGAACCCATAAGTAATAATTGACCAACAACCTAGGGCGACAATGGAAGGTGAAAGGAACAAAAACAAGGTGGATTTCACATCAACATGGCAATAACTAACCATTCTACCCAACATAGGTATAATTTGAAAGTAAGCATGCGACTTATAAAGGTATCTTCCAAAACATAATTTCAAATACGGGAAGGAACGTGCTCAAAGAGTAAGGTAGTGGATTAGTGCCTTGCTGCTCATTCAGAACATCAAAAATGATGTCGTACTCCAGGTTGCCCTCCGAAACGTCGACACCTAATGAGAAAATACAATCCAAAAAGAATACCAATTAAGAACCAATTAAGAAACAACACGAGAACATGCACAATCATACATGAAATTCATTATGATTATACTCCTAATCCTAGCATGCGTATGAGAAGCACTTTATCACGTCAGGTCCGGAGTATCCGGGTTAGGGTCCAGAATGTCCGGGTTGAGGCTCTCGGTTATTCGAATGCTGGCCAATCCGGAGTGTCCGGGTTAAAAACCTAGAGTATCCGGGTTTAACCGGACTATCCGGGTCGAAACCCCGGAGTATCCGGGTTGGGTTTCTCTGTTCCAGTTTTTGGTTTCGCACTAACACATCCGGAGTTTCCGGGTCAATGTTCGGACTATCCGAACTAGCTGTTCTGTCCGAAAATGGTTATTGCACTAGGGGCTCCTGTACTCCAAAAAGGTGACTTGGGGTGGAACCTTACCAGTACTAGGGTGTCCTTGCACTTCAGGGAAGGTCGGTTTGATGAGACGATCCCAAAATGGCAATGCAACATCGATTTCTCGGGTTTGCCTTCTCCTCCTCGCTTGCGGGATCGAAGCCTCCACTCCTCATACTTGTAGCAGCGTCTACTTCTCCTCAAGCCTCCAACACGACATGCACATCCCAATCCTCAACTTAACGATGATTTCCAATGAGAGAAATGGAATGAGCATCAATGCCACCAAAATTTAAAAAAATGGATGGGGGAGAATGGATTAGAACTCACCCAATACTTGGCACCTCAAGAATCCAATTGGATGGATTTGAAGCCCATAACCCTGGCTTTGCAATGGCATAACATGCACAAGCTCAAACTCAAAATGTGGATGGATTTGAGGGGAGGAATGGAGAAGGGTTGGGAGTGTGTTCTTGCTCTCCCTCTTCCTCCTTGCAAAAATTCTGGTTGGAATGAGCAAATGAGAGCATAGGGAGGAGTAACTGTCGGGACCCGAATCTGCAAATCCGGACCCTCTGTGTATTCTATACTAGTCCAAGATCACGCTAGTACACACAGTTAAACAGGGTTGTACATCACATCCATACACAGCGGAAATATAAATAAGTACCTCAATAATTAAAATAAACTGCTGCAAGACCTTAAGGTCACCTTACAATAATTCAGCCACGCAGGGCTTACTCAAATAAAGATAAAGGTAAACATAAGCATAAACGTAAATAAAACAGCGGATATTCAAAGTCATGGTAGCTCCAACACTCCACAGGCCACTGACGTGGTCTGCACCTTAGTTCTCCTGGTCGTCAGTATACTCTTCCTCCCAAGCCGGTGTAGACTCTTCTTCTGATGTTTTGTTTATAGCAAGGGGTGAGTATACAACATACACAGCAAGCCATGCACAGATGTGCAAACCTATTACTATATGCATGGCTCATTCAAAAGAAAGGCTTATTTGGCTATTTTGCATTAAACTGCATTTTGCTTTGATTAAATAATCTTAATAGATTCGAAAGTGGTAAACCATACTATATAATAAGTTGTTAAACCCTTTCAATATTTCGGCACAAAGCCCTAATCAGTTCATTGCTCAGGCCCTCCAATCCCACATTTTATTTTATAAAGTCTACCCCTTGACTGTAATCCCCGAGCTTTGTCCAGTACCGTGGACTCGGCTATTCGAATTGTTTTGACACACTCTGCAGAGGTTGTACACTTTCCCCACATGATACAGTCTCACACCACAAAGGTGATTAACCGTAACGAAGTTTTTCAGAAACTTCCATCTACACCTATGACCCTCTCCAGTATTGCCTTCACTACCACTTCCCCCAATAAGGATCGAAGTGTAGGACCGACAAACACCGTTGGATAGGGTACCAAGCCGTAGCACAGGTACGCTCCCCACACAGTTACCCCGATGTAACTGTAACATCCCAAAATTTGAGTTTTCAAAAAATTTGGTTTATTTTAGCTTCCCAAAAATTTTCGTTGATTTTCTCGCGTTTATAAAACTTGATTTGAATTTTCTAAAAGCTAAAACAATTTAATTTGATTATTCTAAACCTCAAATAAAATTTATTTTATTTTATTTGGATTCCTTGTGCTTCAAGAAGTTCTTCTGTAATTTTTGAGATTTTTCGGAGCTCGTTTGCTATTTATTGGATTTATTCGGGATCGATTTGTATTAAGCCCTTTTATTGGAATTAATTAATTATTTGGAAAAGTTTATATAAATTTGTGTTGAAAATATTTTATGTGAGTTGGAAATGTCTCAAAATATTTTCTGGAATTTTCTAGAATTTTTCTGGTATTTTTATTGCCTCTATTGATTTAATTGGATTTATTGGAATTGTTTTATTGGGAAAATGTTGGAAATTCTGAAATTGCTTTGGGCTCCATTTTCCTTCTCTCTCTCTCCCGCTCAGCCCACCAAGCCCGGCACTTGCAGGCCCACGTCGTGGCAGCCCCATCTGTGGCGCGCCTCGCGCCAGGCCATATGGGCGCGCCTCACTGAGCCCGCTCCGCAGCGCCCATTGGGCTCGCCTCCGCCTCCTGCGGCGGCCGCGGCCTGATCGGGCGCGCCACTACACACCTCCGCTTTGGGCGCGCCTCTCGGCCGTGCCGCACCCGAGCCGGCCACGTCACCCGCGCGATCTGAGCCACCCGCGCCCGATCGAAAGGCTCACAGCGTGCCACGTCACCCCGTGTCCGTTTCGTGCACGGAAACTGCTCGATAAAATGCCTATAAGACCCGTTTTTGCTCCAAACGCGCCCAAACATGATTTTTCTTGACCTAGCCGCCACCCTAACCTCATGTAGACCTCCCATGACCTCTCCCACGGATCTTCAACCTCCGGATCATCTCCAAAACTCCGAGATCCATCCAATGTCGCCCGAACGTCGCCCAACACCGGCCGAACTTTGGAGCCGCGTCCCGGGCATCTCGTCGACTCTTTTCGAGATCCGTCTTTGCCGTGGTGTGCCACAAGGTACCATCTGCTTGCTGTCCAAGATTCAGCCAATTTGGTCCACGGGATCAAAAGTTATGGCCGTTTCAATCTCGAATCTTGCCGAGGCCATAACTCCCTCAATTTTTCGAGTTTGACCGTGAATTTGTTTGTGTAGACTCCTGGGGATGTCCTCTACGTGATGCACATCTTGCCTCACGGTTTTGCCCTCTGGATTTGGCGCAGCAAATAAATTTCTCCGCTCAGACTGCGTTTCAGACAGCGGAAAACTTCCTCGCGCGTTCCCCGCTGTTCCAGAAGGTATTTCTTCGAGCCACCTACGTCACCATGTGCCTCTTGGTCCCATCTAGCTCTCGGTCAAATTTCGTTAAGTTCTGATCATTATTCTAGAAGTTATGGCTGTCCAAAGTTTTGATCCGAAACCCGTTAATCGGCAGTTTGTGATTAATCCGGAAGGGCGCCGCAAAATCCGCCTATACCGTTGAGTTCGTCTCACCGCGTTCTACGCAGTAGACATTCTCCCTTTGCCATCCCGTCCTTCGGAATTTTTTTTATATATTTAGGCCGCCGTTTGCCGTCGCCGCGCGTCGCCTTTTGACGCCGCATATTTTGGTTCGCTCCGGCCATGTTGTCGCGTCCGGAGGATCATCTTGTACTGTTTTGACCCATCCTTAAGATTCTTTTGGCCTCTGTTTGCCGTCGGAGCCGATTCCGGCCTTAAACCGTCGTTTTTCAACCTAGCCCGTGCCGCCGGTTCGCGCACCGGTTAGCCGTCCTTGGTAGCGTTTTGTCGCGGCCGTGTCGTTGTACCGACGGTCGCTACTTCGCTTCACGAGTATCCTATCATTGCTTAACCTCTGCCGTTAACGCTCCGCCGTTAACGCTCCGTCGTTAACGTTTCGCCGTTAACGTTCCATTGTTAACGCTTGGCTCTCTTCGCCCCGTTGTCATCGCATGCGTGCATTCTTGCACAAACCCTAGTGCGATGCCTTCACCTGTTCTATCATCATGATGTGAGCCTAGCCTCATCGTCATATCATCTTCAAAGCCGAATCAAAACCCTAACCTAAGACCGGTTCGATGGACTAAGTTCATCATGAGCCGCGTTGTTATCTTTGCAATCTTTCCCGTTGTTTCAATCGTGGTAAGACACTTGTCTTGTCTTATCCCTGAAAACCTAATCTACCTTTAACCTAGACTTCGTTCGTGGACTTGGTCGATAGACCATTGGCCATGTGTCATACCCTTGTGCCCGATCTAATCTATCCGTCTCTCTTTTGTTTGACTGTGTCCGTTCGGTCAACAAAAGTCAACTTTGAGAATCAGTTTAGTTCATTGTGAACTAACATACCTTTATGGACCCGGTCTACAGATCGAGCGCCTATATGTCAATGTCTGTTCAATCAAGATAATAACTTCGGAAGAAATATTCTTCGGAATATTATTCTTTCTTCCCCAGTTTTAATCTTTCCCTTTTCGGTGTTCTTCCGAAAGCCCGTCCTCTCTTGTCCAATCTTCGATCCAATCCTTTCAAGTTCCTGATTTTATCCCAGCCGTTGTGCCCAATGCTATTCGTTCTTTATTTGGAGTTTATTCGATTTGTCTTTTGAATTGGTTTGTACTTGTGTTTCTTTAATCGTTAGACGTGTCGTCCGGAAGTCGTTCGAGCGAGCTGAGGATCGAGAAAGTGGAAGTTGAAGATCGAGGACCAAGAATCAAGGATAAAGAGTAAAGAACAGTAAAGTTTGCAAGGGCCAGGCAAGTTGTGCTTTGACCATATTGATCCCATTTTTCGAAACTTATGTTGTTTCAAATTATTGCATGCTAGTTGGATATAAACTGATTTCAATTAGTTTGGGATTAAATATTTAACCTACTTGTTATTGCCACCTTGTCTATAATAGTTGTACGCCATGAATCATTTGTCACCCTAGGTTTCTTAATTAATAGTTGGCTTTAAATACTTTGCCAACATGGGTTATTTAGACCGTCAGTAGTTTGCTTAGCCATGCAACGAACCTTTGACATCGTTTTGGAAATACAAAAGCTCAATATTGACTAATGGAATATGCAATGTATTTTGGAACGGTGTGACGTGTTGCCGACACGATGAAGTTGATATGTGGAGGTATTCGTACTTCTTCAAGGATGTTGAGTTGTTGGCATTGTGTTGCGCAATAATCAACTGGGGTGACAAAATGATTTAGACCAGGGCAAGTGGCAAGATTATGATCGGGTGGGCCAGGTGTGGCACCGGGAAGGTTGATTTGGTTCTTCGGGTAGTCTTGCCCTGGTCATTCTAAGGACTTAACCTTGCAAGCCTTTGAACTGAGTCAAACGTACAACCACATGTCTGTAATGGGACGGACCTAGTTGATTAAGTCGCTAATAACTTGCTTGTGGTACCTCGGGGTGTCAACTACACCTGTGAAATCATGTGCTGAAAAATTGGCTTTGAACTGAAAAATTAACTTAGATTTGAATTTGCAAAATGTGTTTGTTCATGTGTTTTGACAATTTGACAAGAAACAGTAAGTTACGCATTAGCGCCGGACAAAGTTCTCAAGAAACAGTAAGTTTCCCATCTGCGACGGACAGTGTTTTTGGGTCTGTTGTGAACATGTTTTTGAGGCCATGACCGAAGTCATTTTCACATGTACAACGGACAGTTTTTCTTGGTCCGTTGTGAACAAGCTTTTTCGGTTTGGATAATTTCTTGGAAACCAAGATTTTCACATGTACAACGGACTAATTCTTTTTGTCCGTCGTGAATGAACTTTTTCTAGGGTTTTACTTTTGTGAAACCGAAGCGCACGCTTGCGCGGACAAGCTTCGGGGTCCGTTGTGAACTTGTTTTGAGCTCATGACCAAGCCATTTTGCATGTACAGCGGACCAACTTTGTTTGTCCGTTGTGAACGTGTTTTTCCGCGTTTGGTTGGCTTCTTGGAACAGAAACTTTTCCTTATACAACGGACCAACTTTGTTTGTCCGTCGTGACGCGCTTTTCGCTCAATTAGGGTTTTGAAGCGATTTGGATTTGAATTTTGAATGTGAATTTGAAATTTGTAATGATTTCATGATGCTTCTTTTGAAGTGGACTTTATGCAATACTCATGTGAGTAGTTGCATGGATTGACATTGAGTCAAGTCGTGGACTTGTGCTCGGATTTGTTTTGTGGTTTGTTCATGTGCAGGTATTGCTCGAAGACGAATGTGGTCGATGACGGGACCGGAACTAGGTTCATGGAGGAACTGAGGTTCGGGACTAGGTTCAGGAGGAACCGAGGTCTTGGTGGTCAAGGATGTCATGCGGGACGTTCGGGTTAAGAGAATGGTGCACATGAAGAATGGTTAGTCACGTGAGAATGGCAGGAGGTCATTCGCGTGCAAAGTGTTAGTCACGTGAGTATGGCAGGTGGCCATACGCGTGCAAAGTGTTAGTCACGTGAGTATGGTAGGGTTGCCATACGCGTGCAAGAGTTGTACTCGGCCTGGTTGGGCCAAGTAGAGTTGAGTTGGATACGGATTCCTTCTAGGGAATAGGAATCGTATTCAGAACTCTTTGTGGGTTGGTGCTTTAAATAGGTGGGGGGTCTCCTGTTGAAAGGCACCAAGGAGAGCTGAGCGCATCAAGCTTTGAGCTTGGTTTTAGGGTTTGTACTCTTTTGATGAGAGTATTTTAGACAAGAAATAAAGATCAATTCTTCCAAGATTTTTGCGTGCTACAGTAACCACGTCGCTCTGATTTTTCTGTTTTGGTCCTTGTTTGCATGCTTGTTCTAGTTCTAGATTGGTTTTTGTTCTTCAAGTTTTATCTTGATTTGATCCATCAAAAACCTCTCTAGGGTATTGATCTAGTGTTTCTCAAAGTCTAGTTGATCAATCTTTTGTCGTTCTTGTTTAATCTTGAAGTTTTGATTAGATTGATTCTCGTCAAGTTCTGGATCAGCAAGCTTGTGAAGCTCATAACTTTTGATCCGTAAGTCCGATCGAGCTGATTCTTTTTGGGTTCGATTCGTACTGGAATCTAGTTTCTTGTGTCCAAATTTCAGATCGTTTCGACGGTTGGATCTCCAGGAATTCTCGTTTTACCAAACCTCTGTCATTCTGTTTTTGTCGAAAACGAGGCAATTATTTGGTTCTGTTTTGGGGTGAACTTTTAATAGATCAAGAATTTGGTTTTAGCTTCCGCACAATCATTCACCCCCCCTCTGATTGCTATATTCGTATACTTCGATCCTACAAGTGGTATCAGAGCTAGGTTCTACTAATCCATCTTAACAGGTAATTAGTAAACGATAAGTTATGGCAACGGAGAAATACTCGAACAAGCCGCCAATCTTCGATGGCACAGACTTCCCCCACTGGCGGATCCGAATGACTGCATATCTTCAAGCTCAAGGTAATGCGATTTGGCGCAAGGTAAAGATTTCATACAAGCTTCCTTCTAATGATGATATTGATAAAATCGAGTTTGAAAAGGATGTTGAAAGTAATAATAGAGCTAGAAACATATTGCTTCAAGGACTTGCTAGAAAAGAATTCGATAGAGTCTGTCATTTACTCACTGCTCATGAAATTTGGAAATCTCTTCAAGATTATCATGAAGGCACTGACTCTGTCAAAGAGGCTAGGCAAGATCAATTTAAAAAGGAATACACTAGATTTGAAATGAACTCTGGAGAATCATTAGATGATTGTTTTGCTCGTTTTAATAGAATCTTAAACAATCTTAGAGCTGTTGATGTACAATACACTGACTCTGAAAATGCTAGACATTTCTTATCATCTCTTGATCTTGAAATCGGCAAATGAAAGTAATCGCATTTAGGAGGCTCACAAGATGAGTGAAATGACATTGGATAAATTATATTCTAGTCTCAAAACTTTTGAGATAGATATTGTTTCCAGAACATCCGGTGATAACTCTTTGGCTCTTAATGCAAATTCTTCTTCATGTGATAATGCTACTAGTGCTTCATCATCATATTCCATTCTTGCCTTGAGTGCTCTTAGTGATGAACAGCTAGATCAAATACCGGAAGATACACTTGCTCTTCTTTCCAAGCGTGTCAATGCAGCTTACATGAGATCAAGGGAGAGAAGAGGAGCCTCCATCCTTTGCTACAAGCTGCAAGTAAGGCCGGCACATCCGTGCTAAGCTGTTTCAAGAACAAAGATAGAGAGGAGAAGGAGCAAAGCAACTCCTCCAAGTCCTTCCGGCCAAGAGAGAGCAAGGATAAAAATAAACAACGGACAAAGAAGATGCTCAACAAAGTCTTCGAGGCAATTGGTCGCTTAGACTTAGCGACATTGATGACTCAATCGAAGATGAGAAGGAAGCGAAGCAAACGAAGCTGAATGAGACGGATCTCACCGGACTAGGCTTCATGGCAAAAGGGAACACTAGTGATTCTAGTGACAACGACAGCACCTCCAAATGACGGTGATGAGGTAATACCTTCATACGATGAGCTTTGTGAAGTTTTAGTCATATTGAGAAAATCTTTAAGAAAATCTTCACTCAAAAATAAAAGCTTAGAAAAAGATCTATCCATGCTAAAATCTGAAAACTTTGATCTTAGAAATTCAAATTCGGAAAATATTTGTGATACTTGCTTAGATCTCAAATTTGAAATTAAGTCACTAAAAGAGGAACATGTGATTAAACTAGAACAAGTTTATCTTAGAACAATTGAAAAATGAAAAACTTGTGAAAAATATTGGTTGCTCTACTGATAGTTTACATGATCAAATTGCTTGCTCTAAATGTTCTATTCTTGAGTTGAAATTAAAAGATGCAAATTGTAGAGTTATCCAATTAACAAATGACATATTCACTCATGAAATTAACTCGTGTTCAAATTGCCAGAAACAGAAAGCTAAAATTGACACTCCTTGTGATAATTGTTTAAATCTTGCTAAAAGGTTGACTACTTGCAAGATTCTCTTTCTAGGTTCACTAAAGGGAAGAAAAATTTGAACATGATTTTAGATCAATCTAAAGTGAGCTTCAACAAACAGGGTTTAGGTTTTAACTCTCATGCTTCTACTAAACCTGTTGAGAGCAAAAATGTGAAAATTGATAATGAGTTTAAAAGAACTTTGATTAAATCTGGCGGCACTCTATCTCCCACTATTTCAAGTACAAAAGTTACTTCTAATGCCAAACCATATGTTAAGTACAATTGCACTCATTGTGGGAAAGATGGTCATTTGGTGAATTTCTGCTTTAGACTAGCCAAACAACAAAAGAAAGAAAGAACTAAGGCTAGGTCTAATTTCAGACAGGCACGTTTCATTTCTCATTATGTGCCTAGGGTGATGCAAACACCTCTTGTTGCTAAGAACACGAGAAAAGACAAATCTGCTTTTATGCATAAGAATGCTCGTGTTGTGCCAACTGTTGTGCGTCGTGTGTCTCGATCGATTCCTAAACATCTTATTTCTAACCGATGCGAGACCTCGACACTTTCTGCTTCTATGTAGGCTTCTCACGCAAGGAAGGAGAACATATGGCTAGTGGATTCCGGATGCTCACGCCACATGTCCGATGATAAGAATTGGTTCTCCTCCTTCACTCGTGCATCTCGTGCTAAAAGTGTTATTTTTCAAAATGCTTCTTCCACCTCTGTTTTCGCAAAAGGCACTAGTCCAAATAGTGCAGGTGCAGTGCATATGTTCAGGGGGAGAGTATCTTTATTGATGAAGATGATGATGATCTTGTTGAGGATGAGATAATTGGAGGTTTACATGAGAGACTCTTCCCACGTGCTTCACATCAACAAACGGTCAAGTGAATTTTCAGGTATCTCCATGGTACTCAAGATTTTGGCATTTGGCTTTTTGCTTCCTTATGCATTAGTTTAAGAGCTTATTCTGATGTTGACTTTGGAAGATGTTGAATTGATTTGGTTCGTGCCACCTCTTGAGTAATCCTCTTTCTTGAGCATTTGATATTGGATTTCACTTTCTTAGAGATCATGTTGAAAAAGAAAATATTGTGCTTCACCATGTGGATACTGAACATCAATTGGTAGACATTTTCAAAACCTTTGTCTTCTTCTCGTTTTGCTTTTATTCGGGGAGAACTTGGAATTGTTCATCCAATGGGATTGTTTTGAGGGAGTTTCTTTGCCAAGTTCTTTCACTTGATGAGCTCACTTTATCATATTTCTTTATATGTTATGTAATTGAGCTAATATATGATAATCTAATTGTTTCACTTGAACTAAAAATGACATTGCGGAATTCCCTGGACTAATTGCCTATAGCTAAATACTCTGTGATATCTTACTCTTCTAGGCTTGATATTGAATCTTCTTGACAAATTTGGGCTATGAAGCAAGTGTGGTTTCAACTTTACTCTTTCATAAGACCTTTTAATCACTTTTGCATGTTTATAATCAAAGAAAAATGAAAAGAAAAGGGAATCAATAAAAAGGGTTGTTAAAAGCAAAAGCCTCAAGTTATGAGCTTCAGGATGCTTTCCTAAAAGATAAGATGTATGCTTCAAGCATGCCATTCCCTCAAAAGACAAGATGTATGCTTCAAGCATGCCACTCCAAGGAAATAAAAGAAGTATGCTTCAAGCATGCCACATGCAGTTCTTGTTTAAAGATTAAATTGGTCCACTAGATTGGAGTTGAAACTACTTGCTCGCTACGATTTGTTATTTGCTTCAACTTTGAGCCTTTGTTTTTCTTCTAAAGGTTTTGCTTAGTACTTGGCTATAGTTGGTGAATTGAGGTTGAGATGCATGTCATTCCCTAACTTGTTAAAATCACATCAAGATCGTGTATTTGGCATGTTATGTGATATATAAGGTTATATGATCGAATGAGCTAATCTTTTCCTATCTTGGCACTCCCTTGTTTCTCTTTGTGAAATCATTGTTTCAGGAAAAATTTTGAACCTGTTCTCTCTTTTACTCTTGATGAATCCATTGTCAAAGGGGGAGAAATTTGGAAATCTTTCTTTGAAAAGTTTAAAGAAAAAGGGAGAGTTGTATTTGGAAATTTGAGAATTTTGGGAGAAGTTTGGAGAATTTTTGAAATTTTTGGGCGCATTGCACTTCTCAGGGGGAGATTTTGTTTTGCATTTTGGTCAAAGAGGGATTTCTGTGTTTTCTTACTTTGGTCTTTGATCCTTTGGATTTCAAAATCTTTGGTAAAGTGAATGCCAAATGATCAATTCTAAGTGGTGTTGCCAATGTTTTCATCAAGGGGGAGATTGTGAAATCATGTGCTGAAAAATTGGCTTTGAACTGAAAAATTAACTTAGATTTGAATTTGCAAAATGTGTTTGTTCATGTGTTTTGACAATTTGACAAGAAAGCGATAAGATTACGCATTAGCGTGGACAAAGTTCTCAAGAAGCAAGAAGTTTCCCATCTGCGACAGACAGTGTTTTTGGGTGCATTGTGAACATGTTTTTGAGCCCATGACCGAAGTCATTTTCACATGTACAACGGACAGTTTTTCTTGGTCCGTTGTGAACAAGCTTTTTCGGTTTGGATAATTTCTTGGAAACCAAGATTTTCACATGTACAACGGACTAATTCTTTTTGTCCGTCGTGAATGAACTTTTTCTAGGGTTTTACTTTTGTGAAACCGAGCGCACGCTTGCAGGACAAGCTTCCGGGGTCCGTTGTGAACTTGTTTTGAGCTCATGACCCAAGCCATTTTGCATGTACAACGGACCAACTTTGTTTGTCCGTTGTGAACGTGTTTTTCCGCGTTTGGTTGGCTTCTTGGAACAGAAACTTTTCCTTATACAACGGACCAACTTTGTTTGTCCGTCGTGAATGCGCTTTCGCTCAATTAGGGTTTTGAGCGATTTGGATTTGAATTTTGAATGTGAATTTGAAATTTGTAATGATTTCATGATGCTTCTTTTGAAGTGGACTTTATGCAATACTCATGTGAGTAGTTGCATGGATTGACATTGAGTCAAGTCGTGGACTTGTGCTCGGATTTGTTTTGTGGTTTGTTCATGTGCAGGTATTGCTCGAAGACGAATGTGGTCGATGACGGGACCGGAACTAGGTTCATGGAGGAACTGAGGTTCGGGACTAGGTTCAGGAGGAACCGAGGTCTTGGTGGTCAAGGATGTCATGCGGGACGTTCGGGCTAAGAGAATGGTGCACATGAAGAATGGTTAGTCACGTGAGAATGGCAGGAGGTCATTCGCGTGCAAAGTGTTAGTCACGTGAGTATGGCAGGTGGCCATACGCGTGCAAAGTGTTAGTCACGTGAGTATGGTAGGGTTGCCATACGCGTGCAAGAGTTGTACTCGGCCTGGTTGGGCCAAGTAGAGTTGAGTTGGATACGGATTCCTTCTAGGGAATAGGAATCGTATTCAGAACTCTTTGTGGGTTGGTGCTTTAAATAGGTGGGGGGTCTCCTGTTGAAAGGCACCAAGGAGAGCTGAGCGCATCAAGCTTTGAGCTTGGTTTTAGGGTTTGTACTCTTTTGATGAGAGTATTTTAGACAAGAAATAAAGATCAATTCTTCCAAGATTTTTGCGTGCTACAGTAACCACGTCGCTACAGTATTTTCTGTTTTGGTCCTTGTTTGCATGCTTGTTCTAGTTCTAGATTGGTTTTTGTTCTTCAAGTTTTATCTTGATTTGATCCATCAAAAACCTCTCTAGGGTATTGATCTAGTGTTTCTCAAAGTCTAGTTGATCAATCTTTTGTCGTTCTTGTTTAATCTTGAAGTTTTGATTAGATTGATTCTCGTCAAGTTCTGGATCAGCAAGCTTGCGAAGCTCATAACTTTTGATCCGTAAGTCCGATCGAGCTGATTCTTTTTGGGTTCGATTCGTACTGGAATCTAGTTTCTTGTGTCCAAATTTCAGATCGTTTCGATGGTTGGATCTACGGGAATTCTCGTTTTACCAAACCTCTATCATTCTGTTTTTGTCGAAAACGAGGCAATTATTTGGTTCTGTTTTGGGGTGAACTTTTAATAGATCAAGAATTTGGTTTTAGCTTCCGCACAATCATTCACCCCCCCTCTGATTGCTATATTCGTATACTTCGATCCTACAACACCGTTTGTGTAGCTTGAAGGGGGAGCGTACCAGGGCTGCGGCATGGTACCCATCCAACGGTATGTCGGTCCCATACTTCGCCTTAGCTAAGGGAAGGGATGGTGTAGGGCAAAAACCGGAGAGGTCCACTTGTGTAGTTAGAGGCTTCCGAAAGACTTTGTTATGATCACTCATTCGCATACTCTTGTATGGCGATTCACGGCTGACGTGGTGAGCGGATTGTATCTTGTGGGTAAAGTGTATAACCTCTGCAGAGTGTAAAACCTATTCGAATAGCCGAGTCTGCGGTACTGGACAATGCTCGGGGATTACAGTTAAGGGTTAGCTTTTCATGAAAATTGAACTTGGGTTTGGAGGCAGTTTGCCTGTGGAAAAGTGATAACTATTTAAGGATGTGGAATGGTTTACTTGTGAAACAACTGTGGAAACTATTACTGTTATTACTTGTTTTACTGCTTTACAATCTATTATGATTATTTGTGATTGTTGCTTTTCTGCAAAATAACCATTCAACCTATTACTTGGAATAAGCCATGCATATAGTTATTAGACTTGCATTCTGTGCATGACTTGCTGAGTGCTTTATGTACTCACCCCTTGCAAACAAACAATCACCAGTGAGCAAAAGTCTACATCGTCGAAGAAGAAGAAGTTCCGTGAGAAGGCGATTATCTAGGAGTCGAACCCTGTCAGTTGCCTATGGCGTATTGATGGGATTCACCGATGTTCCTCGTTCCGCTGCTGCTTATTTGGATTTGAAGCCGTCAAGGCTTCACAAATGTAAGGTTGACCTTAAGGTCGTTCAATAGTCTATATTCTATATTTGTGTTATTTCTCTTTTCCGCTGCGTATGATTGTGATATTCATCTATGTTGAGACTGTGTGCACTAGCGTGATCCTGGACTAGTGCAGAATACACAGAGGGTCCGGATTTGCATATTCGGGTCCCGACAGTAACTGTCACCCTTAGGTATCAAAGGTAAGACTTCAGAATCCTACTAAACTAAGACCGTCCCACTCCAGCCATGTGGTTGTACGAAAGGCCCAGTTCAAAGGCTTGCAAGGTTAAGTCCTTAACTGTCCAGGGCAAGACATCCTTCTCACAAACCCTGATCCAAATCCTCACACCTCACTCTTCCTAATGCCGCGAAGGCTGTTTCTCAAAATTCTGTGCCATAAAGGCCCACCTGGCATAAAGCCTCATACCACTTGCCCCAGACTAAATCATTTCCCCACCCTTGTTCAACTATTGTGCAACACATGCCAACAGTAATATCAGTTACCCTGTAGAACCACAAAGGTACCTACACTTCACATCATCCCGTGACAAGGTCACACTTAACATTCCAAAATCATTTCGTTTGTCATTAGTCAATATTATTTTGCTATTTTGAAACAAGGTTCGCGCAAGCACCACTAAGCATCTAGTCACGGTAGAAGCCTCCCGTGTTGGCACAATCATTTAATCCAACAATTTAATCCCAACTTAAGGTGACAATGGAACATATGGCATACAAATAATATTAACAAAGGTGGAAATTAACAATTAGGTTGATTAACTAGTTATCCCAAATTAAACTATTCATTTTAATCAACATAACATGCATAATTTAAATCAAAATATATTTCAAGAAACTGGGAACAATATGGTCAAAGCACGACTTGCCTTCAAACAGTTGATGATCTTGATCTAAGGCTTGAGCTTGGTCTTCAACTCCTGCACTCTCGCACAGATCCACGTCTACACGTATCTGATAACCAAATAAACACACATTCGGGAAATACCACAAATCAAACTAATGCGTAATTTCACGAAAACTTCCAGATAAATACTTTGCCATTTTCTAAGATTTATAAAATTTATTTCGACATTTTTGGACGTATAGTTTAAGAGATACAAAATTCATAAGTTTGGACATTCCATAAATAATTTAACAGTATATATTTATCTATAAAATCCTAGTAAAATTATAGTAGAAAGGTATTAATATTTACTAATTTACAAAATTTGTTGTACGCAGTTTGGACTTAAAACTATTTCGCAGCGAAAATAACAAATCTCGTGATTTCCGGAAATGTTCATGTACAACTAATTTTTCTAGC
Source organism: Rhipidocladum racemiflorum (assembly GCA_036346355.1). NCBI lineage: Eukaryota > Viridiplantae > Streptophyta > Magnoliopsida > Poales > Poaceae > Rhipidocladum > Rhipidocladum racemiflorum. Next base: position 39,384,410 of record CM070583.1, on the reverse strand, counting down.
TTTTCACATGCATGCATGGTACTGTTCGGCGTGGAATTGGACTCGTGCACATACTGGTTTGGCGCACTGGCATATTAGTCACGTATGCCTTACTGGTTCTTGTGTGTATGTAAATATTTAAGGCACAGCAGGCTACAGATTTTACAGAAGCATGCGCCTTGTATTCGAATACTTACTAACGTATATACACTAGCATATATATATATATATATATATATATATAAACGTTCCAATCTATATATATATATATATGAGAACATACAAATCGGCTAACCTACTTACATACACGCACACACCTAATATATACACGTATACATGCGAAACAGCCGATTACAACTACGTATAGTCATACGTTCTAGTATACACATACACATCCCAATATGAAAACATCACTACTACAGATATTGTCATCTGTGTCGGTTCGCAACCGATATTAGTGTCGGTTTTCCAACCGACACAGACGTACCGACAGTAATAATCGTGAATTATCAGTTTCAGTTTAAAAACCGACACAAATAAAGTTATCAGTGTCAGTTCTACTCACCATCCGACACAAATAGTTACATATCAGTGTCGGTTCTGAACACGAGCCGACACAGATAGTTAAATATCCGTGTCGGTTCTACACACAAACCGACACAAATAGTCACATATCAGTGTCGGCTCGAAACACAAACCGACAGAAATATTCATCTATCAGTGTCGGTTTGAGACACGAACCGATAGAAATATGCACATATAGTGTCGGTTAGAAACACAAACCAACACAAATATTCATATCAGTGTCGGTTTGTACTAAGAACCGACACAAATCATTCCCCACCAGAAAAATAAAAAACTGCTTTTTTGGCTAGCCTCAGGAATACTGCTAGCCATGCCCTCTAGATATCATACATTGATATAGCAGAACTCGAAAAAAAAAGCACTATACTAAGGCTGTGCCCTCATTAGTAACATGCTGCAGATAAGAAAATTGTAATCAAAATCTCGTTATGATACAGTTGGGACCACAACATCAGTGTGACCATCTCCATTGACATCACCAACTGTAGGTCGCTATCATCATATGATAATGACAATCAGATTGCATATAAAAAACATAGCCTAGTAACAAAGAAATATACAGCTAAGAAAATGCTGTGGTGAAAGTATGTGGTATCTTCATTTTCACTATAACCAAGTTATAATGTTCTCAATCAATCAGTCAAAAAATAGTAATAGCACAAGATGAAGCCCGAATGGTAGAATCTCTAAGTAATGGATCTAAGCAAGATTATGGATGAATGTATTCTCCTTAGCTAAACTAAGAAAGCGGCTTCAGCACATGTAGCAATAGCTGTGTATAGATTGTCAAGAGACATGTATTACCTTTGCATGTGGATAGACAATCTATTTATATAAGCAATCTGTTAACACCATACAAAATAAATGGATGAAACTTGCCTGTGGAATAAGACTCTTCAGATGCACTTCCCAGATTTCTTCTCCTCCGCATGATCCATGTCGCTACATTTCCATGGGCATCGGCAGTAACCATCTCGATTTTCCCATCATCATTGATGTCCGCAAAGAATGACTGGTGCATGGATCTCAGCCATCTCAAGTGGGAACTTGTTCCTAACCTTACCTAAATTGACAAAATCAACATAAGTAGACACATGGATGTTTACACATAAGTAGCGTATCAGTGCGCCAAAGGTACAAGTATAAAGGATGGTGGGAATTCATTGTTTTCTAGTGAGGATTTCAATGAATTACTGATCTTATTTTCCAAAACTCAAAATAGCATGGTAAAAACTGATTATTACTTAATTACACCAGCAAATTATATTATTCTAGTCAAGAAACTTTATGCTATGGGAAAAAAAGCACTATGATTTTCTCCAGCACAAGAATGAGAATCTTACTTCATTAAGGTTCCTATGGGGAAAGCGCATATGAACTCTTCTAAAGCAAAAATTCCGATCAATCGAGAAACAACCATCCCTCATTATAAGCATCATGTACCGGGTTCCATCAGCTTTCCATGTAGCATAATAGTATCACTGTCTAAGTAGTTGCAGATTGTCACTGCATTCAGCAAAAGGAAAAAATGTTAGGTCATTAGGTCAAAAAGGAAACATAGGCCAATATGTTGTTCTAAGAAAACATAAATGAGCATGCAACCACTATGTACCATTCCCATGACCTTAGTCCAAAGAAATGGTACAGGATATAAGAATATGAAAATTTGGTATAGTCCAAAGATCCTTGAAGTTAGAAACATAATGGGCATAAAGTAGCACATAGAAAAAAAGTTAATTAGTTATATGTCCATACAACACACAACTTGGTAATTATCACCCATCAAAAACAGTAGCCCAATATTAAATAATAAGGTGCCATATAGAACCACTTGCAGCAAAAAAATGGTGCGGAACAAACAGTGCAAATATTTTTGGGAAAAAAGAAACCAAATAATATTAAGAATTCAGCATCAGAATCCTACTTGGACAAATAAATACTCCACCCAGAGTCAAATATGCTGCAGATGCATATATCTGAATCGAAATATTGCCATTACCTCATAGACAAATATGTTTACATATTCATTATCAGGTACAACATCTCTTCCCTTGCTATGAATCTAAAATGCAAATGTGTCAGTAATGAAATGCTCTTCAAAATTGAAGGATACATTTAAGCTTAGCTCTCTCACCTTGACATGCTTAGTACCTTGCCTTGTCCATTCCGCTGGTGAGTAATAACGAGTAGTATTTGTCAAATCAATCACCAAACCTATCTGAAAAAAATACAAATTTAGATTGAAATAGAATGATCTGTTCACAATAAGTGACTAACTTACTTCGCGGCCAGCTTTTCTTTGTTTATTAACTACTTGTTTGGACGAATATCTTTTCCCAGGAGGCATTGAGTCATTCAAAGTTTCATCAAGAGGAACTTTGGAAGGTATGATTTTGTCTATTGATAGTTACTTGGAAGTGCTGGCGCCTATACAGCTTTATAAGACAAATCCACCGATGTGACAAACCATGAAACGCAGAGGAAATAGGCAAAGATAGAATTAGAGAAAGGTATAGTAGTATAGTGTTTGCCATCCGCCGACTCTTCCTTGTTGATGTTTGAAGGAAGTCGTCAGTAACTATTTAAGCTAAACCCCTACCATGTTCATCTACTGACTGCCGATTCATTCATACAGTAAGCATTTGTAGAGGACAGCAAATCGGTCTATATAGAAGCATGAAATAACACATAACCAGCGTATGAAATAACACAAGACTCCTTTCATATCAAAGAGTGCATGAACTTCGCATTAGTACAGAAGACTCCAATGATTGAACATCATTTTACATATATCAATCGGAGTGGGATGGAGACACATTATGTTCCAGATGAGTACAGAAGACTGGGTCATTATTGTCAGGATCATGAAACTCGCCATTCTTGTTGATGATTTGACTCATGATGAACCAAGCGAGTTGTCCTGAAATGCTCTGATTTCAGGTTGTTTTAGTTTTTCCGTAGGGATTTTGAGGCGCTACAAGGAGAAAAGAATTAATATGAGAGCTTTAGTATAAATCGTTAGGCATGAATCATTTTGGGTTGTTAGCATGACAAACCTCTACATCATTGTGTACAATTGTAGAACCTAAGAGTATCCGCATGTAATGGCAGACAAAATACCCACATAAATTTGTGCCTTGCGACTGTTTGTTACACTGCAAAATAAATAAACTGCAATGTCACAAAATGAGTCATTTACTACAAATTGAGATATAGGAGTAATATGTGCGTACCGGGAAAGCGGTACGTATTGAGAAGTGCTTTTGGTATGGGCAGTATCTCGTGGACTTTTGATAGTATCTTTTGAAGGCATTTTGGAATATATCTGTCACGTCCTTGTAAAGTTCTTTATCTTTGTCTAGGGGATCCAATACAACTATTTTGCTTTTCTCTAGTGTAATGGCAAAGAGTATCCAATGGAATCTACATACACAGGTAATATGCCATATAAAATTAGTGTTAAGATTGCAATAAGAGTAAAGAACAACATCGAGTGATCTAACTAGCTAGCGAACCGCTTACTTGAAGTTGTAGGGAAAAAGTATCATGTCCTTGTCTTGAAGTTTAATGAAAACATTATAGATGTAATCCTCGACATCATTTGGTGTTCTTCGGACTTGAGGTTCGGACACTGCTCCCGGGTCGAGGAATCCCACACGAACTGCTGGGTTTTTTCTTAGTTCAATAGTCTCGTACCTACATAGTAAAGAAGTTTGACATTACAAATACCGGTATTACATTAATGTAGACAATAATTTATGAAGTTCACACTTACAGTATCCAGCATCTCAAAAGAGACACGTCAAGGGCATCCTGGTAGTACATGTCGTGCAAGTTATCGAATTCAACCAGGAAGTAACCACCCCCCTCATGGTGAAAATGCTCTTCTTTATAAACTCCACATATCGACTTCGGCAGCACATCCTGGTTGGACCGCTCTATGTACCACTTGTGCAATCTTTGCATCATCATTGTTAGGGTATTCAACATTTTTTCGGTCACAAGAGGCTTCCCCATCTCGAATTTCAGTCTTTCTACAACATCTTGTCCTGCAGACTTCGCCTTGCCCTTAGATTGGCTCAGGATAACCTCATATTCAGACCTGGCGTCGCCTAAGCTGGACGACTTAGCATTCCTACTGTACGATTTCTTTTTATTATCCACGGTATGTTTTTTTGGGACGACTGACTGTGGTGGATCTATTGGAGGACACTGAGCTGCTGGTGATGACTGCGGAAGATCTATTGAAGGACACTGAGCTGCTGGTGATGACTGAGGAAGATCTATTGGAGGACACTGAGCTGCTGGTGACGACTGCGGAAGATCTACGGGAGGATATGACTGCAATTGAAGGTCGAGAACAATGTCACGCTTGCGCCACTGAATGAATGTGTGCATGGCACTTCCTAAAGTTGTCACTTCATCATGTCCGGGCATTTCCAACATCATGTCGGTGAACTGCGGAAGTACCGTGTCCACCTCGACCTTTGTGTATCCCGGCGCGATTGGGGAGTTGTGCAAAACGCCCCCTTCTTGGCACGGATAAGCCATGCCTGTAGCAGCCTGAATAGAGATGTTCATGACAGGAATGTTGAGCTGGCAAGGTGTTGGATATTGTATGTCGTCCACAGGATAATGGGCTAATAATGTATCTTCTACTAGTGGTGTGGACGCACAACTGCTGCGATGGCGCGAGGTGCCGGGGACAACAGTGTTCTCGACTTCTACATGGCTTAGGGCTGCTTGCACTTGTCTTTCCACTTGTCTTTGCACTTGTTCTTGTATGGTGTCATGTAAATCTCGAAGTACCTCTTGCTTTATTGCTTCTCGTTCATTTTCGATTTGCGAGTCTTTGGCTCTCTTCCGACTCCTATAAGAGCTGGCGTGTTCTGGGAATCCCTTGCTCCAAGGTACCTTAGCCCCAACACCTCGTGTCCGACCAGGGTGCTCTTTGGTTCCTAAGGCCACCGTAAGTTCATCCTTATCCCTATTTGAAACGAAAGTGCCTTGGGTAGCCTGGACAGACAAGTCTTGGACTTTGTTGGAGATTGCTTCGTCTTCTGAGTTTTTGAATGATAATACCCCACCAGACGTGACAGTTGCCCTTGCCAGCACATAGTGCTTGACTCGGTCTGGTAGTTCAAACAGGGGACTTCTGCTAGTGGGTGAATGGACTCTGCTTCTTGCCTCTCCCATTGGGGGATTTTTCCCGCGTATCCACCTGTGCCTAATCTGTGGGGATGAATATTCTTTCTAGAGATTGTCGCGTGGTCCTCACTTGACTTCTTTGCTGATTCTTGTAACTTCATCGCCACGAACTCATCCTAGTATGATTCCAATTTCGGATATTTCCCAATGGGACTCAGGTTTTTCTTCACATATGTGCAATTCAACCGGGTCTTGAAGTTCTTCCAACACGTACCCATGGTCATCAATGCATCCCGGCGCACGAGGTCTTCAGCTTCTTCGGGGAATTCAAAGCTTTGTTTTAGCTCCGTCCAAAGGTCCTCTTTGGTGGCGCGGGGTACTTTATGCCAATCCTGATAGGTGATTGGAACTTTATCCCTGGCATTATATCCGCAGGTTGACCTATACTTAGCCGCTACTTCTTTTGGTGCTATAGGGGACCCTGAATCATTAACATCGGAGATGGTATGTCTGCCTTCCGGTTTTTTGGTTTGCCGTCAACCACGACGCCTTGCTACTTCGACATCAGTGGTAGGTGGAACCACGGCGCCGGCTTCCAGTTCGTCGAGGTTAAGGAAGCTAGTCAGGCTCCTGCTCGGGCTCCTGCTCGGGTTAGGCTCAGGGGTCCCCTCCATATGTTGTTCTGCCTTGGTTACTGCTCTGCTACCAAATCGAACCATTAATTCCATAAAAATCTCCAAGTTTCAGTTACAAGTTTCAATAGGTCACCATCATTGAAGATATAGAGTATTATACTGGGGAAAGGAAAGGCAGAAACTCCCAGGATTCCCCGATCGACAACGTGATTGATACAATTTAAAGATCACTTGTATAAATATATAACTTTAATATTAAAGTTGAATTGATTTAGAGAAAAGAAAAGAGAAAAACAAGAAAATAAAATCTAGAATCATTTTCCACTTAATGTAATCACACCCTTCTAAACCTAACCCTAACCCTAACCTAACTCCCCTCTCTCTCCTTCACTCATCTCCTCCACCTGCCGCCGCACCCGATCACCTCCTCCTCCTCGCATATTTACCAGAAGATATGGAGATAATATTGAAAACAACATTGTGTTTAGGTCAGTTGTAAAGCAAGAGGACAAGGGTCCAAACCAAATCAGAACAGAGAACAGATTTTTATTTTTTAGTACGAAGCTTAGTGTTAACAATAAAACTTAATCAAACCAGGAACAGAGTAATTACTTTGCAATTACAGCTACAAGCAAAGAGCAAAAATAAAATAATAAATTGTTGATGGAAGCATTTTTAAAGATAGCTCACAAGAGGCATCTAACACTTGTAACCATACAAAGAGGAATAATATAGCATTCTGAGAAGTCAGGTTCGGACATTGTGAAGTTTTGATGTACTACCTAACATACAACCCAGATATTACCAAGACCAAAAGAGAAATCCATCTATGACAGAAACATACATTGTATATGCCCTTTCAGATGCAAATGGTTTTCGAATATACAAGTGCTAGCAGCATAATTAAGGCATGTTTACTAAAATCTTAATGATCTAGACAAAGATTTTAGAAACCAATCAGTTGCAGATGGAAAAGTAGCCTTATTCAAGGGAAACACAAGATCATATATGTTTTTCATACTATGATGTCAGAAGTCAACTCTACTGCCAAGCATCATAGTCCAAGGGAAATGAACTAGCACATGTAGAGTTTACATTAGTAGGAAATAACTCCATATTTATATCAACTTATGAAGCTGGCCTGATGTTTGGGCAATTATTGATGAATGTATCCATAATGTAGTTGTAGCCTATATTCATCAGAAACCCAACTGCCATTAGCGTACTGTCGGGACCCCGAATTTGCAAATCCGGACCCTCTGTGTATTCAGCACTAGTCCAGGAACGCGCTAGTGCACACAGTCTTAACATCGGTAAATATCACAATCATACCATTCGATATTATCAAAGTACTTTATTTAAATAACCAAACTGGTTACTCGACCTTATGGTCAAGTTACAAATGTATGCCTCGCAAGGCGAAACTTATTAAAAGAGAAATAATAGCAGCGGAAAATAAGATAACTTCGTGGCGCCATCCAGTATACCACAGGCAACTGACTGGGCTCGCATCCCTAAGCAGACGGGTCCTCTTGGAATTCCTCCTCCGAAGCTGGCGTAGTCTCCTCTTCAACTGATATTGGGTTGAGGCAAGGGTGAGTACTTGGTACTCAGCAAGTCATGCACAGAATGCAAGCTAATATACTAGATGCATGGCTTGGTACAAAGGAATAGCTCAAGGTATATTTGCGGTAAACAGCATTTGAAAAGTAATGTAAGTAGATTCGAAAGCAGTAGAAATAAGTAAAGCGTAAATAACTTTTCAAGAAGTTTAATAAACATTTTTCCCCATCCTAAACCACATTTCCATCATCTTCATTACTAAACCAAACCAACTTCCAAATCCAAGTTATTTTCAGAAAGTCTAACCCTTGACTGTAATTCCCGAGCATTGTCCAGTACCGTGGACTCGGCTATTTAAATAGATTCTACACTCTGCAGAGGTTATGCACTTTACCCACAAGATACAGTCAAACACCACAAAGGCGAGTTCCCGTAACAAAGCCTTTCGGAAGCCTCAAACAACACAGGTGGTCCTCTCCGGTTCGTGCTCTACACCATCCCTTCCCTTAGCCAAGGCGAAGTATGGGACCAACACACCGTTAGATGGGTATCGGCCACACCACGATACGCTCCCCGCATAATCACACAAACGGTGTAATTGACACCTGAGGCTCCACAAGTGAGTCCTTAGCGACTTAGTCAACTAGGGCCGTCCCATTCCAGCCATGTGGTTGCAAGTATGACCCAGTTCAAAGGCTTGCAAGGTTAAGTCCTTAGAGTGACCAGGGCAAGACTACAGAAGAACCAAATCAACATCCCCGATGCCACAACCGGCCCACCTGATTACTCTTGCCACATGCCGGCCGAAATCGCGTTTATCAAACCCCAGTTGATTACCATGCACCACGTGCCATCAACATCACATGATACTTTTCCAAAACAGGTTCAATATATCATTAAGTCAATGTTAACATTTGATTATCCAAAATCATGTCATGAGCACGTAGCAAGTCTAAGCAGTGTACTACATCGGTCTAAACCCATGTTGGCAATTTAATAATGTCCAACTAGTAAACCACAACTAGGGTGACAAAGGGTCATGGCACATACTTAAGTAATCAAGGTGTCATATAGCAAATTGGTATTTATCTAACCCCCATGTTTAAACAAAGTATCTTTCTAATTGAACTAGCATGCAATAGTTTAAATCAAAATAGATTTCGAAATAGGATCAACATGGTCAAAGCACAACTTGCCTTCAAAAAGTACTTGCTCTTGGTCTTGAGTTGGATCCTGAGTCAACACTTCTCCTTTGAATCCTTCCGGCACTTCAACGTCTACTCGTAAAGCGTGCAAATAGCAAATACCCAAATAAACAATAGGCAAAAACATTCCAAAACTCCAAATAAAATCCATAAACAGAGAGAACATAATTTTCTGGATTTTTAGGAACTGGAATCGTTCAAATCGGAGTTAAAATGCAAAAGTTATGATTTATTAAAGTTTAAATAATCAATTAAATAATATTACAGAGAAAAACTTTAGTCCAAAAATTAAATAAAATTCATATTTGGGTAGATCTTAATTTTATACAAATTTAGAAATTTGAATCACTCAAATCGGAGTTGAAACGCAAAAGTTATAAGCGTTTGAAGTTTTGAAATTCAAATCAATTATTAAACCGATTTATTAAATCATTTTCTTTTTCGAAAATTAATTATTGCGCCAGCAAGGACACGTGGCAGCCTCTGATTGGCTGGCTGACGTCAGCCGGTCCATAGACTCGGTCCACGCTCGGCTCGGGTCCACCGTGGACTCGGTCCACGACTTCACGTGTCGGCCCGACATGTGGGCCCACTTTCGGGTAGCGTCATCGCCGACGTCGGCGGGACTCGGCCGCAGTCGACATGTGGGACCCAATGGCGTCATGGGTGGCGTCCACGGTGCGATCCGGCCGACACGCGGGCCCCGCGTGTCGTGTAACCTGCCACGCCAGCGTCTGACGGCCGACGCGTCGGTCCAACTTCCGACACGCGTGGCGCCAATCACGGCCGTTGGTTTGAAAATCAACGGCGCGGATTAGATCCAGGGTTAACACGTTGAAACTACTCGTTGATCGTGGGCCATTCGATTTAGATCGGACGGTCCAGATCTAATCCTATAATAACACTACTCTAAGACGCGTGGCAATTGTGAACCGTTGGATCTTGATCCAGCGGTCGGATCTGTCGGGTTTGGAACACGTGAACTCACCTCAACCGTCCGATCTAGATCCGACGGTTCACCGAGCTTCGCGAAATGCGGCGATGGCTGGCGAGGCTTGGGCACCGGAGGCGAGCGATGACGAGCCCGACGGCGTTCGGGGTTGCTCGGCGAGATGAATCCTTCCTTCGGTGCGTCTCGTCACGATGGTTCCGGATCTGGCTCCTTCGGCGGAAGACGACGGACGGCGGCGGAATCGGCGTTCAACCGCTGCGCCGCAGGGCTCCAACTCCGGCGAGCACGTGCGGGCAAGCGGCGACGGCTTTCGAGGCGAGATGGCTCGGGAGCAGGTGCGCAAAGATGAGGGCAACCTCGGGGGCGTCTCACGCTTTAAATAGCCTCGGCGTTAGCGGGACACGGAAACCTGGTTTCCCACGGCGGGCACGCGCGGCGGCGAGTCCGGCTTCGGTCTCGGCGGAGACGACGACGCCTGGCCGCCCACGTGGCACGATCAACGGCCCACGATCGACGCGGCGCGATCGGATCCGGGCGGATACGGCTCGAGCCGTCTGGCGGATCTCGGCCGTTGGATCTTGATCCAACGGTTGGGATTGATTAGGGTTTGAGCTGGTTTGATCGAGTCAAGCGGCTCGGGTCGGTTCGAGTCCGACTCGGGTTCGACTTCGGTCGGATGAAACGATACTTGACCCGAGTTGAATTTCCAGCGATTTAATATCTAAAATAATTCGATAATTCATTTAATTCATTAAAAATAGCAATTGACTCAGAAAAATTCCAGAAAAATTCTGGAAAATACTTTGGATCATTTTGGACTCAAATAAAATATTTCCAACAAAATTTTATTTGCAAAATTAAATTCTTCAATTATTTCAAAATGGAATAAATTCAAATAAATTCCAAATAAATCCAAATAAATTCCAGAAAATTCCAAAAATTCACCAAAGTGCCAAACCACACATGAATGCAAGAAAAGCAAAATTTTGGGGTGTTACAAACCTCCCCCCTTAATAGAATCTCGTCCCCGAGATTCAGGGCTCACTACAGAATAGGTTTGGAAACTCTTCCTTCAAATCCTCTTCGCGCTCCCAAGTCGCTTCGCTTTCTTCATGGTTGCTCCACTGAACTCTACAGAAACGGGTTGACTTGTTTCTAGTTTCTCGATCCATTGTGTCCAGAATCCTCACGGGATACTCCTTATACGTCAAATCCTCTTGCAACTCAATTGATTCTAACGGTGTCTGTTCCTCAGGAACTCGGAGACACTTCTTCAACTGGGACACATGAAATACATCATGCACTCCTGCCAACGACTGTGGCAACTCCAGCTGGTAAGCAACTTCGCCTCTGCGGCTCAAAACCTTAAATGGTCCAACATAACGGGGTGCAAGTTTCCCTTTGGCATGGAACCTCTTAACTCCCCTGAGAGGCGTAACTCTGAGGTAAACAAAGTCTTCTGGTTCAAAACTCAAATCTCGGCGACGATTGTCAGCATAACTCTTCTGTCGAGATTGGGCTATCTTCAACCTTTCCCTAATCATAGCGACCGTTTCTTGACCTCTTGAAGAATATCAGGCCCAAAGACACGGCGCTCGCGGTCTCATTCCAATTCAATGGCGTCCGACAGTCGACCATACAAGGCCTCAAAGGTGACATCGTAAACTAGCCTGATAACTATTGTTGTAATCGAACTCGGCATACGGTAAACTCTTATCCCAAGAGGTAGCATAAGCCAATGCACAAGCTCTTAACATATCCTCGAGAATCTGGTTGACTCTTTCACCTGTCCATCCGTCTGTGGATGATAAGTCATCTTGAAGTTCAAACGGGTTCCCATGGCTTCATGCAACTTATTCCAGAACCTTGAGGTAAATTGGGTACCTCTGTCTGATACAATCCTCTTTGGCACTCCGTGCAAGCAGACAATCTGATCATGTACAATTACGCTAATTTATCTCAGAGTAAGTGGTCTTCACGGGGATAAAATGGGCTACTTTAGTCAAGCGATCCACTATAACCCATATGGAGTCATAACCTCCTTGAGTCTTCGGCAAACCGGTAATGAAATCCATTCCGATTTCCTCCCACTTCCACTCAGGTATTTTCAGCGGTTGTAGCAATCCTGCTGGTCTCTGATGCATTGCCTTGACTCTCTGGCATACATCGCACAAGGCGACATGCTCGGCAACCTCACGTTTCATACTCGGCCACCAGAATCTCTCCTTCAGATCCTGATACATCTTGGCGCTTCCTGGATGAATTGAGTACTTGGAGTCATGGGCTTCTTCCAAAATCAGTTGCTTTAACTCCTTTTTGTTAGGCACACAAATGCGATCCTTCATCCACAACGTGCCTTGCTCATCCAACTTGAAGTCCTCTGCCTTGCCTTCCTCCTTTTTGGACTTAATCCTACGGATCTTGTCATCATCCTTCTGTCCTTCTCGGATCTGGTCCTCTAAGGTAGGCTTTACTTCCAAGGCGGCCAAGAATCCGCTAGGTACAACCTCAATCTTCATTTTCTGCAAATCCTCACACAACTCATCCTGACTTGTGGCTAGCAACGTACTCACGGTATGGCTTTTCCGACTCAGGGCATCGGCTACTACGTTGGCCTTCCCGGGATGGTAATGGATTCCAACATTATAGTCTTTGATCAACTCTAACCATCTCCTCTGCCTCATATTCAGATCCGACTGGGTGAATATGTACTTAAGGCTCTTATGATCCGTATACACTTCACATCTGTTTCCAATCAGATAGTGACGCCATATCTTCAAGGCATGCACTACGGCAGCTAACTCTAGGTCATGTGTCGGGTAATTCTCCTCATGCGGCCTCAACTGCCTTGATGCATAAGCGACGACCTTTCCATTCTGCATCAGCACACATCCAAGTCCTTGGCGCGATGCGTCACAATAAATATCGAAGCTTTGAGCAACATCCGGTAGAACTAACACCGGTCGATGTCAATCGCTTCTTGACTCCTGAAATCCTTTCTCACATTCTCGCGCCCATGCAAACTTTTTTTTCCTTCTTCAGCCATGAAGAGGTTTCGCAATTGTCGAGAAGCCTTCGATGAAGCGGCGGTAGTATCCTGCCATTCCAAGGAAACTCGAATCTGGTCACGATCTTGGTACGCTCCCAATGTAACACAGCTTCTACTTTACTTGGATCTCTGGCGACTCCTTATGCGGTCATTACATGTCCAAGAAACTCCACCTTGTCCTTCCAAAAATCACACTTGCTGAACTTGGCGAAAAGTTCTTTGTTCCTCAGCTTTTCCAAAACTCGCCTTAAGTGTTCGGCATGTTCATCCTCTGTCTTGGAGTAGATTAGGATATCGTCTATGAACACGACGACAAACTTGTCCAAATATTCCATGAACACCTTATTCATCATATTCATAAAATAAGCTGGCGCATTCGTCGATCCAAAGGACATAGCGTAAACTCGTAATGTCCATATCTTGACGAGAATGCAGTCTTGAATATCTTACGATCGGATCTTCAACTGATGGTATCCGATCTCGAGATCAATCTTGGAGAAAACTCGGCTCCTCTCAACTGATCAAACAAATCATCAATCCTGGGTAGCGGATACTTATTCTTCACGGTGACTTCATTGAGCGCACGATAGTCAATGCACATCCTGAAACTCCGTCCTTCTTCTTGACGAACAAAGCGGTGCTCCCCACGGCGGCGAACTTCGATGCGATAAATCCTTTCTCCATTAACTCTTCTATTGTTTCTTCATTTCTACCAACTCCTCGGTGGACATCCGATAGGGTCTCTTTGCTATCGGTCTTTGTGCAGTACAAGCTCTATCACAAACTCTATGTCCTCGTCTCGGCGGCATACCGAGGTAGATCTTCGGGAAAAACATCGGGTAATCATTCACTCTTTGAGACATCATCTATGCTGATTGCCTTGGTACTTGTTAACCATCAACTGTCCATCTCTAACTGCAGTGGCTTGGAATTCCACTTTCTTCCCACACGGGCTCTCAACCGAGATAGTCCTTCGTCCACAATCCAATACGGCCTTGTGCTTGGATAACCAATCCATTCCCAATATAACATCTAAGGTCTGGGTCTCCAAAATTATAAGGTTTGCTAGGAACTCTATTCCACCTATCAGTATTCTCACCCCGGAACATCCTACTTTCGTTCGGAGTTCGGAACCAGGGGTTTGAACTAAAAGCATGCACTTAAGTCTTGCAATCCTCAAATCATTTCTAGTAGCAAAGCCTTGAAACAAACGAATGCGAAGCTCCAGAGTCAAACAAAGCTGTTGCAGGTGCGAGTTAACAAGTAACTTACCCGATCACGACGTCCGTAGCATTGCAGTGCATCTGCGGTGACATGGTTGACTCGGCCTCTCACCACGATGCAGGGTGTGGCTCTGGTCTTGGCGTCCTAGCTGGGGTGGTTCCTAGATTGAAGCGGATGGGGTCGCTCTCGCTGTCTTCTTTGGACAAGCTGTTGGCAAAGTGTCCTGGCTCGTTGCGATTGTAGCAGCGTCTCACGGTTCCTTCTTGTTGCACGGAGTAAGCGTTTCTAGCGGGGAAGTGCAGTAGTTTTGATTGACAGGTCTTGGTGCTTTGGGATGGTGTCCTTGTTGCATTCGTGGTTGAAATCGAAGAATTGATTTGGTGCAACTCTCAGCGCCATTGGCGTTCCACTGGCGTGATCCTTCTTTGTTGCATCCTGCGCTTCTGTTCTCATCCAGTTCCTTGCGCTTGTCCTCAAGAATAAGCGCCTTATTCACCAACTCTTGGAAATCTGGAAAGGTGTGGGTGATCAACCCTACTTGCAATCTGAGTTAAGTCCCTTCATAAAACGAGGCCCATGCGGATTTATCTGTCGCTACATCCTCAGTGCGAGCGTGCTAGGCTGTGTGAACTTGTTCAGGGTAGTCGACCACCGGTGATTACCTTGCTTTAATGCTCTGAACTCCTCCTTCTTAAGGTCCATGATTCCTTCAGGCACGTGATACTGTCGGAATGCAGCTGTGAACTCTTCCCAAGTGATATCTTGAGGGTTCTCCTGCGTGGCACAGAAGTTCTCCCACCATTCGGCGGCTGTTCCTTCCAACTGATGAGAAGCGTAGAGTACCTTCTCATTCCCTATGCATTGAGCTATGTGTAGCTTCCTTTCGATTGATCTTAACCAATCATCGGCCTCCAATGGATTGGCATTTCCAGAGAAAGTGGGTGGGTGAGTTCTCATGAACTCTGATAGTCTTGTATTCTGGCGTTGTCCCTGATTAACTTGATTAGCAGTGGCCTGAGCAGTGACGTGCTGCATTTGTTGCATCATTGCATGCATCAATTGAGTCTGAGCAGCAAGAAATGCTCCAAAATTCTGCATATCTAGTGGCGGTGCTGGTGCTCCATCATTGGGGTTTTCTGCTGGGCGAGATCCACTCCCATTGCTTCCAAAGTTTCCACGGGTATTCACCATCTGTCGATTTGCTCTAGGTTTAGAGATGAGAGGGAAACAAGAATAGACAAGTAATATGGAACTTATGCGGGGCGAAAAGGTGTAGCCTTAAGGTCCAACTTTATTATTAGTAACTTGGTATGGCTGCTTACAATGCCTAAGGGCCTTGCAACACATACTGCACACTCAGCAAACAAAACAAATCCAAATCGAACTAACACTGGAGTCTAACGCCTAAAGGGTGACTCTTTATTCTGTGACTCGACTCGGCGAAGGAGTCTCACTATAGAACCTATGCTCACTCATCGAGAAAACCTCCACGGCCTGGGTACGGATGCTGCGGCATAGGCGCGAAACGATCGCCATGTCCAGCAACTGTGTCATCTGTGGTAGTCGAAGAAGCAGTGTCCTCATCGAGATCGACTCCTCACGGATCTGGCTCGTAGCTCAAATCTTGGCTCGGAGTGCGTCCGTACAAAGTCATCTCCAACTCGTCAATCCTTCGCAGAAGGTGTGCCACATACTCTTGAGCTTCCCGCCATCTGTTCTTCTCTGTCGTGATCTCCTTGCGGGCCTTCTGTAGCTCCTTGCCTGTATTATCTAGTACATCCTCCTGGCGACGACAAATCGTGCCAAGCGTGTAACCGTGGCATCCTCATCCTGAATCTCCTTCGGGTCAAGAAGGTTATCGCTGCGGGTGATAACGGAACACCGTGCTCTCCAACTCTCTGGCGTAGAATACGGGTAATGTGCGCGTGCGGCGTCGTGATACTTCTTGGATACCCATACGCATTGTAGATCTCTGGCAAAGGCACGGTGTATCGAGGCGATTGCACTGGCCCTTTTTCCTAGCGGTACCTCAATCCTCACGTCACAAGCCTTGATCAATCCCGCTTGTCTGATCACTTCCACTTGGTATTGGGGCTTCTCAAAATCTCCGAGAGTCTGTAGCATATGCCAAAGTTCAGCGGCGTGACCAACTCCCAGATCAACGTAGTTGAACTCTTCCTCCATCTGTCACAAGAGTGCTTTACGTAAGAACTCGGAATTTCTTTTAAATTGTGACAAGATAAGGGAAAATTTCAGCAAGAGACAAGAAAAGAGAGAAGGGGATAAGTCGAGATGTCATTTCTTGTCTTCACAAATTTTTAGCTTTAGAAAATAGGTTTTATCCTCACTACGACCATTCTAGCTTAGGGTTGAGCCTACAGTCAAGTATGGCTCTGATACCACCTCTGTCGGGACCCCGAATTTGCAAATCCGGACCCTCTGTGTATTCAGCACTAGTCCAGGAACGCGCTAGTGCACACAGTCTTAACATCGGTAAATATCACAATCATACCATTCGATATTATCAAAGTACTTTATTTAAATAACCAAACTGGTTACTCGACCTTATGGTCAAGTTACAAATGTATGCCTCGCAAGGCGAAACTTATTAAAAGAGAGATAATAGCAGCGGAAAATAAGATAACTTCGTGGCGCCATCCAGTATACCACAGGCAACTGACTGGGCTCGCATCCCTAAGCAGACGGGTCCTCTTGGAATTCCTCCTCCGAAGCTGGCGTAGTCTCCTCTTCAACTGATGTTGGGTTGAGGCAAGGGTGAGTACTTGGTACTCAGCAAGTCATGCACAGAATGCAAACTAATATACTACATGCATGGCTTGGTACAAAGGAATAGCTCAAGGTATATTTGCGGTAAACAGCATTTGAAAAGTAATGTAAGTAGATTCGAAAGCAGTAGAAATAAGTAAAGCGTAAATAACTTTTCAAGAAGTTTAATAAACATTTTTCCCCATCCTAAACCACATTTCCATCATCTTCATTACTAAACCAAACCAACTTCCAAATCCAAGTTATTTTCGTAAAGTCTAACCCTTGTTGTAATTCCCGAGCATTGTCGATCACAGTGGACTCGGCTATTTAAATAGATTCTACACTCTGCAGAGGTTATGCACTTTACCCACAAGATACAGATCAAACACCACAAAGGCGTAGTTCGTAACAAAGCCTTTGGAAGCCTCAAACAACACAGGTGGTCCTCTCAGGTTCGTGCTCTACACCATCCCTTCCCTTAGCCAAGGCGAAGTATGGGACCAACACACCGTTAGATGGGTATCGGGCCACGACCACGATACGCTCCCCGCACAATCACACAAACGGTGTAATTGACACCCTGAGGCTCCACAAGTGAGTCCTTAGCGACTTAGTCAACTAGGGCCGTCCCATTCCAGCCATGTGGTTGCAAGTATGACCCAGTTCAAAGGCTTGCAAGGTTAAGTCCTTAGAGTGACCAGGGCAAGACTACCCGAAGAACCAAATCAACATCCCCGATGCCACAACTGGCCCACCTGATTACTCTTGCCACATGCCCGAAAATCAGCGTTTATCAAACCCCAGTTGATTACCATGCACCACGTGCCATCAACATCACATGATACTTTTCCAAAACAGGTTCAATATATCATTTAGTCAATGTTAACATTTGATTATCCAAAATCATGTCATGAGCACGTAGCAAGTCTAAGCAGTGTACTACATCGGTCTAAACCCATGTTGGCAATTTAATAATGTCCAACTAGTAAACCACAACTAGGGTGACAAAGGGTCATGGCACATACTTAAGTAATCAAGGTGTCATATAGCAAATTGGTATTTATCTAACCCCCATGTTTAAACAAAGTATCTTTCTAATTGAACTAGCATGCAATAGTTTAAATCAAAATAGATTTCGAAATAGGATCAACATGGTCAAAGCACAACTTGCCTTCAAAAAGTACTTGCTCTTGGTCTTGAGTTGGATCCTGAGTCAACACTTCTCCTTCGAATCCTTCCGGCACTTCAACGTCTACTCGTAAAGCGTGCAAATAGCAAATACCCAAATAAACAATAGGCAAAAACATTCCAAAACTCCAAATAAAATCCATAAACAGAGAGAACATAATTTTCTGGATTTTTAGGAACTGGAATCGTTCAAATCGGAGTTAAAATGCAAAAGTTATGATTTATTAAAGTTTAAATAATCAATTAAATAATATTACAGAGAAAAACTTTAGTCCAAAAATTAAATAAAATTCATATTTGGGTAGATCTTAATTTTATACAAATTTAGAAATTTGAATCACTCAAATCGGAGTTGAAACGCAAAAGTTATAAGCGTTTGAAGTTTTGAAATTCAAATCAATTATTAAACCGATTTATTAAATCATTTTCTTTTTCGGAAATTAATTATTGCGTCAGCAAGGACACGTGGCAGCCTCTGATTGGCTGGCTGACGTCAGCCGGTCCATAGACTCGGTCCACGCTCGGCTCGGGTCCACCGTGGACTCGGTCCACGACTCTACGTGTCGCTGACATGTGGGCCCACTCGGGTGACGTCATCGGCCCGGCGTCGGCGGGGACTCACCGCAGTCGGCGACATGTGGGACCCACTGTGACGTCATGGGTGACGTCACGGTGCAGTCGCTGACACGCGGGCCCCGCGTGTCAGTGGCCACGCACGCGCGCGTACGACGCTGACCGCGTCGGTCCAACTTCCCGACACGTGGCGCAATCACGGCCGTTGGTTTGAAAATCAACGGCGCGGATTAGATCCAGGGTTAACACGTTGAAACTACTCGTTGATCGTGGGCCGTTCGATTTAGATCGGACGGTCCAGATCTAATCCTATAATAACACTACTCCCAAGACGCGTGGCAATTGTGAACCGTTGGATCTTGATCCAACGGTCCAGATCTGTCGGGTTTGGAACACGTGAACTCACCTCAACCGTCCGATCTAGATCCGACGGTTCACCGAGCTCGCGGTCTGGCGATGGCGCGGCGAGGCTTGGGCACCGGAGACGAGCGATGACGAGCCCGACGGCGTTTCGGGGTTGCTCGGCGAGATGAATCGCCAGCCTTGGTGCGTCTCGTCACGGTGGTTCCGGATCTGGCTCCTTCGGCGGAAGACGACGGACGGCGGCGGAATCGGCGTTCAACCGCTGCGCCGAGGGCTCCAACTCCGGCGACGCGTGCACGGGCAAACGGCGACGGCTTTCAGGCGAGATGGCTCGGGAGGCAGGTGCGCAAAGATGAGGGCAACCTCGGGGGCGTCTCACGCTTTAAATAGCCTCGGCGTTCGCGGGACACGGAAACCTGGTTTCCCACGGCGGCGCGGCGGCGAGTCCGGCTTCGGTCTCGGCGGAGACGACGGCGCCTGGCCGTCCACGTGGCACGATCAGCGGCCACGATCGCCGCGGCGCGATCGGATCCGGGCGGATACGGCTCGAACCGTGCACGGCGGATCTCGGTAGTTGGATCTTGATCCAACGGTTGGGATTGATTAGGGTTTTGATTTGGTTTGATCGAGTCAATCGGCTCGGGTCGGTTCGAGTCCGACTCGGGTTCGACTTCGATCGGATGAACAGTACTTGACCCGAGTTGAATTTCCAGCGATTTAATATCTAAAATAATTCCCAGTAATTCATTTAATTCATTAAAAATAGCAATTGACTCAGAAAAATTCCAGAAAAATTCTGGAAAATACTTTGGCTCATTTTGGACTCAAATAAAATATTTCCAACAAAATTTTATTTGCAAAATTAAATTCTTCAATTATTTCAAAATGGAATAAATTCAAATAAATTCCAAATAAATCCAAATAAATTCCAGAAAATTCCAAAAATTCACCAAAGTGCCAAACCACACATGAATGCAAGAAAAGCAAAATTTTGGGGTGTTACACGTACGCAGATTATACGACACTTCACATAATTCCTCATACCTTTATGTTTTGAATCTTGGCTAACTACTGCAAATGTGCAATCAATTCTATCCAATCTACTTCGGCATTTCCTAGTAAGTGAAATCTTGGTGGCGAGCAGAGCACAAGAGGCAAACTAAAAGAGCAGGGAATTGGCGAGCAGAGCACAAGAGGCAAAATTAAAGTGGTATCGAGCACGGCGGCGGGCGGGGTACTTACCTCTGCGTCGCGGGGCGGACCAGGCGGGGCGGGGACGAGCACCGGCGGGGACGCCCACCGGTGGAGACGAGCACCGGCGGGCGAGGGCGACCATCGGCGGGGACGCCACCGGCGGAGACGAGCACCGGGCGGCGGGCGGGTTGACCACCGGGGCGGGCTCGAGCATGGCGGCGGGGTCGACCACCGGAAGCGAGCGGCCTCGACCACGGCGGGCGGGGTCGAGCGGAGACGAGCACCGGGCGGGGTGAGATCGAGCACGACGGTGGGCGGGGTCGAGCGGAGACGAGCACCGGGCGGGGTGAGATCGAGCACGCCGGCGGGCGGGGTCGAACGGAGAGTGGCGAGTTTAGGGTTAAGGTAGGAACGGGAGATATATGTAATGTGGGTTTTCAGTGTCGAATTCCCGTGTGAACCGACCTTTGAAGTTACATTTGTGTCGGTTTAAACCATGAGCCGACACTGAATAGTGTCTCATTTGTGCCGGTTTAAGGATAAAACCGACACAAATATACATTTTTTATGTTTGTTGATATTATAAAATTGTAATCAACTTTAGTATAATAACAAAAAGGCTACATAAATATATAATAGGTATATATTTATTTACAATATAGTATTGACCGTTTTTTGATATTATAACAATATTCAAAAAATGTAATCAACATGAGTATAATAACAAAAAGTCCACATAAATATATAATAGGTATATATTTATTTACAATATAGTATTGTCAGTATTTTGATATTATAACAATATTCCAAAAATGTAATCAACATGAGTATAATAACAAAAAGTCCACATAAATATATAATAGGTATATATTTATTTACAATATAGTATTGACCGTTTTTTGATATTATAACAATATTCAAAAAATGTAATCAACATGAGTATAATAACAAAAAGTCCACATAAATATATAATAGGTATATATTTATTTACAATATAGTATTGTTAGTTTTTTGATATTATAACAATATTCCAAAAATGTAATCAACATGAGTATAATAACAAAAAGTCCACATAAATATATAATAGGTATATATTTATTTACAATATAGTATTGTTAGTTTTTTGATATTATAACAATATTCCAAAAATGTAATCAACATGAGAATAATAACAAAAAGTCCACATAAATGCATATTTTTGACGTCATATTTACATTATATTTTTTTACATCACATTGACATTACTGCTAGCTATTTTTCTTTAACAATTTGCCCCTCTTCATGATCATCGCGATGATATGTAGCTTCTTCCTCAGTGGTTTCTTCATCTAGCCTGATGCTTCCATCTACGAAAGGTGGCACCTCGTCAAACTGGTTGTACTCGTCCTCATCCACGACATTCTCAACTCCGACGATTCTTCTTTTTCCGTGAAGAATAACATGACGCTTCTTATCTGCCGGGTCGATTACGTAAAAGACTTGTGCTACTTGCTTCGCAAGTACGAATGGTTCATTTGTATATCCGACATGTTCAATGTTCACAATAGTGAAGCCATACTTGTCCACCTTCACACCCTTTGGGAGTTGGATCCAACGACACCGAAACAACGGGATCTTGAAAATACAATAGTCGAGCTCCCAAATCTCCTCTATGAACCCATAGAAGCTGCTCTTACGTCTTTGCATGTCTGTCATAAGCATCTATCACGAACACCATTGTTTTGGTAAGTGCTTTTGCTATCTTGACCTCTAGTGTAAAATGTATATCCATTTATATCGTATCCTTGCCATGTCACGATTGTACCTGATGGCCCCTTTGCCAACCACCTCAACGTAACACTCGTTTCTCTCCCAGTCATGTGTTCCTTAAACCAGTGATTGAACAAACGGTTGTGCTCTTTTGTTATCCAAACCTCTGATCGTCCTTAGTTTTCCCTCCGTAGCTCATCCTTGTGCAAGTCCATAAACGAGGACACCTCAACTGATTGTTGCAAGACTGTGAAATGTGCTTGCTCAAACAAAACATGATCGTAAGTATTTATTGTTTTCTTTCCGATGACCCCTTTTCCGGCTAGCCTACCCTCATGTCGAGATACAGGCACACTGTCGGGACCCCGAATTTGCAAATCCGGACCCTCTGTGTATTCAGCACTAGTCCAGGAACGCGCTAGTGCACACAGTCTTAACATCGGTAAATATCACAATCATACCATTCGATATTAATAAAGTACTTTATTTACATAATCAAACTGGTTACTCAACCTTATGGTCAAGTTACAAATATATGCCTTACAAGGCGAAACTTATTAAAAGAGAGATAATAGCAGCGGAAAATCAAATAGCTTCGTGGCGCCATCCAGTCTACCACAGGCAACTGACTGGGCTCGCTTCGCTAAGTAGACGGATCCTCTTGGAGTTCCTCCTCCAAAGCTGGCGTAGTCTCCTCTTCAACTGATGTTGTGTTGAGGCAAGGGTGAGTACTTGGTACTCGACAAGTCATGCATGAATGCAAGCTAATATACTATATGCATGGCTTGGTACAAAGGAATAGCTCAAGGTATATTTGCGATGCTTGACATTTGAAAAGTAATATAAGTAGATTCGAAAGCAGTAGAAATAAGTAAAGCATAAATAACTTTTCAAGAAGTTTAATAAACATTTTCCCCATCCTAAACCACATTTCCATCATCTTCATTATTAAACCAACCCAACTTTTCAAACCAAAGTTATTTTTAGGAAAATCTAACCCTTATTTGTAATTTCCGAGCGATGTCCAATACCGCGGACACGGCTATTCGAATAGATTCTAAACTCTGCAGAGGTTATGCACTTTACCCACAAGATACAGTCAAACACCACAAAGGCGAGTTCCCGTAACAAAGTCTTTCGGAAACCTCTAACAATACAAGTGGTCCTCCCGGTTATTGCAAGACTAACCCTTCCTTCGCTAAGGCGAAGTCTAGGCCAATCAACCGTTAGATGGGTACCTGGCCTCGGCCCGATGCGCTCCCCATACAACTTACACAAAGGGTGTAGTTGACCTCCCGAGGTCCCACAGTAATGCGTTATTAGCAACTTAGTCAACTAGGTCCGTCCCATTACTGGACATGTGGTTGCACGTTAGACCCAGTTCAAAGGCTTGCAAGGTTAAGTCCTTAAGGTGACCAGGGCAAGACTACCCAAGAACCAAATCAACACTCCCAATGCCACAACTGGCCCACGATTACTCTTGCCACATGCCCTGGCCGAAATCGCTGTTTATCAAACCCGATTGATTACCATGCACCACGTGCCATCAACATCACATGATACTTTTCCAAAACAGGTTCAATATGTCATTAAGTCAATATTAACATTTGATTGTCCAAAATCATGTCATGAGCACGTAGCGTGTCTAAGCAAGACACTACAACGTTTCTAAACCCATGTTGGCAATTTAATAATGTCCAACTAGTAATCCACAACTAGGGTGACAAAGGGTCATGGCACATACTTAAGTAATCAAGGTGTCATCTGACAAATTGGTATTTATCTAACCCCATGTTTAAACAAAGTATCTTTCTAATTGAACTAGCATGCAATAGTTTAAATCAAAATAGATTTGAAATAGGATCAACATGGTCAAAGCACAACTTGCCTTCAAAAGTACGTGCTCTTGGTCTTGAGTTGGGTCCTGAGTCAATACTTCTCCTTCGAATCCTTCCGGCACTTCAACGTCTACTCGTAAAGCGTGCAAATAGCAAATTCACAAATAAACAATAGGCAAAAAGTGTCCAAACATCCAAATAAAATCCATAAACAGAAAGAACATAATTTTATGGATTTTAGAAACTGGAATAAATCAAATTTGGAGTTAAGACGTTAAAAGTTATGATTATTTAAAGTTTAAATAATCAATTAAATAATTTTACAGAGAAAAACTTTAGTCCAAAAATTAAATATAATTCATATTTAGGTAGATCTCAATTTTATACAAATTTAGAAATTTGAATCGCTCAAATCGGAGTTGAAGCATAAAAGTTATAAGCGTTTGAAGTTTGAATCTAAATTTGAATCAATATTTCGAATTAATAAATCATTTTCTTTTTTTTCGAAATTAATTATTACGTCAAAGATGGACACGTGGCAGCCTCGATTGGCCTGCTGGCGTCGGTAGGTCCATGGACTTGGTCCACGCTCGGCTCGGGTCTACAGTGGACTCGGTCCACGACTTCACGTGTCGGCCCGACATGTGGGCCCACTCGGGTAGCGTCATCGGCCCGGCGTCGGTGGGGCTCGACCACGGTGGCGACAGTGGGACCCACTGTGACGGCATGGGTGACGTCAGCGCTTGGCTGGGTCGGCACGACATGCGGGCCCTCTGACACGCGGGCCCCGCGTGTCAGCGTCACACGCACGCGCGCGTGGACGGCGCTGACCGCGTCGGTCCAACTTCCCGACACGTGGCGCAATCTCGACCGTTGATTTGAAATTCAACGGCCGTGATTAGATCCAGGATTAACACGTTGAATCTACTCGATGATAGTGGGCCGTTCGATCTAGATCGGACGGTCCAGATCTAATCCTATAATAATCACTACTACGGCACGTGGCGATTGTGAACCGTTGGATCTTGATCCAACGGTCCAGATCTAATCGGGTTTGGAACACGTGAACTCACCTCAACCGCACGATCAAGATCGGACGGCGCCTGAGTTCGCGCGAGGGCGATGGCGACGCGCGGCGAGCTGCAGCCACCGGAGACGGAGCCGACGACGCGCCCGACGGCGCTCCGGGGTCGGTCCGGCGACGTGGGTGGTCTCTGCGGGTGCATCTCAAAGCGGGGACTCGGATGCAGGCTCCTTCGGCGGAAGGCAGCGGACGTCGGCGGAAAACGGCGCAAACCGTGGCGGTCACCTCCTCCAACTACGGCGAGCTCGCACGGGCAAACGGCGGTGGCTCAGGCGAGATGGCTCGAAACGGCAGTGCGCAAGGATGAGGGCAACCTCGGGCGTGACCAGGGCTTTAAATAGCCTCGGCGTTAAATGCGGGACCACGGAAACCTAGTTTCCTACGGCGGCGGGCGGCGTCGGCTCGGACTCGGCGGAGACGACGACGCCTGGCCGTCCACGTGGCACGATCAACGGCCCGCGATCGCGTGGGCGCTGATCGGATCCGGGCGGATGCGGCTCGAAGCCGTCTGGCGGATCTCACCGTTGGATCTTGATCCAACGGTTGGGATCGATTAGGGTTTTAATTTGGTTTGATCGAGTCACGTGGCTCGGGTCGGACTCGAGTCCGACTCGGGTTTCGACTCGGTCGGATGAACAGTACTCGACCCGAGTTGATTTTCCAGCGATTTAATATTTAAAATAATTTCCAGTAATTCATTTAATTCATTAAAAATAGCAAAAGACTCAGAAAAATTCCAGAAAAATTCTGGAAAATATTTTGGATCATTTTGGACTCAAATAAAATATTTCCAACAAAATTTTATTTGCAAAATTAAATTCTTTAATTATTTCAAAATGGAATAAATTCAAATAAATTCCAAATAAATCCAAATAAATTCCAGAAAATTCCAAAAATTCACCAAAGTGCCAAATCACACATGAATTTAAGAAAAGCAAAATTTTTGGGGTGTTACAAACCTCCCCCCCTTAATAGAATCTCGTCCCCGAGATTCAGGGCTAACTAAGGAATAGGTTTGGAAACTCTTTCTTCAAATCCTCTTCGCGCTCCCAAGTCGCTTCGCTCTCTGCATGGTTGCTCCACTGAATCCTACAGAAACGGGTTGACTTATTTCTGGTTTCTCGATCCATTGTGTCTAGAATCCTCACGGGATGCTCCTTATAAGTCAAATCCTCTTGCAACTCAATTGACTCTAGCGGTGTGCATTTCCTCAGAACTCGGAGACACTTCTTCAACTGGGACACATGGAATACATCATGCACTCCTGCCAACGACTGTGGCAACTCCAGCTGGTAAGCAACTTCGCCTCTGCGACTCAAAATCTTAAATGGTCCAACATAACGGGGTGCGAGTTTCCCTTTGGCATGGAACCTCTTAACTCCCCTGAGAGGCGTAACTCTGAGGTAAACAAAGTCTTCCGGCTCAAAACTCAAATCCCTGCGACGATTGTCAGCATAACTCTTTTGTCGTGATTGGGCTATCTTCAACCTTTCCCTAATCATGGCGATCTGCTCTTCAGCCTCTTAAAGAATATCAGGCCCAAAGACACGGCGCTCGCCGGTCTCATTCCAATTCAATGGCGTCCGACAGGGTCGACCATACAGTGCCTCAAAAGGTGACATCCGTAAACTAGCCTGATAACTATTGTTGTAACTGAACTCGGCATATGGTAAACTCTTGTCCCAAGAAGTAGCATAAGCTAATGCACAAGCTCTCAACATATCCTCCAGAATCTGGTTGACTCTTTCGGTCTGTCCATCCGTCTGTGGATGATAAGCTTTACTGAAGTTCAAACGGGTTCCCATGGCCTCATGCAACTTATTCCAGAACCTTGAGGTAAATTGGGTACCTCTGTCCGATACAATCCTCTTTGGCACTCCGTGCAAACAGACAATCCTGATCATGTACAATTCTGCTAATTTATCTCCCGAGTAAGTGGTCTTCACGGGAATAAAATGGGCTACTTTAGTCAAGCGATCCACTATAACCCATATGGAGTCATAACCTCCTTGAGTCTTCGGCAAACCGGTAATGAAATCCATTCCGATTTCCTCCCACTTCCACTCAGGTATTTTCAGCGGTTGTAGCAATCCTGCTGGTCTCTGATGCATTGCCTTGACTCTCTGGCATACGTCGCACAATTCAACATGCTCGGCAACTTCACGTTTCATACTCGGCCACCAGAATCTCTCCTTCAGATCCTGATACATCTTGGCGCTTCCAGGATGAATTGAGTACTTGGAGTCATGGGCTTCTTCCAAAATCAGTTGCTTTAACTCCTTTTTGTTAGGCACACAAATGCGATCCTTCATCCACAACGTGCCTTGCTCATCCAACTTGAAGTCCTCTGCCTTGCCTTCCTCCTTGATGTACTTAATCCTCGCGGATCTTGTCATCATCATACATCCTTCTCGGATCTGATCCTCTAGGGTAGGCTTTACTTCTAATGCGGCCAAGAATCCGCTAGGTACTACCTCAATCTTCATTTTCTGAAAATCCTCACATAACTCATCCTGACTTGTGGCTAGCAACGTACTCACGGTATGGCTTTTCCGACTCGGGGCATCGGCTACTACGTTGGCCTTCCGGGATGGTAATGGATTCCAACATTATAGTCTTTGATCAACTCTAACCATCTCCTCTCGCCTCATATTCAGATCCGACTGGGTAAATATGTACTTAAGGCTCTTATGATCCGTGATACACTTCACATCTGTTTCCAATCAAATAGTGACGCCATATCTTCAAAGCATGCACTACGGCCTAACTCTAAGTCATGTGTCGGATAATTTTCCTCATGCGGCCTCAAGCGCCTTGATGCATAAGCGGCGACCTTTCCATCCTGCATCGACACACATCCAAGTCCTTGGCGCGATCGTCACAATAAATATCGGCTTTGAGCAACATCCGGTAGAACTAACACCGGTCTTGATGTCAATCGCTTCTTGACTCCTGAAATCCTTTCTCACATTACGGCATCCATGCAAACTTCTTTTCCTTCTTCAGCAATTGCGTAAGAGGTTTCGCAATTGTCGAGAAGCCTTCGATGAAACGGCGGTAGTATCCTGCCATTCCAAGGAAACTCCGACCGGGTCACGATCTTTGTTGCTCCCACTGTAACACAGCTTCTACTTTGCTTGGATCTACGGCGACTCCTTCTGCGGTCATTACATGTCCAAGAAACTCCACCTTGTCCTTCCAAAAATCACACTTGCTGAACTTGGCGAAAAGTTGCTGTTCCCTTAGCTTTTCCAAAAACTCGCCTTAAGTGTTCGGCATGTTCACTCTCTGTCTTGGAGTAGATTAGGATATCATCTATGAACACGACGACAAACTTGTCCAAATATTCCATGAACACCTTATTCATCATATTCATGAAATAAATTTGGCGCATTAAATCGACCCAAAGGGCATAATCAGTAAACTCGTAATGTCCATATCTTGGCGAATGCGATCTTGAATATCTTACGATCGGATCTTCAGCGATGGTATCCCGACCTCGAGATCAATCTTGGAGAAAACTCCGGCTCCTCTCGATTGATCAAACAAATCATCAATCCTGGGTAGCGGATACTTATTCTTCACGGTGACTTCATTGAGTGCACGGTAGTCAATGCACATCCCGAAACTCCCGTCCTTCTTCTTGACAAACAAAGCGGTGCTCCCACGGCGACGAACTCGATCGATAAATCCTTTCTCCATTAACTCTTCTAGCTGTTTCTTCATCTCAACCAACTCCTCGGTGGACATCCGATAGGGTCTCTTTGCTATTGGTCTTGTGCAGTGCCAGCTCTATCACAAACTCTATGTCCCTGTCTGGCGGCATACCAGGTAGATCTTCAGGAAAAACATCTGGGTACTCATTCACTACTGAGACATCCTCTATGCTGATTGCCTTGGTACTATTAACCATCAACTGTCCATCTCTAACTGCAGTGGCTCGAAATTCCAATTTCTTCCCACACGGGCTCTCAACTGAGATAGTCCTTCGTCCACAATCCAATACGGCCTTGTGCTTGGATAACCAATCCATTCCCAATATGACGTCTAAAGTCTGGGTCTCCAAAATTATAAGGTTGGCTAGGAACTCTATTCCATCTATTAGTATTCTCACCCCGGAACATCCTACTTTCGTTCGGAGTTCGGAACCAGGGGTTTGAACTAAAAGCATGCACTTAAGTCTTGCAATCCTTAACTCATTTCTAGTAGCAAAGCCTTGCGAAACAAACGAATGCGAAGCTCCAGAGTCAAACAAAACTGTTGCAGTCTTGAGTTAACAAGTAACTTACCCAAGACGACGTCCGTAGCATTCTGCGGTGCATCTGCGGTGACATGGTTGACTCGGCCTCTCACCACTTGCAGGGTGTGGCTCCTGGTCTTTGGCGTCCTAGCTGGGTGGTTCCTAGATTGAAGCGAATCGGGGTCACTCTGCTTTGTCTTCTTTGGACAGCTGTTGGCAAAGTGTCTGGCTCGTTGCGATTGTAGCGGCGTCTCACTTTGTTCCTTGCCGATCGCTCGAGTAGTGTTTCTAGCGGGGCTGGGTGCAGTAGTTACGATTGGCAGGTCTTGGTCTTGAGGATGGTGTCCTTGTTGCATTCTCGTGGTTGGAACACGAAGAATTGATTTGGTGCAACTCTCGAGGCATTGCGTTCCCTGGCGTGATCCCTGCTGTTGCATCCTGCGCTTCCTGTTCTCATCCAGTTCCTTGCGCTTGTCCTCAAGAATAAGTGCCTTATTCACCAATTCTTGGAAATCTGGGAAGGTGTGGGTGATCAATCCTACTTGCAATCCTGAGTTAAGTCCCTTCATAAAACGAGACTATCTGGATTTATCTGTCGCTACATCCTCAGGTGCGTAGCGTGCTAGCTGTGTGAACTTGTTCAGGTAGTCGGCCACTGGCTGATTACCTTGCTTCAGTGCTCTGAACTCCTCCTTCTTAAGGTCCATGATTCCTTCAGGCACGTGATCTTTGTCGAATGCATTTGTGAACTCTTCCCAAGTGATATCTTGAGGGTTCTCTTGCGTGTACGAAGTTCTCCCACCATTCGTAATTTGTTCCTTCCAGCTAATGAGAAGCGTAGAGTACCTTCTCATTTCCTATGCATTGAGCTATGTGTAGCTTCCTCTTGATTGATCTTAATCAATCATTGGCCTCCAATGGATTGGCATTCCCAGAGAAAGTGGGTGGGTGAGTTCTCATGAACTCTGATAGTCTTGTATTCTGGCGTGGTCCCTGATTAACTTGATTAGCAGTGGCCTGAGCGGTGACGTGCTGCATTTGTTGCATCATAGTATGCATCAAGCGAGTGCAGGCAGCAAGAAAAGCTCAAATTCTGCACATCCGGTGGCGGTCTTTGGTGCTCCATCATTGGGGTTTTCTGCTGGGCGAGAACCACTCCCATTGCTTCCAAAGTTTCCACGGGTGTTCACCATCTGTCGGTTGGCTCTAGGTTTAGAGATAAGAGGGAAACAAGAATAGACAAGTAACATGGAACTTATGCGGGGCGAAAGGGGTATCTTTAAGGTCCAACTTTATTATTAATAACTTGGTATGGCTGCTTACAATGCCTAAGGGCCTTGCAACACATACTGCACACTCAGCAAACAAGCAAATCCCAAATCGAACTAACTCTGGAGTCTAATGCCTAAAGGGTGACTCTTTATTCTATGACGCGACTCGGCGAAGGAGTCTCACTATAGAACCTATGCTCACTCATCGAGAAAACCTCCACGGCCTGGAGTGCGGGTCTTTGTGGCATAGGCGTAACGATCGCCATGTCCAGCGACTATGTCCTCTGTGGTAGTCGAAGAAGCGGTGTCCTCATCGAGGTCCGACTCCTCCGGATCCGGCTCGTGTAGCTCGAAATCTCGGCTCTGGAGTGCAGTGGTACAAGGTCATCTCCAACTCGTCAATCCTTCGTAGAAGATGTGCCACATACTCTTGAGCTTCCCGCCATCTGTTTTCTCTGTCGTGATTTCCTTGCGGGCCTTCTGTAGCTCCTTGCTTGTATTATCTAGTACCTCCTCCTGGCGACGATAAATCGTGCCAAGCGTATGTAACCGTGGCATCCTCATCCTGAATCGCCGGGTCAAGAAGGTTATCGCTGCGCCGGATGATAACGAACACCGTGCTCTCCAATTCTCTGGCGTAGATACGGGTAATGTGCCGCATTGCTCGTCGTGATACTTCTTGGATACCCATCTGCATTGTAGATCTCTGGCGGCAAAGTGTATCGAGGCGATTGCCTGGGCCCTTTTCCTAGCAGGTACCTCAATCTTCACGTCACAAGCCTTGATCAATCCCGCTTGTCTGATCACTTCCACTTGGTATTGGGGCTTCTCAAAATCTCCGAGAGTCTGTAGCATATGCCAAAGTTCTGCAGCGTGACCAACTCCCAGAACAACGTAGTTGAACTCTTCCTCCATCTGTCACAAGAGTGCTTTTCGTAAGAACTCGGAATTTTTAAATTGTGACAAGGTAAGGGAAATTTCAGCAAGAGACAAGAAAAGAGAGAAGGGGATAAGTCGAGATGTCATTTCTTGTCTTCACAAATTTTTAGCTTTTAGAAAATAGGTTTTATCCTTACTACGACCATTCTAGCTAGGGTTGAGCCTACAGTCAAGTATGGCTCTGATACCACCTCTGTCGGGACCCCGAATTTGCAAATCCGGACCCTCTGTGTATTCAGCACTAGTCCAGGAACGCGCTAGTGCACACAGTCTTAACATCGGTAAATATCACAATCATACCATTCGATATTAATAAAGTACTTTATTTACATAATCAAACTGGTTACTCAACCTTATGGTCAAGTTACAAATATATGCCTTACAAGGCGAAACTTATTAAAAGAGAGATAATAGCAGCGGAAAATCAAATAGCTTCGTGGCGCCATCCAGTCTACCACAGGCAACTGACTGGGCTCGCTTCCCTAAGTAGACGGATCCTCTTGGAGTTCCTCCTCCAAAGCTGGCGTAGTCTCCTCTTCAACTGATGTTGTGTTGAGGCAAGGGTGAGTACTTGGTACTCAGCAAGTCATGCACAGAATGCAAGCTAATATACTATATGCATGGCTTGGTACAAAGGAATAGCTCAAGGTATATTTGCAGTAAACAGCATTTGACAAGTAATATAAGTAGATTCGAAAGCAGTAGAAATAAGTAAAGCATAAATAACTTTTCAAGAAGTTTAATAAACATTTTCCCCATCCTAAACCACATTTCCATCATCTTCATTATTAAACCAACCCAACTTTTCAAACCAAAGTTATTTTTAGGAAAATCTAACCCTTGACTGTAATTCCCGAGCGATGTCCAATACCGCGGACACGGCTATTCGAATAGATTCTAAACTCTGCAGAGGTTATGCACTTTACCCACAAGATACAGTCAAACACCACAAAGGCGAGTTCAGTAACAAAGTCTTTGGAAACCTCTAACAATACAAGTGGTCCTCCCGGTTATTGCGCACTAACCCTTCCTTCGCTAAGGCGAAGTCTAGGCCAATCAACCGTTAGATGGGTACCTGGCCTCAGCCCAGATGCGCTCCCCGCACAACTTACACAAAGGGTGTAGTTGACCTCTGAGGTCCCACAGTGCGTTATTAGCAACTTAGTCAACTAGGTCCGTCCCATTCTGAGACATGTGGTTGCACGTTAGACCCAGTTCAAAGGCTTGCAAGGTTAAGTCCTTAAGGTGACCAGGGCAAGACTACAGAAGAACCAAATCAACACTCCCAATGCCACAATGGCCCACCTGATTACTCTTGCCACATGCCCTGGCCGAAATCGTTTATCAAACCCGATTGATTACCATGCACCACGTGCCATCAACATCACATGATACTTTTCCAAAACAGGTTCAATATGTCATTAAGTCAATATTAACATTTGATTGTCCAAAATCATGTCATGAGCACGTAGCAGGTCTAAGCAGTACACTACAGCGTTCTAAACCCATGTTGGCAATTTAATAATGTCCAACTAGTAATCCACAACTAGGGTGACAAAGGGTCATGGCACATACTTAAGTAATCAAGGTGTCATACAGCAAATTGGTATTTATCTAACCCCCATGTTTAAACAAAGTATCTTTCTAATTGAACTAGCATGCAATAGTTTAAATCAAAATAGATTTCGAAATAGGATCAACATGGTCAAAGCACAACTTGCCTTCAAAAAGTACTTGCTCTTGGTCTTGAGTTGGGTCCTGAGTCAATACTTCTCCTTCGAATCCTTCCGGCACTTCAACGTCTACTCGTAAAGCGTGCAAATAGCAAATTCACAAATAAACAATAGGCAAAAAGTGTCCAAACATCCAAATAAAATCCATAAACAGAAAGAACATAATTTTATGGATTTTTAGAAACTGGAATAAATCAAATTTGGAGTTAAGGCCTTAAAAGTTATGATTATTTAAAGTTTAAATAATCAATTAAATAATTTTACAGAGAAAAACTTTAGTCCAAAAATTAAATAACATTCATAT
The DNA here is from genome assembly GCA_036346355.1 of Rhipidocladum racemiflorum. Classification (NCBI taxonomy): domain Eukaryota; kingdom Viridiplantae; phylum Streptophyta; class Magnoliopsida; order Poales; family Poaceae; genus Rhipidocladum; species Rhipidocladum racemiflorum. Next base: position 39,350,825 of record CM070583.1, on the reverse strand, counting down.
TTAGGTAGATCTCAATTTTATACAAATTTAGAAATTTGAATCACTCAAATCGGAGTTGAAACGCACACGTTATCAGCGTTTGATGTGTGAATCTACATTTGACTCAATCGTTCGAATTAATAAATCATTTTCTTTTAGGAAATTAATTATTGCGTCGGCATGGACACGTGGCAGCCTCGATTGGCCTTGGCGTCGGTAAGTCCATGGACTTGGTCCACGCCGGCTCGGGTCTCAGTGGACTCGGTCCCACGACTTCACGATGTCGCCGACATGTGGGCCCACTCGGGTAGCGTCATCGCCGACGTCACGGGGCTCACCGCAGTGGCCAGTGGGACCTTGTGACGTCATGGGTGGCGTCGGCGCTTAGGCTGGGTCGGGCCCGACATGCCGGGCCCTTCGACACGCGGGCCCGCGTGTCGGCGTCTACCTGCTGCCAGCGTGGGCCAGCGTGACGCGTCGGTCCAACTTCCCGACATGTGGCGCAATCTCGGCCGTTGATTTGAAATTCAGCGGCCGTGATTAGATCCAGGATTAACACGTTGAATCTACTCGATGATAGTGGGCGTTCGATCTAGATCGGACGGTCGAGATCTAATCCTATAATAATCACTACTACGACGCGTGGCGATTGTGAACCGTTGGATCTTGATCCAACGGTCCGCATCTAATCGGGTTTGGAACACGTGAACTCACCTCAACCGCACGATCAAGATCGGACGGCGCACGCGAGTTCGCGAGGGCGATGGCGACGCGGCGGAGCTGCAGCCACCGGAGCGGAGAGCGACGGCGAGCAGCCCGACGGCGCCCGGTCGTTCGGCGAAGTGGGTGGTCTCTTGGTGCGTCTCGGCGGGGACTCGGATCTGGGCTCCTTCGGCGGAAGACGACGGACGTCGGCGGAAAAGCAGCGCAAACCGTGGCGGTCACCTCCTCCAACTACTGGCGAGCTCGCCGCGAATAAGCGGCGGTGGCTCAGGCGAGATGGCTCGGGAACAGTGCGCAAGGATGAGGGCAACCTCGGGCGTGACCAGGGCTTTAAATAGCCTCGGCGTTAAATGCGGGACACGGAAACCTAGTTTCCACGGCGGGCGCGGCGGCGGAGTCCGGCTCGGACTCGGCGGAGACGACGACGCACAGCCGTCCACGTGGCACGATCAACGGCCACGATCGCGTGGCGCGATCGGATCCGGGCCGGTTGTGGCTCGAACCGGTACGGGCGGATCTCAGCCGTTGGATCTTGATCCAGCGGTTGGGATCGATTAGGGTTTTAATTTGGTTTGATCGAGTCACGTGGCTCGGTCGGACTCGAGTCCGACTCGGGTTTCGACTTCGATCGGATGAGCGATACTCGACCGAGTTGATTTTCCAGCGATTTAATATTTAAAATAATTTCGGTAATTCATTTAATTCATTAAAAATAGCAAAAGACTCGAGAAAAATTCGGAAAAATTACGGAAAATATTTTGGATCATTTTGGACTCAAATAAAATATTTCCAACAAAATTTTATTTGCAAAATTAAATTCTTTAATTATTTCAAAATTGAATAAATTCAAATAAATTCCAAATAAATCCAAATAAATTCCAGAAAATTCCAAAAATTCACCAAAGTGCCAAATCACACATGAATTTAAGAAAAGCAAAATTTTTGGGGTGTTACACACACCAACCGGATCGACATTGTCCATGTAATCGACGCAGAACTCGATAACCTCTTCGGTTGCATAACCTTCTACAATGCAGCCCTCCGGCCGAGATCGATTACGTACATATTTCTTCAGAACAGCCATGTACCTCTCGAACGGGTACATCTGATGCAAGAATACAGGGCCGCATATCTTTATCTCATTCACAATATGAACAATTAGATGGACCATGATATCAAAAAATGATGGAGGAAAGTACATCTCTAGTTGGCATAGAGTCTTCACCACATCATCCTGCAGTTCACATAGTCCAACGGGATCTATGACCTTCTGTGAAATTGCGTTAAAGAAGAAACATAACCTCATTATTGTCTCTCGGACTTTGTCAGGCAAAATACCTCTGATTTCACATGGCAATCGTGAGACTTCATGCCAATTAACTTCAAATCTTTCATCGAAACCAGTTTTTTTATGTTTGCGGAATAACCGGACGGAACTTTCACACTATGTAAGCACTTGCAAAGTTCTGTTCTCTCTTTCTTGGATAGAGTGTAGCAAGCCGGGGGAAGATAAAGTCGACCTGACCCGGTGTCTTGAGGATGTAGCTCGGATCTGATTTTCATATCTTCTAAGTCCTTTCGTGACTTGAGTCCATCCTTAGTTTTGCTAGGAATATTCAATAAAAGACCAATCAAACTGTCACATACATTCTTCTCTACGTGCATGACATCGATGCAGTGTCGAACTTCTAAGTCTTTCCAATAGGGCAAGTCCCAAAATACCGATCTCTTCTTCCACGTGGTCTTCTCAGTTCAGGATCTTGAAATATTATTACTACCTTTTCCAAGTACAACATTAATATCCTTAACCATATCATATACTTCTTCCCCACGACGAGGCCTTGGAGCTAAACCGTTCTCCTTTGTTCCGTCAAATTGTTTCTTCATATTGCGGTAGGGGTGCTTCCTTCGAAGGAACCTACAGTGACGCATTGTAACACCCCGGCATTTAATATGCCCGAATGCTACCAAACATAAGCTAAACAACAACTAAATATCACATTTAAACATAAATTCCAGCAAAGGTACATATGCTAAAAACCGATATTTCGGCAGCATCTCCTTTGTTTTTCCATGAATTAACACAATATCAATATCATGGCAAGATATATCATAGCACACGACATCTAAAACATCAACATAAATGGATGTATCATCAAACTACGCCAATAATACCACGCTCAACCACTTCATAAACTATAACGAAGCAAATAAGGGATCACAAGCATGCTAGATTAAACCATACATTAACTTTATGGCATAACTCTTAAAATCATGTCTCCAAGTGATTAACCATAGACTATGATGGTGGAGCTACGTGTAGAAGTGTAGACTATTCCCCTTTCCCGCATGCCGTTCTCATGGTACCTAAAAACCACAAGAAAACACAAGCGTGAGTTCGAAACACAGCAAGCATATTGCAATGAATAATAAGAGCAATGACAAGACAATATTATGCTACATCTCATATAGCATCTCAATCTTTGAACACATAAAACCATCATCATCACTATGCATGAATGCAATGCAATGCTCACATCTCCTTGGAAACTCATACCGGTATGGTTGAGTACACACCCGTCGGTGTGCACCCTTTTCCCCCTTCTATCCCGAAGATGGAGGGTGCCTACTCCTCGCTTCCATTCACCACATGGATGGAATCACGATGTAGGTCTTACTCAATGGCGTTCCGGACTAGTCATAACTTTCTCACCGGCCTTTCCCGAATTAGTTAATGACTTTCTCACCGCCCTCGCCCCATCTCATGTCATGCATGCAATTATGCCAATTATCATATTTCACATATACATAAACATATGGCATCTCATCATGACAAATATTAACACATGGCATCGAATCATGATAATCATACTCAATATATCATTGGAAAACAGTATGCATGGCAAGTAATCATAGCATGTACTCAGACTTTCATCTAATCTCACAAGCAATCTACGATCCGTTATTCAATACAACACACTTGCCTCAACCGTTGGCGACGGAATTGTGGGAAGTAGAGGGCACTCCCGGTGTCACACCACCTGCACCAAGGCATCACACACTCTCAATAATGCCCACAAAACAGTACGCAAATCCCCATATCACCCGACATTGCCCACTACTCGCAAAACCTAAAAACAGAGGTTCTGTCCCGGCGGGACAGCAGCCTTGCAAAGGCCATAACTTGAGTTCTGGGACTCCAAATCGATTAAACGAGTACACCATCGCGAAGGTTAGGAAATTTCCCAACTTTTTCTAGTTATAGGGAAAGACTGATTCGGACTCTAATGTTGTTTAATCTAACGTTGAACACGAACTATCTCAATCTCGTCACAGATTTGACAGCGCTCGGTAAAACAGCCATAACTTCCAAACGGCTGGGCGGAATATAAATTTCCTTATATGTACTGAAATATAATGAAATTATCTACAACTTCCTAGAAGTCCGTACGACCAGATTCCAAATCTAAATTGGCGAAAACGCCTGCCCTAGCTCGGGTCCCCAATCTGCCCGAACCAGAAACGTGGATACACCTCTAGTTTCCATCAAATCTACCCCAAGACAGCACCTCCCTTGATCTAAAAACATGGTAAACTCTCTAATCACAGTACCTAGCACATCCCCGAGGAGCCCCATGATCATACCTTCGTTGGACGCACGAGAACTCCACACGATCTCCTCGGTCCTCGCTCCTCGGTCCTCGCACCTCGCTCCTCGCTCCTCGGATGGATCCATGAGGATGCAGGGGTGGGGAGGTCACCCTAGGGCAACAAGGGGGTGGAGGAGAGGTGGTGTGCAATGGGGAGCAATGGGGGCGCCATGGGGGCAAGAGATGGGGCGGCTAGGAGGTGGAGGGAGGAGGAAGGGTGGCGGCTAGGGTTAGGGGCGCATGGGGCAGGGGTGGATGCCCCAAGGGCTGGTGGGGAGCCCTTTTACCAGCCCCCACACCCAAACCTAGTCCGTTACGGAGACCTACTCCATCCCACCAAAGCCCACCAAGGCCCAAACTCCCCCGGGAAGGCCCAAAACCCCGGAAACGGCCCGGAAAAGCTATTAACCTCCATATCCTATAGTTTTAACCTTAATTCCACATCACATAATGTTATTAACCTTATCATGCACGTTAAATAAGGTTACGACACTCCGTGGAGACATAACACTTCAACCGGCCCAAAAACGCGAGAAAACCCTAAGCCGAAAGGTTTTATTCTCTAGTTTCACCTTCTATAATGTCACACCAAACCATAGTGTCACATTCTTCCCCCCTTCAACAGGATTCGACCTCGAATCCGAAGGACGCCAAAAACAACAACAAAGTCCCCGAGGGACAAAAGACTTCCTTACAACATAAAACATTCACACAAAGACTCAAACCGGAACAAACGAGAAACGAGTTCTCAAAACCAACCCTTGGCGAGGAAATGTTGATTTAGCTCAACAAAGTGCAACCTTGCACGGTTCCTCCTTCACCCCAATTGCCAAAAAGACCACGAAAGAACACGGTCTCACACTCCTCATTCGATACATTCCTTGGCACTAAAGTGCCTGATCCCTTTAGCAATGCTACTTTCCAGAAGAACACGGCTTCAACCGCTAGAACCCTCTTCAGCTCCCACGCACAAAAGTGTTTTTCACACATCAACCTCTCTACTATGGTTCGCCCTAATCAAGACGACGGAAGCCAAGAGAGACACTACACTCCAAGACAACCCACTGTTTGAACAACGGGGTTTAAAACCAAAGTTCTTAAAACCCGCAAGAACAGTAACAACCGAACAAAATGCTACGGTTGACTCCACTCGCTCATAGATCAGCGACAAAAGATCCAATACACTTCGAAAAGGAAAAGCAATTACTAGCAACCACCAAGTGGTCCACTAGTACTTAATCAACCCTATCGAGGAACACATCAACAGCACAATTCTCCAAGAAGGTTTGAATTGAGTCAAACTCAACCTTCCTTTACTCCTCACCTTTAAACCATTTACGATCCACTACTAACAACACCTAATGCTTAGGTCGATAACAACCCATACTGGATTTCTCATCCAAGCGGGTCTCGCCCTCAAGCTTTCCACCCAAGGACTAAAACAAGGACACAACGATTGGATAAACTCAACCACAAACCATGAACCCAATTGGTCCCCATGCTTAACCTTGAATCCAATGCACTACAATCACTTTGGAAAGGATTCGACAACAACCAAAGAGCATCTAGTTTAACTTTCTAAACCAAGATGCAAAGGAAACACAAATCCCCTTCATCACAACCAACATACCAGAAATTCTTTATTCTTTCTTTTCATACTAGAAAGAAATGGACATCTCGTTTCATGACATAAATGCACACTCTTCAGGAGCACTCCGGATTAGTCATATCTCCATATATGACTTTCTCACCGACCTGGCTCAACGACTCTTTTATCATTTAACATGTAAAAACGATGTCATGTTTACTTTTCACCATTCCTTCATCATGTAACCACACTCAGAAAAGTCATTCACATGACGACTTCTTCCTCGGTATCACATGAATAAATCTCGAATAACATCGAGAGTTGCGCTAATTCATATAAACTATGTCAAGAAGATAGTTAACCGTAAGGCACCACATCATATCGAGAACCCACCAACGATAGATAGCTAAACTTTGCAAAACATCGCATTTTAACCAAAATCAACATTTTGGAAAAGAACATTGACTCCAAAGTTAGACGTCTGCACAAACAAGCGCCATAAATTTTATCAAAAGAAAGGGAAACTCAATCCCAAAAGAAAACTCTTCTCTAACCAAATTCACTTATGAAACATTCATAAAAATCGAGACTTATGAAACACCCGCACACCGCACATTTTCCAAATGACTCCAACTCTAGCCAAATAGAGTTACACATCAAGGGCTTAACTCAAAAGTTTCCAACACAACCCTTTATGACCATATGCTTCCTTTTGAAATTAATTCCAAAGATAATTCAGTGCGAACGCGAAAGGGCGCGATCGACTCAAAAACTTTTGGATGTAAATCCAAACTCACAACACGAACTAAACAAATTCGCCAAAACCAAAGGTCGACACCAAACATTACGAGTTCTTGGGGAAACTCTGAAACACAGCATAAGGAACACCTTGACCGAAAACCCTTCAAGCAAAATGGCAAACAACCAAACCAGTCCAAAAGCTTTTAAACACAAGCTCAGCATAAAAAGAACCATATCTAGAACTCCACTACGCTTTCCATTAAAAGACTTCAATAATTACTATCTACTTCCTGAGAAGCCCCCAACACAAATAAATCAGAAACTTCACAACAAATTCTTCCTCTAGTTACCAATCCCAACACTTTTAATTAGGGTTTAAGGTGCTTATCGAAAAAGGCACCCAACCAAAACTATATTGACATGACCGTCACGGGTCACCGAATCATAATACATCTTATTCCAAGTTGGAAACATAGTATTTCAATAAATCTTTCAGCAAGATCAGCATATAAATTTCATGCCACCTATATATTCACGTCTCGACAACCGAACCTTATTAAGTTAAACAACGACTTCAACATGTAAATATTATCTCTACAAGACAAAGTTCATAACTAGGATTCCAAGGCATACATTCATTAAGGATGAAATTGTACATCATGTTAATTATCCAAAGCTCACTCCATCACAACATGTTAAAATTTTCCTCTATTTTAACCATGGTTTTCCAACGAATAATCTAAACAGTTACCACAACTACGTAGTCATCAATAACAACAAATGGGCATAATCATCAACCAACAACATTACTTTTAGCTACCCTATACATAGGTGATAACAAAATTACCACCACACAACATACTCCCACTATTTAAAATAGACTGAATACTAGCATTAACACTACCATTAACAACATCATTAACAATAAGTCTTATGTCTTCTCCATTGATATCAATACTAGCATTGTAGCGACACCACTTCATACTTCCAAAGACACTAGTAGTTTGCAACAACATAAATAGCAACTCTAATCAACATCCAAATTAAAGTCACTAGTCAACACGATTAAATTTCTCTATTAATCCATTAGATTAGAACATCTTTAACAACCAGCAAAGTTTCTTTTACAATAACAGCAGTCTACATCATCTTAATGTTTTAACTATGCATCAAAGTTTAAACTTTTAACATTAACAAGGATCACAAGCACTTTTAAAGCAAGGCAACAGATTCTAAGCATGTACATTAACACATTTAATCATTCTCGCTAAGAGTAAACTGCAACACTAGTAGTCTATTTATTCTCAAGCTAGAGATATTAATCACATTGAATTGATTCAACTCAAAATTTAACTTAGCAAAACATCAATCCATAAACCACATTGTTACCTACTACATAACATGCTAAACATCAATTCTTACTAGGGACAAACGATTTCATTTAAAAGACTACTTTGTTTACAGCATTTTAGTTTTAAAACTCATCCCAAATTCATAAGGAAAATTTGACTCTCAAAATTGCGATGAGACAAACCCAAACTTGGTCATGCAAAGGAATTCTCCAAAACACTTTTTAAATCTCAAAGACTCCTCTTTGGAGGGAACCAATCGATCAAATATACCTTTGCAAATAAACCCTAACTCCAAACTTTCACAAAATAGGAAGGGTTCTTCAAAGATGATTTTCTTAAACCAGCAAAATAACGAATCAAACACCACTTACTTCTACAAAGACACAGAACTTCAGCCCTGGCGACCAGTGTTTGGCATAACTCCGCAATAACTCCGTTAACCTCGGAGAAAAGACAAACACAGAGGATAAATTTGAATGCTTCTTCCCCATAAAGCCATCAACAAACTAATCATTACAAGCTGGAAAGGCGCCCAAAAGAAGCGCAACACTAGACTCCTCTTCTTCGTCTTCAACCAAGGAAGACAAAACCACACACCGTCACGAACGATCCGCGAAAAACCCAACATTTTTCATTTGATTCAAATCAACTAAAGCCAAGAAAAGCAACGAAAATCGACCGTCGAGCGGCAAAGAACGTACGAAGGAATCCACCACCAAACTCTTCTATTTGACTCCAGTCAACTACCCGATCTACAACAGAGAGGGTAAGCACTCTTCTCCTACAGGGGTTAATAGTTCTTCGGTGATGGCGCTAACCGGCCACACCGTCAAACCTCGCCCTTACTATGAACAAAAAGAGGTGACCGAAACCCTTCGGTACCACAATTCCACTCTATCACAACAACAAGAGCAATTCAAACATTTATCTCATAGACATAGCAACATGCTTTGTCAAATAAAGCATTCAACATCTGTGATACTATGGAATGTCGAGACTTTATAATTTGTGATAATAGGTTATAAAATATGGTAAAATGTGTTCAGTTGGGGGCTTTCGCAACTAGAACACTGAGACTTCACGTTTTAACGCTGCGTTTGGGCGTTGGGCCGCTCCGGGAAGTGTTGGGCTTGGGGAAACCGTGGGCCGGTTGGTGGGACTCACTTGGCCCATGTGGGGTGAGGAGGGGCAGAAAATCCTGCTGCCCTAGCCCTCCCCACCACCCATGCGCAGCCCCATCCCCTCTCCCCTCATTCCCCACTTCTCCTCATCTCCCTCACCTCTCCTCTCCTTCCCATCCGCCTCCTTCCCTAGGTGCTGCTGCCCCACCCCTCTCCTACCTTGTGGGCTCATCCCAAGGTCTTCTCCTCGCTGCCAAGGCGCTGTCCAAGCTGTTGGGAGGGGCTGCGATGAGGAGGATTGGTGGAAACGGCGCGTGGAAGGAAGTCGGGGGAGGAACGCGAAGGTTTGATCGTCGATTGGTGATTCTCCAAGAAGGTAATGGGGGGATCCTGTGGGGTAGATCTCTTGCTGTTGTAGAGGGGGATGATCATGTTTTTAGATCTAGGAGGTGCTGCAATGGGGTAGAATTGTTGAAAACTTGGATTGTATTCACGTTCTGTTCGGGCAGATTGGGAACCAGATATTGGGCAGGAGTTTTCGCCAATTTAGAGTTTGAATCTGACCGTACGGACTTTTAGGAAGTTGTAGATAATTTCTTTATCTTTCCGTGCATATAAAGAAAGTTAAAATCCGCCCAGCCGTTTGGGAGATATGGCCGTTTTACCGAGCGCTGTCAAATCTGTGACGAGATTGAGACAGTTCGTGTTCAACGTTAGATTAAACAATTTTAGAGGCCGAATTGGCTTTCCCCAATACCTAGAGAAAGCTAGGAAATTTCCTAAGCTTCGCGATGGTGTACTCGTTTATTCAATTTGGAGTCTTAGAACAGAAGTTATGCTCTTTAGACGGCTGCTGTTCCGTAGGGACAGATTTGCTGTTTTTCTGTTTTTAGGAGTTGTGTTTAAGTCGGGTAGTGGGATATATGTGTACTGTTTTGTGGACTCGATTTGAGTGTGTGGCACGTGTTTGCAGGTGGTGTCCCTCCGGTGTGCTCCTTAACCTCTCATCACTTCGTTGCCCGTGGTTGAAGGCAAGTGTGTTGCGTGGATTGTGTGCTATATGTGTTGCTAGAACTTCTTGACAGTATTTGAAATAGATAACCTGTTGTCTTGCCATGAATTACAGGTTATGATTGATATGATGTCTTTAGGCCATGATTTAAATGTGCTTGTTGTTGATAAATGATTTACATGCCATGTTTTGAACGGCTACCGTCGATTGTTGAATACGGTCCTACATGTTGAGATGAAATGTGATGATATGCCATATTTCCATTTATGTATACGTTGTTGTTCATTGTGCATACATGGCATATGTTCATGGCCGACCGGTGAGATAAGTCATAACTATTCCGGGCGGGTCGGTGAGAACCGTTATGACTAGTCCGGGGCTATTCTTTTGAGTAAGTCCTACGTCGTGATTCCTTCACCGAGGTGAATGGAAGCGAGTGATAGGCACCCTTCATCTTCGGGATGGAAGGGGGAAAAGGGTGCATGCCGACGGGTGTGCACTCCACCATACCGGTATGAGTATTCCAGGAGACATGTGCATTGCATTGCATGAATGAATGCATAAATGAAGATGTTTATGAGATGATGATGATATGCACTTTAGTTGATTATCATGTCCCTTTTAAAGGATGTATATAATGTCAACCATGTTGTACTGTGATATAACTGTGGAGAATGGGATGATGGTTTGTTGTCTTGATCCTTGTTGTTCCATTTCAATACACTTTGCTGAGTTTTGAACTCACGCTTGTGCTTTCGTTGTTTGTTTCTTTAGGTACCACGAAATCGGCGTGCGGGAAAGGGAACTAGCTACACCACTCCACGTAGTATCATAATCTAGCTAATTCACCCGTTTTGGAGACACAGCATTAAGTATTGCAATAACCTTTAATGTATGGTCTTTATGTTAGATTGTTTCCCTCATGTGGATCATGTGGGGTTAGAGAATGAGTTGTTTTAATCGCCTAAGCTTAAACTGATGCTTATTCTTTCGCTATTGATGCCTATTGATGTTTTAGTTGATGACTAGCTATCATTATCGCTGCGTATGATTATCTTGTTGATTCTACATATTGATATGATGCTATGTTGTTAAGTTTTCAGACAAAAACAAAGGAGATGCTGGCAAAATTCTCAATTAATCTAAATGATTACTTGCTGGAATTTACCTTAAATTATGGTATTAAATGTGTTATGGTCTTTGTTTGGTGACCTTCTGGGCTTAGTAGAAGCGGGGGTGTTACAGTTGGTATCAGAGCGGGCTTCAGGTCCGTGGTGTATGAATTTAGTGAAATACCATAGGATTAACTAAAAATTTTGATGTGGGATAACCTAGAAACATGGCTTAGGTTATACTTAAAACTTGTCATAGGATAGCAACATTAAAACTTGTGTAAGTGGAATAACTAATCTAAAAATTTGACACACATGGATGCACATTAGGAATGGGTATGGGTTCTGTTGCTTTACGCTTAAATATTGTATTTAAGCTTTGATGATGAATGTTACATTTGGTAATATATGTTGCTATGTCTATTAAAGAATTGATTGTGTTGATACAATTGAGATTCTGTGGGTTGTGGTGCCGAAAGGGGTTTCGGTCACCTTCTGTTGTTTGTAGTAATGTTGGGTTTGACGGTGTGGCCGGTTAGTGCCATCACCGAAGGACTTTTAACCTCCTGTTGGGAGAGTGCTTATCCTTTCTGTCGTAGATTGGGTAGTTGGTTGGAGTCGAGTAGTAGAGTTGTGGATTGACCCTTCGAATTTCCTTTGCCGATTTGACGAACGGTTTTTGTTGGTTTTTGGTTGGTTGAAAAAAAAAAGTGTTCGGATTTGGTTACTCACCGATGGTTCTTTTGGTGGTTTTGGTTTTTGTCTTCTCGTTGAAGACAAAAGAATAATTTAGGTTGCGCCTCTTTTGGTCGCCTTGTCAGTGTTGCCGCCCGATTTGTTGTTTGCCTTATAGAGAAACTTATAGATTGATTCTTGGGTTACCATTCTCCAATTTGAAAATAAGTTATCTAAGTCACATGGATTTAGTTGTCAAGGTTTGTCGAAAAGAATGTGGTTGATCGGTTGCTTCTGAGAAAGCTTTCAATTTATTCTTGTGTTTGTCTTTCACGAGGTTTAAAAGAGTTATTACGGTGTTGTGCGGACCTCGTTGTCGGGCCTAATTGGTGTTTGATCGCAATGATGACTTGCTTGGGAATTCATCTTTGAAAAATCGTCTGTTTCGTGAAGGTTTGAAGTTTGTTTCGTGAAGGATTTGGTTAATCACTTGGTTTTCCCTCTTGCAACCATCTTCCTTCATGGAAGTTGTTGATCTCGAGAGTGGTGGAGTAGTCGCGTGTCGGCATTCGAGAATTTATGAGTTGACCTCTCTTGTGATTTATGGTTGAGCTTTCCAAGGAAAGGTGTTTTAGGTGTTGTTCTTTTCTGGAGTAATTATGGTTTCTTTAAGAGTTGGGTGCGTGATTCATGCGGATGTTTAAGAAGTTAAGTGTATGACGAGAAGTTAGAGTTTTCGGATGTTATGAGCTAGTGATTCGGTTAAAGTGAAGTTGTTGTTGTTTAAAGATAAATTAAAATATTGTGTTGATAAGAGATGATTAAACGAGGCGTTAGGTGATCCAAAGTGAAAGTTGATGCGGATTATGGAATCTAATGGATGTTTGAGATTAGCGAGCATAGGATGTCTCGGTTTATGAACTTGTTATAGCAAGAAGATGGTGTGAAATTCTGCCTATTGTAGCTGGTGGGTCAGTTAATATTGTGGGTCGACAATATGACTTAAAATACGTGTACTCAATTAATGAGGATATATGGAATGATTGTAGGAAAGGTTGAATTATTCTTGATAACTATCTGCCGGGGATCCGTATTTACGAGGATGTCTAGTAGAGATTGTATCGGCGTGGTTAGTATTAATTATTGGAGGAATGAACTGGTGATAGGGAATATGTGACTTAGGATTATACCCAAGGTAATGGTTGATTTCGCCGGATTAATTGTGAAGAGATGTGTGCTACGCTTGGGATAATAAGTTGCATGAGTAATGGTTCGTCATGGTTAGTAGACCAAAGGAAGTTGTTGATATGTGTCTTATGTTGGAGTAACTGATGAGTTAATCGTGCTGGAGTTGTGAGAACGTGGTTCTCCTTGTTGATTGTCATACGGTAGATATGGTCTATGGTTCGTTGGTAATATAATCAATTGTAGTTCTATGAACAGTGAAAAGTGATTTTATCAAGAGCAGATGTTGTAGCTTGTGTGCAACAGTGTTGAACTTCTCGGATTTGGGTGATTATGACATCCGTATTAGCTAAGAGTATTGGAATGCAAATAATGGTGGGATTTGAGTCAAACTTTCTTTTGAAGGTTTACGGATTCAAATGAATATATAAATTTTAAGTGCCTGCCTCTTTGTTAGGCGTCTTGATTAGTGTGCAATAAAATCTCCCTGATTAAGTGGCATTTTGTCAAGTTACAAACTTGATTCCGATGATTGGAAATATGGATGAAAGAGTAGTATTTGAAGTAACCTGGCTTATGGGTTCCAAATGTGGTGTGGTATTGAACCATGTCAATCTTTGGATTTGGGCTAATCTGCTTAGTCTATGCTATGAGTATGGATTAACACCCAAAGCGTTGGAGTGGGACGCGCTCTCTTTAGCGCTCAACTGATTTATCTTTGGTAACCCCGAATTAAGCGCTTAAATTGTAACTCTATCGTGACTAGAGTTGGATTTATTTGGGAATCGTGTGTGGTGTTTATAGTGTTTCAAAAGGTGAATCTTACGAATGTTTCATAAGTGATTTTGTTGGTAAGGTGTTCCTGGGAATGTGTTTCCTTTCTCTTTAAAGAGAATTGGTAGCGGTTATTAGGCGTAGATGTTTGATTTGATAGTTGATGCTATCTTACATTATTGACCTTGGTTTAAATGCGATGTTTTGCATGCATTGCGTCTGATGGTTGTTGGGTTGTGATGCGATATGGTATTTTTTTCGGTTAACGCCGTCGTAGTTTATGCGAATTTGAGCAACCATCGATGTTGTTGGGTGTCAATCATGTGACAAAGAGAATGAAGTCTCTTTGTGAATGGTTAATGGGTATCGTGGTTACATGACGAATAAATGGTGAAAAAGATTCATGACATCGCTTTTATAAGCATAAAAGAGTTGTTGAGCCAGACGGTGAGAAAGTCATATAGAGATATATGACTAATCCGGAGTGCTCTTGAAGAAATCGCATTCGTGTTATGAATCGAGATTTCCATTGCTCTCTAGCATGAAAAGGAATGAATGGATAAATGCTGGTATTTTGGTTATGTTATGCAAGGGATTTGAGTTTCCCTTTCTCTTCGAGAGTTTTTGTGGCAGTTCTCTTCCAAGTTTTTTTATTTTAGTTAAAATGAAAAGTTTGGCTGTGGTGAAAGCGAGTCGAGTTGTCTTTAGTTGTTGAGAACTTCTGTCAAGAGAATTGTGAGGAGTCTCTATTTGGTTGAGTGCTCCCCGATGCGAATTGTATCGTGTTGACTGGAGATTTGAGTTTTCCTTTGCGGCTTGACTTAGGAAAAGCAAAAAAGGGTGGTCTTTCAATGTTATAGGGTTCTTTCCAAAGTGGTTTGTGGCGCTTTTGAGGTTTGAGTTGTTGTATGTGGTCTACTTGGATTCAAAAGAATCGTACTTCTTTTGCACTATTGATAGGAGCGAGAATAAGAAGGGCCTCGGGTTATTGTTGAGTATAATCTAAGAGCTATACTCGTGGGCTTCGTTGTTTGTGTGATTTGGTTGTGAGTGCGACATCCTCTTGGGAAAAGTGCCAATTGAGATTTGGTAGTGAGTGATGGTCCTAGCTTGGGCTAGGTGCTGGACATTAGTGAGGGTGGATGATGATGGAGGTTGTTGATGTCGTGGTTTGAATTTGGTTGAAAGTATCGTTGGGTGGAAGCGAATGTTATAGAAATTGTGATGTAAAATGCTTTGTCGTGGACATTGTCTTAGCTAGACGTCCCTGGGTGTGCGTTATGCCTGAGAGAGGTTATAATGAAAAGTGTAATGTGGTTGGCAGTCGAAAGGAAAGTATGGTCGATGTAGGCTATGAGCGAAGATAACATTAGTAAATTTTGATTCCTTGTGAAAAGGGGGCAAATAATTGGAAGAGATGGGGTTTTGCGTAAATGGTCTTTTTGGGGGGTTCAAGTTTGGAACCTCGGTTGACCGTTTTAATACTAATGGTGAAAAAAGGATGTGTTTCATGATGATTGTGTCATTCTGAGTTTGTGAATTATGTTAGAGATTGAAGTAAATGAGGAAGCATGTCAAGTTGTACTTAGTTAAGCTAAGTCAAGTCACTCTTGTTAATACATGGATTTGGAGAATTGAGTTGTCGTTGCTACTGTTTGAGTCTTTGCGTGGGTGTGTTGAGTTCGCAAAGAAGATGAGTCACTAGTGGACATTGTTTTAGAGTTGACGTGTAAGATTCGAGGTCGAATCCAGTTAAGGGGGGAAGAATGTGATACTATGGAATGTCGAGACTTTATAATTTGTGATAATAGGTTATAAAATATGGTAAAATGTGTTCAGTTGGGGGCTTTCGCAACTAGAACACTGAGACTTCACGTTTTAACGCGTTTCGGGCCGTTTTCGGGCGTTTGGGCCGCTCCGGGGAAGTGTTGGGCTTGGGGGAAACTTCGTGGGCCGGTTGGTGGGACTCACTTGGCCCATGTGGGGGTGAGGAGGGGCAGAAAATCCTGCTGCCCTAGCCCTCCCCACCACCCATGCGCAGCCCCCATCCCCTCTCCCCTCATTCCCCACTTCTCCTCATCTCCCCTCACCTCTCCTCTCCCTTCCCATCCGCTCCTTCCCTAGGTGCTGCCGCCCCACCCCTCTCCTACCTTGTGGGCGCATCCCAAGGTCTTCTCCTCGCTGCCAAGGCGCTGTCCAAGCTGTTGGGAGGGGCTGCGATGAGGAGGATTGGTGGAAACGGCGCGTGGAAGGAAGTCGGGGGAGGAACGCGAAGGTTTGATCAGTCGATTGGTGATTCTCCAAGAAGGTAATGGGGGATCCTGTGGGGTAGATCTCTTGCTGCTGTAGAGGGGATTATCATGTTTTTAGATCTAGGAGGTGCTGCAATGGGGTAGAATTGTTGAAAACTTGGATTGTATTCACGTTCTGTTCGGGCAGATTGGGAACCCGATCTTGGGCAGGAGTTTTCGCCAATTTAGAGTTTGAATCTGACCGTACGGACTTTTAGGAAGTTGTAGATAATTTCTTTATCTTTCCGTGCATATAAAGAAAGTTAAAATCCGCCCAGCCGTTTGGGAGATATGGCCGTTTTACCGAGCGCTGTCAAATCTGTGACGAGATTGAGACAGTTCGTGTTCAACGTTAGATTAAACAATTTTAGAGGCCGAATTGGCTTTCCCCAATACCTAGAGAAAGCTAGGAAATTTCCTAAGCTTCGCGATGGTGTACTCGTTTATTCAATTTGGAGTCTTAGAACAGAAGTTATGCTCTTTAGACGGCTGCTGTTCCGTAGGGACAGATTTGCTGTTTTTCTGTTTTTAGGAGTTGTAAGCGAAGTCGGGTAGTGGGATATATGTGTACTGTTTTGTGGACTCGATTTGAGTGTGTGGCACGTGTTTGCAGGTGGTGTCCCTCCGGGTGCCCTTAACCTCTCATCACTTCGTTGCCCGTGGTTGAAGGCAAGTGTGTTGCGTGGATTGTGTGCTATATGTGTTGCTAGAACTTCTTGACAGTATTTGAAATAGATAACCTGTTGTCTTGCCATGAATTACAGGTTATGATTGATATGATGTCTTTAGGCCATGATTTAAATGTGCTTGTTGTTGATAAATGATTTACATGCCATGTTTTGAACGGCTACCGTCGATTGTTGAATACGGTCCTACATGTTGAGATGAAATGTGATGATATGCCATATTTCCATTTATGTATACGTTGTTGTTCATTGTGCATACATGGCATATGTTCATGGCCGACCGTGAGATAAGTCATAACTATTCGGCGGGTCGGTGAGAACCGTTATGACTAGTCCGGGGCTATTCTTTTGAGTAAGTCCTACGTCGTGAGTCCTTCACCGAGGTGAATGGAAGCGAGTGATAGGCACCCTTCATCTTCGGGATGGAAGGGGGAAAGGGTGCATGCCGACGGGTGTGCACTCCACCATACCGGTATGAGTATTCCAGAGACATGTGCATTGCATTGCATGAATGAATGCATAAATGAAGATGTTTATGAGATGATGATGATATGCACTTTAGTTGATTATCATGTCCCTTTTAAAGGATGTATATAATGTCAACCATGTTGTACTGTGATATAAGCGTGGAGAATGGGATGATGGTTTGTTGTCTTGATCCTTGTTGTTCCATTTCAATACACTTTGCTGAGTTTTGAACTCACGCTTGTGCTTTCGTTGTTTGTTTCTTTAGGTACCACGAAATCGTGCGAGGAAAGGGAACTAGCTACACCACTCCACGTAGTATCATAATCTAGCTAATTCACCCGTTTTGGAGACACAGCATTAAGTATTGCAATAACCTTTAATGTATGGTCTTTATGTTAGATTGTTTCCCTCATGTGGATCATGTGGGGTTAGAGAATGAGTTGTTTTAATCGCCTAAGCTTAAACTGATGCTTATTCTTTCGCTATTGATGCCTATTGATGTTTTAGTTGATGACTAGCTATCATTATCGCTGCGTATGATTATCTTGTTGATTCTACATATTGATATGATGCTATGTTGTTAAGTTTTCAGACAAAACAAAGGAGATGCTGGCAAAATTCTCAATTAATCTAAATGATTACTTGCTGGAATTTACCTTAAATTATGGTATTAAATGTGTTATGGTCTTTGTTTGGTGACCTTCTGGGCTTAGTAGAAGCGGGGGTGTTACAACATCATAGCTTAAATACAACATTTAAGCGTAAAGAAACGATACCCATACCCTTTCCTACTGTGCATCCATTGTGTGTCAAATTTTAGATTAGTTATACCACTTTTGCAAGTTTTAATGTTGCCATCCTATGACAAAAGTTTTAGTTAGAACCTAAGCCATGTTTCTAAGTTATTCCACATCACATTTTAGTTGCAACCTATAGCATGACACTAAAAATACACATTCCAAGGACCTACAGCCCGCTCTGATACCAACTATAACACCCCAGCATTTAATATGCCCGAATGCTACCAAACATAAGCTAAACAACAACTAAATATCACATTTAAACATAAATTCCAGCAAAGGTACATATGCTAAAAACCGATATTTCGGCAGCATCTCCTTTGTTTTTCCATGAATTAACACAATATCAATATCATGGCAAGATATATCATAGCACACGACATCTAAAACATCAACATAAATGGATGTATCATCAAACTACGCCAATAATACCACGCTCAACCACTTCATAAACTATAACGAAGCAAATAAGGGATCACAAGCATGCTAGATTAAACCATACATTAACTTTATGGCACAACTCTTAAAATCATGTCTCCAAGTGATTAACCATAGACTATGATGGTGGAGCTACGTGTAGAAGTGTAGACTATTCCCCTTTCCCGCATGCCGTTCTCATGGTACCTAAAAACCACAAGAAAACACAAGCGTGAGTTCGAAACTCAGCAAGCATATTGCAATGAATAATAAGAGCAATGACAAGACAATATTATGCTACATCTCATATAGCATCTCAATCTTTGAACACATAAAACCATCATCATCACTATGCATGAATGCAATGCAATGCTCACATCTCCTTGGAAACTCATACCGGTATGGTTGAGTACACACCCGTCGGTGTGCACCCTTTTCCCCCTTCCATCCCGAAGATGGAGGGTGCCTACTCCTCGCTTCCATTCACCACGTGGATGGAATCACGATGTAGGTCTTACTCAATGGCATTTCGGACTAGTCATAACTTTCTCACCGGCCATTCCCGGATTAGTTAATGACTTTCTCACCGCCCTCGCCCCATCTCATGTCATGCATGCAACTATGCCAATTATCATATTTCACATGTACATAAACATATGGCATCTCATCATGACAAATATTAACACATGGCATCGAATCATGATAATCATACTCAATATATCATTGGAAAACAGTATGCATGGCAAGTAATCATAGCATGTACTCAGACTTTCATCTAATCTCACAAGCAATCTACGATCCGTTATTCAATACAACACACTTGCCTCAACCGTGGGCGACGGAATTGTGGGAAGTAGAGGGCACTCCCAGTGTCACACCACCTGCACCAAGGCATCACACACTCTCAATAATGCCCACAAAACAGTACGCAAATCCCCATCTCACCCGACATTGCCCACTACTTGCAAAACCTAAAAACAGAGGTTCTGTCCCGGCGGGACAACAGCCTTGCAAAGGCCATAACTTGAGTTCTGGGACTCCAAATGTGACACTACGTTTTGGTGTGACATTACAGATTGTGAAATTAGAGAAGAAAATCTTACGGCTAGAGGTTTACTCGCGTTTTTGGGCCTTTTGAAGTGTTGTGACACCACGGAGTGTCGTAACCTTATTTAATTTGCTTGATGAGGTCAAAAACTTTATAAAATATGAAATTGGAGGTTAAAACTTTACGTTATGCCGTTTAATTGCGTTTCCGGGCCGATTTTGGGAGATTGGGCCTTTCCGGGGGAGTTTGGGCCCAAGGGGGGAAGAACCGTGGGCTTTTGTGGAGAGAGATTGGCCCATGGAGGGGGGAGAACGTGGGTAAAGGGGCTAGGGGCGCCTCCTCCCTGCCCTAGCCGCCTCCCCACACGCCTCCACCTCCCCCTTGCGCCTCCACCTCCCCCTTGCGCCTCCACCAATTCCCTCCTCCCTCTAGTCCTCTTCCTCCACCTCCACCTCAAGCCGTGCCACCCCCCCTCCTCCTTGCGCCCCCAAGGATGCCCCCTCGCTGCCACGACACATCTACGTGCTGCCCTCGCTGTTTGGAAGAACCGCGACGAGGGATCCCGAAGGATTTGGCGCGTGGGAGCGAGATCGGGTGATCGAGAGACATTCTTCGTGTTCGTCGTTCGTCGGACTAAGGTATGTCCATGGGGAAACCTTGGGGAAGGTCTAGGTGCTGTTCTCATGGTAGATTTGGAGTTTTTAGATCAAGAGGACGTGCTGCCATGGAGTAGATCTGAAAAGAACTAGAGTTCGTATTGTACTCAGTTTCGGGCAGATTTGGAGTCCGTGTTAGGGCGTGCGATTTCGCAATTTTAGAGTCGGAATTTGACCAACCTACTGTTGAATAAGTTGTAGGTATCATCAAGACCTATTTTTTGTATTTTTTTTGAGAATTTTTGGAGTTACGGGCTGAAAGTTATGGCCGTTTTGGTGGGCGCTGTCCAATCTGTGTCGAGGTTGGGACAGTCTGTGTTCAACATTAGATTAAACTAATTTAGATTTCGAATCTGACCGTACAGACTTCCAGGAAGTTGTAGAAAATTTCATTACCTTTCAGTGCATATAAAGAAATTGAAATTCCGCCCAGCCGTTTGAAAGTTATGATTGTTTTACCGAGCGTGTTAAAATCTGTGACGCGATTGGAACAGATCTCGGTAATCTGTAGATTAATCAATTTTAGAGGCCGAATCAGTCTTTCCTTATACCTAGAGAAAGTTGGGAAATTTCCTAAGCTACGCGAGGGTGTACTCGTTTAATTGATTCGGAGTCCCAGAACCCAAGTTATGCCTTTTGCAAGGCTGCTGTCCCGACGGGACAGAACCTCTGTTTTTAGGTTTTGAGTAGTGGGCAATGTCGGGTGAGTTGGGGATTTGTGTACTGTTTTGTGGGCATTATTGAGAGTGTGTGATGCCTATGTGCAGGTGGTGTGACACCGGGAGTGCCCTCTACTTCCCGCCAATTCGTCGCCCGCGGTTGAGGCAAGTGTGTTGTAATGTATAGCGGATTGTAGGTTGTTTGTTGATATTCGGTGAAAGATTGAACACTTGCTATGCTCACTTGCCATGCTTGCTGTTTTCCAATGAAATATTGAGTATGATTATCATGGTTCGATGCCATGTGTTTATATTTGTCATGATGAGTTGCCATATGTTTACGTACATGCGAAATATGATAATTGGCATGGTTGCATGCATGACATGTTACATGGCCCGGGCGGTGAGAAAGTCATTAACTAATCCGGGAAGGTCGGTGAGAAAGTTATGACTAATCCGGAGAGCCATTAGAGTAAGTCCTACATCGTGATTCCATCTACCGTGGGTTGTGGAAGCGAGGAGTAGGCACCCTCCATCTTCGGGATGGAAGGGGGGAGAGGGTGCACACCGACGGGTGTGTACTCAACCATACCGGTATGAGTTTCCAAGGAGATATGAGCATAACATTGCATTGCATTGCATTGCAATACATATTTAATGATGATGATGTTGTTATGTGCTCAAGTATGAGATGTTATATGTGATGTAAGGTATTATTGTCTTGTAAATGATCTTGTTGTCCATTACAATATGCTTGCTGAGTTTTCGAACTCACGCTTGTGTTTTATGTTGTTTTTAGGTACTTTGAGATCGGCATGCGGGAAAAAGGGGTTTAGCTACACTTCTACACGTAGCTCCACCATCATAGTCTATGATTAATCACTTGGAGACATGATTTTAAGAGTTGTGCTATAAAGTTAATGTATGGTTTAATCTAGCATGCTTGTGATCCCTTATTTGCTTCGTTATAGTTTATGAAGTGGTTGAGCGTGGTATTATTGGCGTAGTTTGATGATACATCCATTTATGTTGATGTTTTAGATGTCGTGTGCTATGATATATCTTGCCATGATATTGATATTGTGTTAATTCATGGAAAAACAAAGGAGATGCTGCCGAAATATCGGTTTTTAGCATATGTACCTTTGCTGGAATTTATGTTTAAATGAGATATTTAGTTGTTGTTTAGCTTATGTTTGGTAGCATTTGGGCCAAGTTTTTAATCATGTGATGCAAAGGAAGAAGTTGTCTTGTGAATGACTATTTGGTAGCGTTGTACATGATGAATGAATGGTGAAAAGGAAACATGACATCATTTATAGATGTCTATTGATAAAAGAGTCGTTGAGCCAGGTCGGTGAGTAAGTCATATAGGGAAATATGACTAATCCGGTGTGCTCTCGAAAAGCTTGGATTCATGTCATGAATCTAGATTTCCATTTGCTCTTTAGCATGAAAAGAAAGTGTGAAGAGTTCCTGGCATTTGGCTTTGTTGTAAGAGGATTGGGTTTCCTTGTTTCCTTGAGAGTTATTATGGCGGTTGTGGATTCTTTCGATTGGTTTGAGAATCGGTTTTCTCTTCTACAATGTTGTTTTTTATGAGATGCTTGGCTGTGGTGAAAGTGAGTCGAGTTGTCATTGATTGTTGAGAATTTCTGACAAAGAATTGTGTGGAGTCTCTCTTTTTGTTTGAGTGGTCCCCGATGCGAGATGTATAGCATTGATGTGAGATTGGAGTTTTTCCTTTGCGACTTGACTTAGGAAAAGAGATCGAGTGATCTTTTGAGGTTGTCAAACCTTTGTTCCAAGTGATTTGTTGTGTTTTGGGTTCGAGTTGATGAATGTGGTTCATCCGACTAAGGGAGTTGCTCTTTATTGGCATTCTCGTTTGAGATGTGAATAGAAATGTCTATGGAATTGTTGAGCATAATGGAGGATTATACTCATGGGTTTGGTAGTTTTTGAGTGAAAAAGTGTGAGGGCGAGACCCTCATAGGAAAAGAACCAGTTGAGGTTTGGTAATAATTTCTGACTCTACCTTGGGCTAGGCGTAGAACTTTGGTTGTGGTTCGAAGGGTGGTCATGTTGGAAGTTGGTGATGTCGGTCCAAACCTTGTTGAGAATATGGTTGGATTGTTAAAAAGTGATGATAATTTGAAATATAGTGATCTGTTGTGAACTTTGTCGTAGCTAGTTGTCCCTGGGTGTGTGTTATGCACAGGAGGGGTAGAATGAAAGTGTAGCGTGGTTTGTGGAAGAAAAGAAAAGTTTTGTCGATGAAGGCTATGTACGTAGATGACATTAGTTAATTTTGATTCTTTGTGAAAAGGGTCAAATAATTGGAAGAGATGGGATTATGTGTCATGATTGAGTTTGATGGAGTGTGGTAGTCAGGTCGGTTGTGATAGAAGTGCGAAGCGTTTGTTGTTTGTTCCAATTTTTTTTTAGTCGTTGTGCGATTGTTTTGTGCGGCTGAGAAGCCTTTTGTCCCTTGGGGACTTGGTAGTTGTTTTTGGTGTCCTTCGGATTCGAGGTCGAATCCTGTTGAAGGGGGGAAGAATGTGACACTACGTTTTGGTGTGACATTACAGATTGTGAAATTAGAGAAGAAAATCTTACGGCTAGAGGTTTACTCGCGTTTTTGGGCCTTTTGAAGTGTTGTGACACCACGGAGTGTCGTAACCTTATTTAATTTGCTTGATGAGGTCAAAAACTTTATAAAATATGAAATTGGAGGTTAAAACTTTACGTTATGCCGTTTAATTGCGTTTCCGGGCCGATTTTGGGAGATTGGGCCTTTCCGGGGGAGTTTGGGCCCAAGGGGGGAAGAACCGTGGGCTTTTGTGGAGAGAGATTGGCCCATGGAGGGGGGAGAACGTGGGTAAAGGGGCTAGGGGCGCCTCCTCCCTGCCCTAGCCGCCTCCCCACACGCCTCCACCTCCCCCTTGCGCCTCCACCTCCCCCTTGCGCCTCCACCAATTCCCTCCTCCCTCTAGTCCTCTTCCTCCACCTCCACCTCAAGCCGCGCCACCCCCCCTCCTCCTTGCGCCCCCAAGGATGCCCCCTCGCTGCCACGACACGTCTACGTGCTGCCCTCGCTGTTTGGAAGAACCGCGACGAGGGATCCCGAAGGATTTGGCGCGTGGGAGCGAGATCGGGTGATCGAGAGACATTCTTCGTGTTCGTCGTTCGTCGGACTAAGGTATGTCCATGGGGAAACCTTGGGGAAGGTCTAGGTGCTGTTCTCATGGTAGATTTGGAGTTTTTAGATCAAGAGGACGTGCTGCCATGGAGTAGATCTGAAAAGAACTAGAGTTCGTATTGTACTCAGTTTCGGGCAGATTTGGAGTCCGTGTTAGGGCGTGCGATTTCGCAATTTTAGAATCGGAATTTGGCCGACCTACTGTTCAAGAAGTTGTAGGTATCATCAAGACCTATTTTTTGTATTTTTTTGAGAATTTTTGGAGTTACGGGCTGAAAGTTATGGCCGTTTTGGTGGGCGCTGTCCAATCTGTGTCGAGGTTGGGACAGTCTGTGTTCAACATTATATTAAACTAATTTAGATTTCGAATCAGACCGTACAGACTTCTAGGAAGTTGTAGACAATTTCATTACCTTTCAGTGCATATAAATAAATTTAAATTCCGCCCAGCCGTTTGAAAGTTATGACTGTTTTACCGAGCGTGTTAAAATCTGTGACGCGATTGGAACAGATCTCGGTAATCTGTAGATTAATCAATTTTAGAGGCCGAATCAGTCTTTCCTTATACCTAGAGAAAGTTGGGAAATTTCCTAAGCTACGCGAGGGTGTACTCGTTTAATTAATTCGAAGTCCCAGAACCCAAGTTATGCCTTTTGCAAGGCTGCTGTCCCGACGGGACAGAACCTCTGTTTTTAGGTTTTGCGAGTAGTGGGCAATGTCGGGTGAGTTGGGGATTTGTGTACTGTTTTGTGGGCATTATTGAGAGTGTGTGATGCCTATGTGCAGGTGGTGTGACACCGGGAGTGCCCTCTACTTCCCGCCAATTCGTCGCCCGCGGTTGAGGCAAGTGTGTTGTAATGTATAGCGGATTGTAGGTTGTTTGTTGATATTGGGTGAAAGATTGAACACTTGCTATGCTCACTTGCCATGCTTGCTGTTTTCCAATGAAATATTGAGTATGATTATCATGGTTCGATGCCATGTGTTTATATTTGTCATGATGAGTTGCCATATGTTTACGTACATGTGAAATATGATAATTGGCATGGTTGCATGCATGACATGTTACATGGCCCGGGCGGTGAGAAAGTCATTAACTAATCCGGGAAGGTCGGTGAGAAAGTTATGACTAATCCGGAGAGCCATTAGAGTAAGTCCTACATCGTGATTCCATCTACCGTGGGTTGTGGAAGCGAGGAGTAGGCACCCTCCATCTTCGGGATGGAAGGGGAGAGGGTGCAGCGACGGTGTGTACTCAACCATACCGGTATGAGTTTCCAAGGAGATATGAGCATAACATTGCATTGCATTGCATTGCAATACATATTTAATGATGATGATGTTGTTATGTGCTCAAGTATGAGATGTTATATGTGATGTAAGGTATTATTGTCTTGTAAATGATCTTGTTGTCCATTACAATATGCTTGCTGAGTTTTCGAACTCACGCTTGTGTTTTATGTTGTTTTTAGGTACTTTGAGATCGGCATGCGGGAAAAAGGGGTTTAGCTACACTTCTACACGTAGCTCCACCATCATAGTCTATGATTAATCACTTGGAGACATGATTTTAAGAGTTGTGCTATAAAGTTAATGTATGGTTTAATCTAGCATGCTTGTGATCCCTTATTTGCTTCGTTATAGTTTATGAAGTGGTTGAGCGTGGTATTATTGGCGTAGTTTGATGATACATCCATTTATGTTGATGTTTTAGATGTCGTGTGCTATGATATATCTTGCCATGATATTGATATTGTGTTAATTCATGGAAAAACAAAGGAGATCTTTGCCGAAATATCGGTTTTTAGCATATGTACCTTTGCTGGAATTTATGTTTAAATGAGATATTTAGTTGTTGTTTAGCTTATGTTTGGTAGCATTTGGGCCAAGTTTTTAATCATGTGATGCAAAGGAAGAAGTTGTCTTGTGAATGACTATTTGGTAGCGTTGTACATGATGAATGAATGGTGAAAAGGAAACATGACATCATTTATAGATGTCTATTGATAAAAGAGTCGTTGAGCCAGGTCGGTGAGTAAGTCATATAGGGAAATATGACTAATCCGGTGTGCTCTCGAAAAGCTTGGATTCATGTCATGAATCTAGATTTCCATTTGCTCTTTAGCATGAAAAGAAAGTGTGAAGAGTTCTGGCATTTGGCTTTGTTGTAAGAGGATTGGGTTTCCTTGTTTCCTTGAGAGTTATTATGGCGGTTGTGGATTCTTTCGATTGATTTGAGAATCGGTTTTCTCTTCTACAATGTTGTTTTTATGAGATGCTTGGCTGTGGTGAAAGTGAGTCGAGTTGTCATTGATTGTTGAGAATTTCTGACAAAGAATTGTGTGGAGTCTCTCTTTTTGTTTGAGTGGTCCCGATCACGAGATGTATAGCATTGATGTGAGATTGGAGTTTTTCCTTTGCGACTTGACTTAGGAAAAGAGATCGAGTGATCTTTTGAGGTTGTCAAACCTTTGTTCCAAGTGATTTGTTGTGTTTTGGGTTCGAGTTGATGAATGTGGTTCATCCGACTAAGGGAGTTGCTCTTTGTTGGCATTCTCGTTTGAGATGTGAATAGAAATGTCTATGGAATTGTTGAGCATAATGGAGGATTATACTCATGGGTTTGGTAGTTTTTGAGTGAAAAAGTGTGAGGGCGAGACCCTCATAGGAAAAGAACCAGTTGAGGTTTGGTAATAATTTACAGCTCTACCTTGGGCTAGGCGGAGAACTTTGGTTGTGGTTGATAGGGGGGTCATGTTGGTTGTTGGTGATGTCGGTCCAAACCTTGTTGAGAATATGGTTGGATTGTTAAAAAGTGATGATAATTTGAAATATAGTGATCTGTTGTGAACTTTGTCGTAGCTAGTTGTCCCTGGGTGTGTGTTATGCAGGAGGGGTAGAATGAAAGTGTAGCGTGGTTTGTGGAAGAAAAGAAAAGTTTTGTCGATGAAGGCTATGTACGTAGATGACATTAGTTAATTTTGATTCTTTGTGAAAAGGGTCAAATAATTGGAAGAGATGGGATTATGTGTCATGATTGAGTTTGATGGAGTGTGGTAGTCAGGTCGGTTGTGATAGAAGTGCGAAGCGTTTGTCGTTTGTTCCAATTTTTTTTTTAGTCGTTGTGCGATTGTTTTGTGCGGCTGAGAAGCCTTTTGTCCCTTGGGGACTTGGTAGTTGTTTTTGGTGTCCTTCGGATTCGAGGTCGAATCCTGTTGAAGGGGGGAAGAATGTGACACTACGTTTTGGTGTGACATTACAGATTGTGAAATTAGAGAAGAAAATCTTACGGCTAGAGGTTTACTCGCGTTTTTGGGCCTTTTGAAGTGTTGTGACACCACGGAGTGTCGTAACCTTATTTAATTTGCTTAATGAGATCAAAAACTTTATAAAATATGAAATTGGAGGTTAAAACTTTACGTTATGCCGTTTAATTGCGTTTCCGGGCCGATTTTGGGAGATTGGGCCTTTCCGGGGGAGTTTGGGCCCAAGGGGGGAAGAACCGTGGGCTTTTGTGGAGAGAGATTGGCCCATGGAGGGGGGAGAACGTGGGTAAAGGGGCTAGGGGCGCCTCCTCCCTGCCCTAGCCGCCTCCCCACACGCCTCCACCTCCCCCTTGCGCCTCCACCTCCCCCTTGCGCCTCCACCAATTCCCTCCTCCCTCTAGTCCTCTTCCTCCACCTCCACCTCAAGCCGTGCCACCCCCCCTCCTCCTTGCGCCCCCAAGGACGCCCCCTCGCTGCCACGACACGTCTACGTGCTGCCCTCGCTGTTTGGAAGAACCGCGACGAGGGATCCCGAAGGATTTGGCACGTGGGAGCGAGATCGGGTGATCGAGAGACATTCTTCGTGTTAAATCGTTCGTCGGACTAAGGTATGTCCATGGGGAAACCTTGGGGAAGGTCTAGGTGCTGTTCTCATGGTAGATTTGGAGTTTTTAGATCAAGAGGACGTGCTGCCATGGAGTAGATCTGAAAAGAACTAGAGTTCGTATTGTACTCAGTTTCGGGCAGATTTGGAGTCCGTGTTAGGGCGTGCGATTTCGCAATTTTAGAGTCGGAATTTGGCCTACCTACTGTTGAAGAAGTTGTAGGTATCATCAAGACCTATTTTTTGTATTTTTTTGAAAATTTTCGGAGTTACGGGCTGAAAGTTATGGCCGTTTTGGTGGGCACTGTCCAATCTGTGTCGAGGTTGGGACAGTCTGTGTTCAACATTAGATTAAACTAATTTAGATTTCCAATATGACCGTACAGACTTCTAGGAAGTTGTAGACAATTTCATTACCTTTCAGTGCATATAAAGAAATTGAAATTCCGCCCAGCCGTTTGAAAGTTATGACTGTTTTACCGAGCGTGTTAAAATCTGTGACGCGATTGGAACAGATCTCGGTAATCTGTAGATTAATCAATTTTAGAGGCCGAATCAGTCTTTCCTTATACCTAGAGAAAGTTGGGAAATTTCCTAAGCTACGCGAGGGTGTACTCGTTTAATTGATTCGGAGTCCCAGAACCCAAGTTATGCCTTTTGCAAGGCTGCTGTCCCGACGGGACAGAACCTCTGTTTTTAGGTTTTGCGAATAGTGGGCAATGTCGGGTGAGTTGGGGATTTGTGTACTGTTTTGTGGGCATTATTGAGAGTGTGTGATGCCTATGTGCAGGTGGTGTGACACCGGGAGCGCCCTCTACTTCCCGCCAATTCGTCGCCCGCAGTTGAGGCAAGTGTGTTGTAATGTATAGCGGATTGTAGGTTGTTTGTTGATATTGGGTGAAAGATTGAACACTTGCTATGCTCACTTGCCATGCTTGCTGTTTTCCAATGAAATATTGAGTATGATTATCATGGTTCGATGCCATGTGTTTATATTTGTCATGATGAGTTGCCATATGTTTACGTACATGTGAAATATGATAATTGGCATGGTTGCATGCATGACATGTTACATGGCCCGGGCGGTGAGAAAGTCATTAACTAATCCGGGAAGGTCGGTGAGAAAGTTATGACTAATCCGGAGAGCCATTAGAGTAAGTCCTACATCGTGATTCCATCTACCGTGGGTTGTGGAAGCGAGGAGTAGGCACCCTCCATCTTCGGGATGGAAGGGGGGAGAGGGTGCACACCGACGGGTGTGTACTCAACCATACCGGTATGAGTTTCCAAGGAGATATGAGCATAACATTGCATTGCATTGCGTTGCAATACATATTTAATGATGATGATGTTGTTATGTGCTCAAGTATGAGATGTTATCTGTGATGTAAGGTATTATTGTCTTGTAAATGATCTTGTTGTCCATTACAATATGCTTGCTGAGTTTTCGAACTCACGCTTGTGTTTTATGTTGTTTTTAGGTACTTTGAGATCGGCATGCGGGAAAAAGGGGTTTAGCTACACTTCTACACGTAGCTCCACCATCATAGTCTATGATTAATCACTTGGAGACATGATTTTAAGAGTTGTGCTATAAAGTTAATGTATGGTTTAATCTAGCATGCTTGTGATCCCTTATTTGCTTCGTTATAGTTTATGAAGTGGTTGAGCGTGGTATTATTGGCGTAGTTTGATGATACATCCATTTATGTTGATGTTTTAGATGTCGTGTGCTATGATATATCTTGCCATGATATTGATATTGTGTTAATTCATTGAAAAACAAAGGAGATGCTGCCGAAATATCGGTTTTTAGCATATGTACCTTTGCTGGAATTTATGTTTAAATGAGATATTTAGTTGTTGTTTAGCTTATGTTTGGTAGCATTCGGGCATATTAAATGCCGGGGTGTTACACCAAATCGATTAAACGAGTACACCATCGCGAAGCTTAGGAAATTTCCCAACTTTTTCTAGTTATAGGGAAAGACTTATTCTGACTCTAATGTTGTTTAATCTAACGTTGAACACGAACTGTCTCAATCTCGTCACAGATTTGACAGCGCTCGGTAAAACAGCCATAACTTCCAAATGGCTGGGCGGAATTTAAATTTCTTTATATGCACTGAAATATAATGAAATTATCTACAACTTCCTAGAAGTCCGTACGACCAGATTCCAACTCTAAATTGGCGAAAACACCAGCCCTAGCTCGGGTCCCCAATCTACCCGAACCAGAAACGTGGATACACCTCTAGTTTCCATCAAATCTACCCCAAGGCAGCACCTCCCTTGATCTAAAAACATGGTAAACTCTCTAATCACAGTACCTAGCACATCCCCGAGGAGCCCCATGATCATACCTTCGTTGGACGCACGAGAACTCCACACGATCTCCTCGCTCCTCGCTCCTCGCTCCTCGCACCTCGCTCCTCGCTCCTCGCTCCTCGCTCCTCGCTCCTCAGATGGATCCATGAGGATGCAGGGGTGGGGAGGTCACCCTAGGGCAGCAAGGGGGGTGGAGGAGAGGTGGTGTGCAATGGGGAGCAATGGGGGCGCCATGGGGGCAAGAGATGGGGCGGCTAGGAGGTGGAGGGAGGAGGAAGGGTGGCGGCTAGGGTTAGGGGCGCATGGGGCTGGGGTGGACGCCCCAAGGGTTGGTGGGGAGCCCTTTTACCAGCCCCCACACTCAAACCTAGTCCGTTACGGAGACCTACTCCATCCCACCAAAGCCCACCAAGGCCCAAACTCCCCCGGGAAGGCCCAAAACCGAAGCGGCCGGAAAAGCTATTAACCTCCATATCCTATAGTTTTAACCTTAATTCCACATCTCATAATGTTATTAACCTTATCATGCACGTTAAATAAGGTTACGACACTCCGTGGCGACATAACACTTCAACCGGCCCAAAAACGCGAGAAAACCCTAAGCCGAAAGGTTTTATTCTCTAGTTTCACCTTCTATAATGTCACACCAAACCATAGTGTCACACGCATATACACAGTTTTTCTTGAGTTATTGAGCCACACACTTTCTGTTTCATCCAAGCACTGTGGACATGCTTTGGCCCCTTTTATAGTACGACCAGATAGGTTACCTAGGGCAGGAAAATCATTGATGGTGCAAAACAATAATGCATGTAGAGTGAAGTACTCCCGTTTGTACTCATCCCATACCTGCACACCTTCATTCCACAAGTGTCGAAGATCTTCCACCAATGGTTGCGGTATACATCAATATCGTTGCCAGGTTGTCTCGGCCCTTGAATAAGCGGCGACATCATAATGTACTTTCGTTTCATACACAACCAAGGAGGAAGGTTGTAGATCTGAGAGTCACGGGCCAAGTGCTATGAATGCTACTCATATTACCGAAAGGATTCATTCCATCTGTACTCAATCCAAACCTTATATTCCTAGGTTCATTTAAAGTTGTTCTGAAGAGCCTATCGATGGTTCTCCTTTGGCGAGAATCGGCGGGGTGTCTCAGCTTTCCATCCCTCTTACGCTCTTAGGTGCCATCGCAACAATTTGGCGTGCTTTTGTTTCCAAATAAGCGTTTCAACCGAGGGATTCTTGGCAAATACCATACCACTTTAGCAGGGGTCCTTTCTTCACCTATTGACATTCTTTGTCATCACTCTTTCGCTTGTATCTTGATGATTTGCACCGCAGGACATACATGCATGTCTGAATACTCTTTGCGATAGAGTATCTGATCGTTTGGACATGCATGTATTCGTTCTACTTCCAATCCCAAGGGACATACAACCTTCTTTGCAAGATATGTGGTTTCAGGCAATACGTTTCCCTCTGGAAGCATGTCCACTAAGAGATGTAATAACGTCGTGAAACTCTTATCCGACCAACCATTGCTTGCCTTCAATTTTAGTAGTGAAAGCACGGTGTGCAATTTTGTGTATTTCGCCTTGCAACCCGGGAACAAAGGTTTGTATGAGTCCTCCATCAAACGCTGGAATTGATTAAACTCTCTCTGACTAGTGTAGTTCCCTTCTGCATCACGCAACATTTGAGCCAGACTATTGTCATCATCGACGAGCAGCCTATCCTCATCGGATCCGTAACCGATGTCATCTACCATGTTGCTAGCTCCGTCGTTGATGACGTTAACTCCTTCATGTATGATCTCTTCTTCACCGTGCCTTGTCCAATATGTATAGCCAGGTAAAAAACCCCTTCGAATCAAGTGCAAGTGGATATCCTCTTTATCTGAAAACATCTTCTCATTCTTGCAATCAATACATGGACAATGTATGTATTCCTTTTTCTTTTGCAACTTGTCCTCCTCGGCGAATCTTAGAAAAGTAGAGACGCCGTCAATGTATTCTCGACTGTAACGGTCTGCACTGTACATCCATCTCCAGTCCATCTATAATTAATTAACATAAATGATTATCAAGTTAACCTTAATTGAAATAGGTCTAAACATTAAATTACAACTAGAGTCCAGAAATTTAATTTAATATCTTAAATTTAATATATGTTTGATAATAATTAATTAACTAACAATAGTGGATGGACATAATTTTAATCTATATTATATAAAGCTAAGCAAAATTTAATGT
Organism: Rhipidocladum racemiflorum; assembly: GCA_036346355.1. NCBI lineage: Eukaryota > Viridiplantae > Streptophyta > Magnoliopsida > Poales > Poaceae > Rhipidocladum > Rhipidocladum racemiflorum. The sequence goes on along the minus strand of CM070583.1, from coordinate 39,318,230 downwards.
AATGGAGCTAGGTAATAAATTCATCTTCTACAAAATGCTAGATCAATAAAAAGAAACTAAATCTAAACCATCATATGCTTATTAAAATTTAATATCTTAAATTTAATATATGTTTGATAATAATTAATTAGCTAACAATAGTAAATACACATAATTTTATTCTATATTATATAAAGCTAGACAAAAGTTCCAATTCTTTTTTGTCCTATCAGGGATAAAGTTCCAATCATCCATTAGGATTGCCATAAAGTACCAATTCTTTTTAATATATGTTTGATAATAATTAATATATGTAGTGGATGGACATAATAATTAATTAGCTAACAATAGTAAATAGACATACTTTTATTCTACATTATATAAAGCTAGACAAAAGTACATCTAAAGGAGCTAGGTACGTAAATAATTCATAATCTACAAAATGCTAGATCAATAAAAACATATAAATTAAACTTAATTGAACTAGATATAAACATTAAATTTTAACTAGATGGCGTTCAAATCATTACTTACTGAAATTTGATATATGTTTGATAATAGTAAATTAGTTAACAATAGTAGATGGACATGATTCTAATCTATATTATATAAAAACTAACGAAGAGATTTTAATATATATTAGCATCTAAAGGAGCTAGGTAAGAAATTCATCTAAAGGAGCTAGGTAATTTGAGTGTTTATACCGCGCAAAATTAGTTCATCCAAAGGACCTAGGTAATAAATTCAACAACTATAAAATGTTATATAAATAAAAACAAAATAAATCTCAACCATAATTTGAGCTCATATAAATTAATCATCATTGTACTAAATCTAAACATTAAATTCCATCTACATAACCACAAATTAAGAGAGGACAACAATTTACTCACCTTGAAACACACTTAGAGGGAGTACAAGCTCAAAAATGGATGTACTGTAGTCGGCAATGGAGCAGCTAGATAATGCGCAATGGAGCAAGAGCTGCGATCGACAATGGAAGCGAGGAGCTGCGATCGATCGGGAATGCAGCAGGAGATGCGAGCTGTAGTAGTAGGTATAGGAGGGTTTATTAGTGTCGGTTCGTAAATGGAGACGGCACAAATAATAGGTATTAGTGTCGGTTCTATTTACAAACAGACACTAATAATCCGAAAAAGTATTTGTGTCTGTTTTTAAATAGAACCGGCACAAATAAAAATTGATTAGTGGCGGTTGTAATTACAAACCGACAGAAATAAAATTGTTTCGGTTTTAATACCAAACCGACACTAATAATAAACTATTAGTGTCGGTTTCAATTATAACCTGACACACTCCCCGATTTGGTTTTTAGAACCGACACAAAAAAACTTTACTGTGTCGGTTCCAACAAAACCGACACTAATAGACCGACTCCTATTTACTGTTCTGTAGTAGTGCATGCATACAGCCATATATATACACTACTACAAACTATTATATATATATATGTATATATACACGCACAAAAGAAAAGAGAGGTACCGGACGATGCTAAGCAGCGTCGCAGAACGTCGGGCGCAGCAAGAAGGCGGCGTGTGTGAGACCCCGAATCAGCTATCCGAAATCTTCTGTGTATTTCCGTACTAGTCCCAGATCAGTAGCTAGTACACACAGTCAACCGTGATACGTCATTGCCGAACATAACAAAATTGTAACATAAATAATAAACTATGGGCCACATGGCCACTTATTACAATACTCGGTCCCGAGACCGGAGACACGACAGCGGAAGCAAAAGCGACAAAGAGCGAACACCAAAAACACCACAGGCGACGATAAGACACGCGACTAGCTATCTTGGCAATCTTCGTCGAATTCTTCAGTGTAGAACTCACCATCTTCAGCTGCGTCCTGGTAGTTCTCTGATGATGACAAGATGTGTATCACGTGAGTACAAAAGTACTCAGCAAGTCGGGGAAAGTATGTATATGTGGGGCTTTCCAAAGGAAGGCTTAATAGGGTTCTTTTGCACAAAGCCAAATTTCATTAAATCATACTTAAGTATAATTGTCATAAAGCACATTTTAACAATTATTTTAGCAATTGAATTATTTAATATTCCAGTGAAGGTTCTATCCACCATCACCAATATAAAGGCTCTAACCGCCAACATTTAAAAAATCAAGTTTAGTCACCTATGACTCTTTCTGTCAAGGTATAAAACAGGTTCTTTCCACCTTGTTAGCTCAATCCGCCCTTAAACATCTGAGAGTTCTAACCACTCCCAAACCCCAAAACAAAACACCGTTTTATTTTAAAACCAAAACCAAAGTCTACTAATATGAAAGCATTCCTTGCTTTGCCTTTGACCGTAGGCACGACTATTCGAATAGTTTTAACTCTGCAGAGGTGTACAACTTTACCCACAAGACATGATCAACTCTTGATGCCATGCAATTAACACACTACCTTTGGTGTGTCGGCAAAGAGATCATGACAAGGCCTTTACAATGTATACGCCTAACCCGACCCACCACTGAGGTTTCACCGCTGTTAGGGTTCTAGCCACCCAGTACAGAAGCCCCCTCTTGCGCCGTGTGAGAAAAACAGTCTTGCCTCTATCCGGCACTCACATTCCACCATTTGGTGAGTCTAAGTTAGGTTTCTACAAATTATTTAGCCAGGTCGTATCATTATAGACATGTGGTAGTACGGTTGTGCTTAGAATGGACAATCATAAGCGTCGGTCCCTAATTGACTTGGGGCGGTGTCGGGACCCCGAATTTGCAAATCCGGACCCTCTGTGTATTCAGCACTAGTCCAGGAACGCGCTAGTGCACACAGTCTTAACATCGGTAAATATCACAATCATACCAATCGATATTATCAAAGTACTTTATTTAAATAACCAAAGTGGTTACTCGACCTTATGGCCAAGTTACAAATATATGCCTTGCAAGGCGAAACTTATTAAAAGAGAAATAGCAGCAGCGGAAAATCAAATAAACTTCGTGGCGCCATCCAGTATACCACAACTGATCGGCGGGCTCGCATCCCTAAGTAGACGGGTCTTCTTGGAAATCCTCCTCCGAAGCTGGCGTAGTCTCCTCTTCAACTGGTATTGTGTTGAGGCAAGGGTGAGTACTTGGTACTCGGCAAGTCATGCCTGAGAATGCAAGCTAATATACTATATGCATGGCTTGGTACAAAGGAATAGCTCAAGGTATATTTGCGATGCTTGACTTTTGACAAGTAATAAATGTAGATTCAAAGCGGTAGAAATAAGTAAAGCATAAATAACTTTTCAAGAAGTTTAACAAATATTTTTCCCATCCTAAACCACATTTCCATCATCTTCATTATTAAACCAACCCAACTTTTCAAATCCAAGTTATTTTGGAAAATCTAACCCTTATTTGTAATTCCCGAGCAATGTCGATCAGTGGACTCGGCTATTCAAATAGATTCTACACTCTGCAGAGGTTATGCACTTTACCCACAAGATACAATCCACTCACCACGTCGGTAGTGAATCGCCATACAAGAGTATGCGAATGAGCGATCATAACAAAGCCTTTGGAAGCCTCAAACAACACAGTGGTCCTCTCCGGTTCGTGCTCTACACCATCCCTTCCCTTAGCCAAGGCGAAGTATGGGACCAACACACCGTTAGATGGGTACCTGGCCACGACCACGATACGCTCCCCCGTACAATCACACAAAAGGTGTAACTGACACCCTGAGGCTCCACAAGTGAGTCCTTAGCGACTTAGTCAACTAGGGCCGTCCCATTCCAGCCATGTGGTTGCAAGTATGACCCAGTTCAAAGGCTTGCAAGGTTAAGTCCTTAGAGTGACCAGGGCAAGACTACCCGAAAAACCAAATCAACACTCCCAATGCCACAACTGGCCCACCTGATTACTCTTGCCACATGCCCCGGTCGAAAACTGTTTATCAAACCCCAGTTGATTACCATGCACCACGTGACATCAATCATCACATGATACTTTTCCAAAACAGGTTCAATATATCATTAATTCAATATTAGCATTTGATTATCCAAAATCATGTTATGAGCACGTAGCAGGTCTAAGCAGCATACTACAACGATCTAAACCCATGTTGGCAATTTAATAATGTCCAACTAGTAAACCACAACTAGGGTGACAAAGGGTCATGGCACATACTTAAGTAATCAAGGTGTCATATAGCAAATTGGTATTTATCTAACCCCCATGTTTAAACAAAGTATCTTTCTAATTGAACTAGCATGCAATAGTTTAAATCAAAATAGATTTCGAAATAGGATCAACATGGTCAAAGCACAACTTGCCTTCAAAAAGTACTTGCTCTTGGTCTTGAGTTGGATCCTGAGTCAACACTTCTCCTTCGAATCCTTAGGCACTTCAACGTCTACTCGTAAAGCGTGCAAATAGCAAATACACAAATGAACACTATGCAAAAGATCCCAAAACTCCAAATAAAATCCATAAACAAAGAGAACATAATTTTCTGGATTTTTAGAAGCTGGAATCGTCAAATTTGGAGTTAAAGCATAAAAGTTATGATTATTTAAAGTTTAAATAATCAATTAAATAATTTTACAGAGAAAAACTTTAGTCCAAAAATTAAATAAAATTCATATTTAGGTAGATCTTAATTTTATACAAATTTAGAAATTTGAATCACTCAAATCGGAGTTGAAGCATAAAAGTTATAAGCGTTTGAAGTTCGAATCTAAATTTGAAATCATTATTCGAATTAATAAATCATTTTCTTTTGGAAATTAATTATTGCGTCGGCATGGACACGTGGCAGCTCTGATTGGCCTGCTGGCGTCGGCCGATCCATGGGCTCGGTCCACGCTCGGCTCGGGTCCACGGTGGACTCGGTCCACGGCTCACGTGGATCGACATGTGGGCCCACTTTCGGGTGACGTCATCCCGGCGTCGGCGCTTGGCCGGGTTAGCCAGCGACATGCGGGCCCCTCCGACACGCTGGGCCTCGCGTGTCGGCGTTACACGCACGCGTGCGGCGGCGCCGACCGCGTCGGTCCAACTTCCCGACACGTGGCGCAATCTCGTCCGTTGGTTTGAAAATCAGCGGCGGCGGATTGGATCCAGGGTTTAACACGTTGAAACTACTCGATGCTCGTGGGCGTTCGATCTAGATCGGACGGTCCAGATCTAATCCTATAATCGCCTTTGCTACGGCGCGTGGCGATTGTGAACCGTTGGATCTTGATCCAGCGGTCGAATCTGTCGGGTTTGGAACACGTGAACTCACCTCAACCGTCCGTCTGGATCCGACGGTGCCTGAGCTTCGCGGTGATGGCCGTGGTGGCGCCGGCTGCCGGAGTTGAAAACGGCAGCGAGCCCAACGGCGTTCGGGGTTGCTCGGCGAGATGAAGGGTCCCTTCGGTGCGTCTCGTCGCGGTGAGTCGGATCGAGGTCAACGGGGCGGGGGACGGACGGCGAAGCGAAGCAAAGACCGTGGCGGAGCAGCGCAACTTCTGGCGAGCTCGCACGGCTAAACGGCGGCGACTTAGCCTTGGTGAAGTAGAGAAGGGAGGGCGCGGAATCACGGCGGTCCTCGGGGTATGCCCCGGGCATTAAATAGCCTCGGCGTCCGTGCAGAAAACGGAAACCTAACTTGCTACGGCGGCGGCGCGGCGGCGAGTCGGCTCGGACTCGGGAAGACGACGAAATCGTGGCCGTCCACGTGGCACAACCAACGGCCCGCGATCGCGCGGCGCGACCGGTCGTCGGACCGCGGCTCGGGTCGAGTCGAGGCGGATCTCGGCCGTTGGATCTTGATCCAACGGTTGGGATTGATTAGGGTTAGGAGTGGGTTCGGTCGAGTCAAGCGGCTCGGTCGGACTCGAGTCCGACTTCGATCGATTGAGCGATACTTGACCGAGTTGGATTTTCCAGCGAATTAATATTTAAAATAATTCCTAGTAATTCATTTTAATTCATTAAAAATAGCAAATGACTCGAGAAAAATTCAGAAAAATTCTGGAAAATATTTTGGATCATTTTGGACTCAAATAAAATATTTCCAACAAAATTTTATTTGCAAAATTAAATTCTTTAATTATTTCAAAATGGAATAAATTCAAATAAATTCCAAATAAATCCAAATAAATTCCAGAAAATTCCAAAAATTCACCAAAGTGCCAAATCACACATGAATTTAAGAAAAGCAAAATTTTGGGGTGTTACAAACCTCCCCCCCTTAATAGAATCTCGTCCCGAGATTCAGGGCTTACTAAAGGAATAGGTTTGGAAACTCTTTCTTCAAATCCTTTTCGCTCCCAAGTCGCTTCACTTTCTTCGTGGTTGCTCCTTTGAACTCTCTGAAAACGGGTTGACTTGTTTCTAGTTTCGATCCATTGTGTCTAGAATCCTCACGGGATGCTCCTTATAAGTCAAGTCCTCTTGCAACTCAATTGATTCTAATCTGTCTGCATTCCTTAGGAACTCGGAGACACTTCTTTAAGCTGGGACACATGGAATACATCATGTACTCCCGCCAACGACTGTGGCAACTCCAGCTGATAAGCAACTTCGCCTCTGCGGCTCAAAATCTTAAATGGTCCAACATAACGGGGTGCAAGTTTCCCTTTGGCATGGAACCTCTTAACTCCCACGAGAGGCGTAACTCCGAGGTATACAAAGTCTTACGGTTCAAAACTCAAATCTCGGCGACGATTGTCGGCATAACTCTTCTATCGAGATTGGGCTATCTTCAACCTTTCCCTAATCATGGCGTCTGCTCTTGACCTCTTGAAGAATATCAGGCCCAAAGACACGGCTCGGGCCACGGTCTCATTCCAATTCAATGGCGTCCGACAGGTCGACCATACAAAGGCCTCAAAAGGTGACATCCGTAAGCTAGCCTCGATAACTATTGTTGTAACTAAACTCGGCATACGGCAAACTCTTATCCCAAGAGGTAGCATAAGCCAATGCACAAGCTCTCAACATATCCTCGAATCTGGTTGACTCTTTCGGTCTGTCCATCCGTGCATGGATGATAAGTCAGATCTTGAAGTTTAAACGGGTTCCCATGGCTTCATGCAACTTATTCCAGAACCTTGAGGTAAATTGGGTACCTCTGTCCGATACAATCCTCTTTGGCACTCCGTGCAAGCAGACAATCTGATCATGTACAATTCTGCTAATTTATCTCCGAGTAGGTGGTCTTCACGGGGATAAAATGGGCTACTTTAGTCAAGCGATCCACTATAACCCATATGGAGTCATAACCTCCTTGAGTCTTGACAAACCGTAATGAAATCCATTCGATTTCCTCCCACTTCCACTCGAGGTATTTTCGTTGTAGCAATCCTGCTGGTTTCGATGCATTGCCTTGACTCTACGGCATACGTCGCACAATGCAACATGCTCGGCAACTTCACGTTTCATACTCGGCCACGAGAATCTCTCCTTGAGATCTGATACATCTTGGCGCTTCAGGATGAATCGAGTACTTGGAGTCATGGGCTTCTTCCAAAATCGATCGCTTTAACTCCTCCTTGTCGTGCACACAAATCCGATCCTTCATCCATAACGTGCCTTGCTCATCCACTTTGAAGTCCTCTGCCTTGCCTTCCTCCTTGATGGACTTAATCCTGCGGATCTTGTCATCATCCTACATCCTTCTCGGATCGATCCTCTAAAGTAGGCTGAACTTCACGTGTGGCCAAGAATCCGCTAGTTACAACCTCAATCTACATTTTCTGAAAATCCTTACATAACTCATAATGACTTGTGGATAGCCACGGACTCACGGTATGGATTTTCCGACTCGAGCATCGGCTACTACGTTGGCCTTCAGGGATGATAATGGATTCCAACATTATAGTCCTTGATCAACTCTAACCATCTCCTTTGCCTCATATTCAGATCCATTGGGTGAATATGTACTTAAAACTCTTATGATCCGTATACACTTCACATCTGTTTCCAATCGAGATAGTGACGCCATATCTTCAAAGCATGCACTACGGCAGCTAACTCTAGGTCATGTGTCGGATAATTTTCCTCATGCGGCCTCAAGCGCCTTGATGCATAAGCGGCGACCTTTCCATCTGCATCAGCACACATCCAAGTCCTTGGCGCGTCGTCACAATAAATATCGAAGCTTTGAGCAACATCAGGTAGAACTAACACGGTGCTGATGTCAATCGCTTCTTGACTCTGAAATCCTTTCTCACATTCTGGCGTCCATGCAAACTTCTTCTCCTTCTTCAGCAATTGCGTAAGGGGTTTCGCAATCGTCGAAAAGCCTTCGATGAAACGGCGGTAGTATCCTGCCATTCCAAGGAAACTCCGAATCTGGGTCACCGTCTTTGGTTGTTCCCAATGTAACACCGCTTCTACTTTGCTTGGATCCACAGTGACTCCTTCTGCAGTCATTACATGTCCAAGAAACTCCACCTTGTCCTTCCAAAAATCACACTTGCTGAACTTGGCGAAAAGTTGCTGTTCCCTCAGCTTTTCCAAAACTCGCCTTAAGTGTTCGGCATGTTCATCCTCTGTCTTGGAGTAGACCAGGATATCGTCTATGAACACGACGACAAACTTGTCCAAATATTCCATGAACACCTTATTCATCATATTCATGAAATAAATGGCGCATTAAATCGATCCAAAGGACATAATCGTAAACTTCGTAATGTCCATATCTTGACGAGAATGCAGTCTTGAATATCTTACGATCGGATCTTCAGCGATGGTATCCGATCTCGAGATCAATCTTGGAGAAAACTCCGGCTCCTCTTAACTGATCAAACAAATCATCAATCCTGGGTAGCGGATACTTATTCTTCACGGTGACTTCATTGAGTGCACGGTAGTCAATGCACATCCTGAAACTCCCGTCCTTCTTCTTGACAAACAAAACTGGTGCTCCCCACGGCGGCGAACTTGGTACGATAAATCCTTTATCCATTAACTCTTCCATTTGTTTCTTCATCTCTACCAACTCCTCGGTAGACATCCGATAGGGTCTCTTTGCTATCGGTCTTTGTGCAGTACAAGCTCTATCACAAACTCTATGTCCTGTCTGCAGCGGCATACCGAGGTAGATCTTCGGGAAAAACATCGGGTACTCATTCACTCTTGGGACATCCTCTATGCTGATTGCCTTGGTACTGTTAACCATCAACTGTCCATCTCTAGCTGCAGTGGCTTGAAATTCCACTTTCTTCCCACACGGGCTCTCAAGCGAGATAGTCCTTCGTCCACAATCCAATACTGACCTTGTGCTTGGATAACCAATCCATTCCCAATATGACGTCTAAGGTGCAGGTCTCCAAAATTATAAGGTTTGCTAGGAATTCTATTCCATCTATTAGTATTCTCACCGGAACATCCTACTTCCGTTCGGAGTTGAACCAGGGTTTGAACTAAAAGCATGCACTTAAGTCTTGCAATCCTTAAATCATTTCTAGTAGCAAAGCCTTGCGAAACAAGCGAATCTGAAGCTCGAGTCAAACAAAACTGTGCAGGTGGTCGAGTTAACGATAACTTACCCGATCTGACGTCCGTAGCATGCGGTGCATCTGCGGTGACATGGTTGACTCGGCCTCTCACCACGATGCAGGGTGTGGCTCTGATCTTTGGCGTCCTAGCTGGGGTGGTGCCTAGGTTGAAACGAACCGGGTCGCTCTGCTTTGTCTTCTTCGGACAAGCTGTTGGCAAAGTGTCTGGCTCGTTGCTTGATTGTAACAGCGTCTCACTGTTCCTTCTTGTTGCACAGGGTAGCGTTTCTAAGCGGGCTGGGGTGCAGTAGTTACGATTGACAGGTCTTGGTCTTTGGGAGGGTGTCCTTGTTGCATTCTGTGGTTGGAATCGAAGAATTGATTTGGTGCAACTCTCAAGCGGCCCATTGCGTTCCTCGACGTGATCCTTCTTTGTTGCATCCTGCGCTTCTGTTCTCATCCAGTTCCTTGCGCTTGTCCTCAAGAATAAGCGCCTTATTCACCAACTCTTGGAAATCTGGAAAGGTGTGGGTGATCAACCCTACTTGCAATCTGAGTTGAGTCCCTTCATGAAACGAGGCTGTCTAGATTTATCTGTCGCTACATCCTCAGGTGCGTAGCGTGCTAGCTAGGTGAACTTGTTCAGGTAGTCGACCTTTGGTGATTACCTTGCTTGATGCTCTGAACTCCTCCTTCTTAAGGTCCATGATTCCTTCAGGCACGTGATCTTGTCGGAATGCGTTGTGAACTCTTCCCAAGTGATATCTTGAGGGTTCTCTGCGTGGCACGAAGTTCTCCCACCATTCGGTAATTGTTCCTTCCAAGCGATGAGAAGCGTAGAGTACCTTCTCATTCCCTATGCATTGAGCTATGTGTAGCTTCCTCTCAATTGATCTTAACCAATCGTCGGCCTCCAATGGATTGGCATTCCCGAAGAAAGTGGGTGGGTGAGTCCTCATGAACTCGACGACCTTGTATTACGGCGTGGTCCCTGATTAACTTGATTAGCAGTGGCCTGAGCAGTGACGTGCTGCATTTGTTGCATCATAGCATGCATCAACTGAGTCTGAGCAGCAAGAAATGCTCCAAAATTCTGCATATCTAGTGGCGGTGCTGGTGCTCCATCATTGGGGTTTTCTGCTGGGCGAGAACCGCTCCCATTGCTTCCAAAGTTTCCACGGGTGTTTACCATCTGTCGATTTGCTCTAGGTTTAGAGATGAGAGGGAAACAAGAATAGACAAGTAATATGGAACTTATGCGGGGCGAAAGGGGTAACTTTAAGGTCCAACTTTATTATTAATAACTTGGTATGGCTGCTTACAATGCCTAAGGGCCTTGCAACACATACTGCACACTCAGCAAACAATGAAAATCCAAATCGAACTAACTCTGGAGTCTAACGCCTAAAGGGTGACTCTTTCTTCTATGACGCGACTTGGCGTAGGAGTCTCACTATAGAACTTATGCTCACTCATCGAGAAAACCTCCATCTGTCACAAGAGTGCTTTACGTAAGAACTCGGAATTTTTAAATTGTGACAAGGTAAGGGAAAATTTCAGCAAGAGACAAGAAAAGAGAGAAGGGGATAAGTCGAGATGTCATTTCTTGTCTTCACAAATTTTTAGCTTTAGAAAATAGGTTTTATCCTCACTACGACCATTCTAGCTTAGGGTTGAGACTCACGAGTCAAGTATGGCTCGATACCACCTCTGTCGGGACCCGAATTTGCAAATCCGGACCCTCTGTGTATTCAGCACTAGTCCAGGAACGCGCTAGTGCACACAGTCTTAACATCGGTAAATATCACAATCATACCAATCGATATTATCAAAGTACTTTATTTAAATAACCAAACTGGTTACTCGACCTTATGGCCAAGTTACAAATATATGCCTTGCAAGGCGAAACTTATTAAAAGAGAAATAGCAGCAGCGGAAAATCAAATAAACTTCGTGGCGCCATCCAGTATACCACAGGCAACTGACTGGGCTCGCATCCCTAAGTAGACGGGTCTTCTTGGAAATCCTCCTCCGAAACTGGCGTAGTCTCCTCTTCAACTGGTATTGTGTTGAGGCAAGGGTGAGTACTTGGTACTCAACAAGTCATGCCTGAGAATGCAAGCTAATATACTATATGCATGGCTTGGTACAAAGGAATAGCTCAAGGTATATTTGCGATGCTTGACTTTTGACAAGTAATAAATGTAGATTCGAAAGCAAAGAGAAATAAGTAAAGCATAAATAACTTTTCAAGAAGTTTAACAAATATTTTTCCCATCCTAAACCACATTTCCATCATCTTCATTATTAAACCAACCCAACTTTTCAAATCCAAGTTATTTTCAGAAAATCTAACCCTTATTTGTAATTCTGAGCAATGTCGATCACCGTGGACTCGGCTATTCAAATAGATTCTACACTCTGCAGAGGTTATGCACTTTACCCACAAGATACAATCCACTCACCACGTCGGTAGTGAATCGCCATACAAGAGTATGCGAATGAGCGATCATAACAAAGCCTTTCGGAAGCCTCAAACAACACAGGTGGTCCTCTCCGGTTCGTGCTCTACACCATCCCTTCCCTTAGCCAAGGCGAAGTATGGGACCAACACACCGTTAGATGGGTACCTGGCCACAGCCACGATACGCTCCCCCGTACAATCACACAAAAGGTGTAATCGACACCACTGAGGCTCCACAAGTGAGTCCTTAGCGACTTAGTCAACTAGGGCCGTCCCATTCCAGCCATGTGGTTGCAAGTATGACCAGTTCAAAGGCTTGCAAGGTTAAGTCCTTAGAGTGACCAGGGCAAGACTACGAAAAACCAAATCAACACTCCCAATGCCACAATCGGCCCACCTGATTACTCTTGCCACATGCCCTGGCCGAAATCGTTTATCAAACCCCAGTTGATTACCATGCACCACGTGACATCAATCATCACATGATACTTTTCCAAAACAGGTTCAATATATCATTAATTCAATATTAGCATTTGATTATCCAAAATCATGTTATGAGCACGTAGCAGGTCTAAGCAAAGATACTACAACGATCTAAACCCATGTTGGCAATTTAATAATGTCCAACTAGTAAACCACAACTAGGGTGACAAAGGGTCATGGCACATACTTAAGTAATCAAGGTGTCATATAGCAAATTGGTATTTATCTAACCCCCATGTTTAAACAAAGTATCTTTCTAATTGAACTAGCATGCAATAGTTTAAATCAAAATAGATTTCGAAATAGGATCAACATGGTCAAAGCACAACTTGCCTTCAAAAAGTACTTGCTCTTGGTCTTGAGTTGGATCCTGAGTCAACACTTCTCCTTCGAATCCTTCCGGCACTTCAACGTCTACTCGTAAAGCGTGCAAATAGCAAATACACAAATGAACACTATGCAAAAAGATCCCAAAACTCCAAATAAAATTCATAAACAAAGAGAACATAATTTTCTGGATTTTTAGAAACTGGAATCGTCAAATTTGGAGTTAAAACGCAAAAGTTATGATTATTTAAAGTTTAAATAATCAATTAAATAATTTTACAGAGAAAAACTTTAGTCCAAAAATTAAATAAAATTCATATTTAGGTAGATCTTAATTTTATACAAATTTAGAAATTTGAATCACTCAAATCGGAGTTGAAACGCAAAAGTTATAAGCGTTTGAAGTTTGAATCTAAATTTGAAATCATTATTCGAATTAATAAATCATTTTCTTTTGGAAATTAATTATTGCGTCGGCATGGACCGCGTGGCAGCTCCTTATTGTCCTGCTGATGTCAGCCGGTCCTTGGGCTCGGTCCACGATCGGCTCGGGTCAACGGTTGAATCGGTCAACGGCTCACGTGACTGAAATGTGGGCCCACTCGGGTAGCGTCATCGGCCGGCGTCGGCGCTTAGGCTGGGTTAGCCAGCGACATGCGGGCCCTCGACACGCGGGCCCGCGTGTCGGCGTCCTACCTGCACGCGTGGGCGGCGCTGACGCGTCGGTCCAACTTCCCGACACGTGGCGCCAATCTCGTCCGTTGGTTTGAAAATCAACGGCGCGGATTGGATCCAGGGTTTAACACGTTGAAACTACTCGATGCTCGTGGGCGTTCGATCTAGATCGGACGGTCCAGATCTATCCTATAATCGCCTTTGCTACGGCGCGTGGCGATTGTGAACCGTTGGATCTTGATCCAGCGGTCCCGAATCTAATCGGGTTTGGAACACGTGAACTCACCTCAACCGTCCGTCTGGATCCGGCGGTGCCTGAGGCTTCGCGAGGGTCGATGGCCGTGGTGGCGCCGCTGCCGGAGTTGAAAACGACAGCGAGCCCAACGGCGTTCGGGGTTGCTCGGCGAGATGAAGGGTCCTTCGGTGCGTCTCGTCGCGGTGAGTCCGGATCGAGGTCAACGGCGCAGGGACGGCGGACGGCGAACGAAGCAAAGACCGTGGCGGGCCAGCGGCAATTCTGGCGAGCTCGCCGCGGCTAAACGGGCGGCGACTTAGCCTCGGTGAAGTAGAGAAGGAGGGCGCGGAATCACGGCGGTCCTCGGGGTATGCCGGGCATTAAATAACCTCGGCGTCCGTGCGTAAAAACGGAAACCTAACTTACTCTACGGCGGCGGGCGCGGCGAAGTCGGCTCGGACTCGGGAAGACGACGAAATCGTGGCCGTCCACGTGGCACAACCAACGGCCACGATCGCGCGGCGCGACCGGGTCCGGTCCGGACACGGCTCGGGTCGGGGTCGGGCGGATCTCAGCCGTTGGATCTTGATCCAACGGTTGGGATTGATTAGGGTTAGGAGTGGGTTCGGTCGAGTCAACTGGCTCGGGTCGGACTCGAGTCCGACTTCGATCGATTGAGCGATTTGACCGAGTTGGATTTTCCAGATAATTAATATTTAAAATAATTCCTAGTAATTCATTTAATTCATTAAAAATAGCAAATGACTCAGAAAAATTCCAGAAAAATTCTGGAAAATATTTTGGATCATTTTGGACTCAAATAAAATATTTCCAACAAAATTTTATTTGCAAAATTAAATTCTTTAATTATTTCAAAATGGAATAAATTCAAATAAATTCCAAATAAATCCAAATAAATTCCAGAAAATTCCAAAAATTCACCAAAGTGCCAAATCACACATGAGTTTAAGAAAAGCAAAATTTTGGGGTGTTACAGGCGGCACTTGCACAATGCAACTAGTGCTCAATCCGCACCCACCCGACATTCCATTCCGCCCAAGTCCAAATCATTTTTCCTTTTCTTTTTATTTTAGAAAAACAGTACCAAAACCTTTATAATCATTTCCAAATCACACTTTAAATCATCATTTTTGTATAATCCCAACCATGGGTTATTTTCATCAATATGGGTCCTAAGCAAATCTACCGTACTATTCAACAAAGGTCACCATATAAGGTAAACATGGCATAACAAATGTCCTAGGGTTACAAGTAAGCATGGATATCAATAACAAAGGAGGTATTCGCAAATTGGATTAACTATTCATCCATATTTGACATACGATGATAAACATAGCATGCAAGTTTATAAAACCTTGTAAACACATTTGTAAACATAGGGTCAACATGCGTCAAGGAGACTTGCCTTCGGTCGCAGCGAGGTCGTCCAATGCTTGAAGTCCAGCGGGGGGGTCGGCGGACTCGGACGGCTCCTCGGCTACGCGCAAAACGAGACAACAAATAAATAACACTAAAATAAATAAAATCCAAAAATTACCAAAGTAGTACTGGTAGGTAAGTATTGATTTTAGATGAATTTAGGAATTTGAACGGAATTAATCGGAGTTCGGATAGAAAAGATATGAGCTTCCGAAGTTCGAAAACCCTGAAAAATCGAAAACGAGGGAATATTCCTGGAATATTCCTTTTCCTATTTTTCTGATTTTTGGGCTGGGCTTGGGTCTATGCCATGTGGTCCCCACATGTCATAGAGGGGAGGAGACTTCTTCTCCAAGCCTCATGGCCATGGCCATGGGAGGAGTGGAGCTTGAAGGGGGTGGTCATAGGGGGTGGTGAGTCGGACGAGGGCGGCCGCAGCGGCGGCGGTGGCGGGCAGCGACGCATGCGGCTCAGCGGTCTTGGCGTCTTGTAGCGCGTCTTTGGCGGGCGGTGGCTGCGGTGGCGGCGACGCGGTGACCGGAAGCACGATAAACCCCCGAAAAAAACAGAGAACACGGCTTTTCTCCAAAAAACGAATTTTTGCACAAATTTTGAATGAAACTTGGCAAAATAAATTGATGGATCATGGTGGGAACATCTAGAGGAGCTCACACGCGTAACGAATTTGGCGAAAAACGGAGCTCCGGCCGAACCGACAAAAACTCAAAATTCATCTTCAATTCTCGATGGAACCTAAAATTGATGGATGAATTAGAAACTAGACTCCCACACGATCACAAGGAAAAAAACCAGAATGAGAATTGACCGACCGGAGAAGGAGGAACAAGGATGAACACGAAGATCGCCCGAAAATAGTGACCTAACGCCTGTTTTCTCGATCTACCAGATGAACGAGGTGGAGAGGCTATGAGTGAGTGCTACCACCGGGAAGAGGACGTCAACACGGAGATATGGGAGGTGGAAGTGCGCGATTTGATGAAGAAACGGCCAAGTTATTGGCATTAAAGCACATTTCGGTTTTTGGCTGACGGTTCAAATTCCGGCGAGATCCCGAGCTATTGATGGCGGGGAATGGAAAGGTATTGTTGTTGTGCTTCCAACGGATCCGGCCGTGATTGATTTGGAGCATTATTGAAGGAGTTAGAGGGATTTGAATGGATGGAGGTGGGTATGGGGAGCCTCCTCCATTGTTGCCTTGGAAAGTAATCGTGCAAGGCCAGCCCAAGGTGGAAGATGACACTGTAGCGCCACGCGGCAAGCTCCCATTGGCCGATGATTACGCGAAAGTGACGCCGTAGAGAAAAATTAGCAAAAATGGTCTAAAAATTCCGGAAAAATTCCTAGAACCATTCTGGAATATTTGGAACCCAATAAAATTGGTTTCGCGGAATTTGGATGAAATTTGTGGATTTGCATATTCTGGAGCGAATAGCGGGCATTAAACAAAAGCCGCGCGTGATAAAATAGGGGCGGAGTTCCAAAAATCTTGGGAATCATTCCAAAAATCATTTTGGAATATTTGGGACCTAATTGAAGTGATTTCGGGATTTTTGGAGCATTTTCGGACTCGATTGAAATTTCGGGTATTAGCGGGAATCTGGAAATTCGATTTTTCGAACGGAAGGGAATTGAATCCCGATTTTGGATGGGAAAGGATGCCAGGTTAACATAAACACCAAGGAAACTTGAATTTAAATAATTTAAATTAGATTTTTCCCGGAAAGCGAAATTGAGGATGTTACAAACCTGCCCCCCTTAGAGAGAATCTCGTCCCCGAGATTCGGAAAGAGAATGAAAGAGATCGGGAAACTCTGCTCGAAAATCTTCTTCTCGCTCCCAGGTAGCTTCCTTATCGGAATGATTACTCCACTGAACTTTGCAAAACTTGATCACTCGGCTTCGGGTTCGACATTCGGCTTCATCCAAAATCCTGACTAGATACTCCGGATACGACAGGTCTTCTTTTAGCTCCATTTCTTCCAAAGGCATCTGATGCTCGGGTACTCTGAGACATTTCTTCAATTGAGACACATGGAAAACATCATGTACCCCTGACAGCTATGAAGGTAATTGCAGCTTATAAGCCACTTCTCCTCTTCTAGCAACCACTGGGAATGGTCCGATGTAGCGGGGCGCTAACTTCCCACTAACTCTGAATCAGCACATACCCTTCAGAGGTGAAACTTTCAGATACACATGATCATCAGGTGCAAAGCTTAACTCTCGGCGATGATTATCCGCATAACTTTTCTGTCTTGACTGGGCGGTCTTCAGATTTGCGCTGATTTGCCGGACTTGCTCTTCTGCTTCTTTCGGAATATCAGGTCCAATGATTTGTCCACCATCGGTCACTTTCCAATATAAGGGTGTTCTGCATCTCCTTCCGTACAGGGCTTCAAATGGTGCCATCTTCAGACTGGCTTGATGTCGGGACCCGAATTTGCAAATCCGGACCCTCTGTGTATTCAGCACTAGTCCAGGAACGCGCTAGTGCACACAGTCTTAACATCGGTAAATATCACAAGCATACCACTCGATACTTAATAAAGTACTTTAATTAAATAGTCAAACTGGTTACTCGACCTTATGGTCAAGTTACAAATATACGCCTCGCAGGGCGAAACTTATTAAGAGAGAAATAGTAGCAGCGGAAAATCAAATAACTTCGTGGTGCCATCCAGTATACCACAGGCAACTGACTGGGCTCGCTCCCTAAGTAGACGGTTCCTCTTGGAGCTCCTCCTCCAAAGCTGGTGTAGTCTCCTCTTCAACTGGTGTTGTATTGTGGCAAGGGTGAGTACTTGGTACTCAGCAAGTTATGCACAGAATGCAGCTAATATACTACATGCATGGCTTAATACAAAGGAATAGCTCAGGGTATATTTGCAATAAAACAGCATTTGACAAGTAGCATAAGTAGATTCGAAAGCAGTAGTAACAAGTAAAGCATAGATAACTTTTCAAGGAGTTTAGTAAACATCTTTCCCATCCTAGTCCACATTTCCATTAACGTCATTTGTAAACAAACCCAACCTTTCAAGTCCAAGTTATTTTCATGAAAGTCTAACCCTTAACTGTAATTCCCGAGCGATGTCCAATACCGCGGACACGGCTATTCGAATAGATTGTACACTCTGCAGAGGTTATGCACTTTACCCACAAGATACAGTCAAACACCACAAAGGCGAGTTCCCGTAACAAAGTTTTTCGGAAACTTCTAACAATACAAGTGGTCCTCCCCGGTTATTGCACACTAACCCTTCCCTTAGCTAAGGTGAAGTTTAGGCCAATCAACCGTTAGATGGGTACCTGGCCTCAGCCCCGGTACGCTCCCCCGTACAACTTACACAAAGGGTGTAGTTGACCTCCTAAGGTCCCACAGGTACGTTATTAGCAACTTAATCAACTAGGTCCGTCCCATTACAGACATGTGGTTGCAAGATTGACTCAGTTCAAAGGCTTGCAAGGTGAAGTCCTTAGGGTGACCAGGGCAAGACTACCCGAAGAACCAATCTAACATTCCCAATGCCACAACTGGCCCACCTGATTATTCTTGCCACATGCCCCGGCCGAAAACTATTTATCAAACCCCAGTTGATTACCATGCACCACGTGCCATCAACATCACATGATACCTTTCCAAAACAGGTTCAATATATCATGAAGTCAATATTAACATTTGATTGTCCAAAATCATGTCATGAGCACGTAGCAGGTCTAAGCAGTAAACTACAACGGTCTAAAATCCCATGTTGGCAATTTATTAATGTCCAACTAGTAAACCACAACTAGGGTGACAAGGGGTCATGGCACATACTTAAGTAATCAAGGTGTCATACAACAATTTGGCATTTATCTAATTCCCCATACTTAAATAAAGTATTTTCTAATTGAACTAGCATGCAATAGGTTAAATCAAAATAATTTTCAAAATAGGATCAACATGGTCAAAGCACAACTTGCCTTCAAAAAGTACTTGTTCTTGGTCTTGAGTTGGATCCTGAGTCAATACTTCTCCTTCGAATCCTTCCGGCACTTCAACGTCTACTCGTAAAGCGTGCAAATAGCAACCAATGAATAAAACAGTAGACAAAAACATCCAAACATCCAAATAAAGTCCATAAACAGAGAGAGCATAATTTTATGAATTTTTAGAAACTGGAATCGTCAAATTCAGAGTTAAAATGCAAAAGTTATAGCATTTTGAAGTTTAAATAATCAATTAAATAATTTTACAGAGAAAAACTTTAGTCGAAAAATTAAATAAAATTCATATTTAGGTAGATCTCAATTTTATACAAATTTAGAAATTTGATTCACTCAAATCGGAGTTGAAGCATAAAAGTTATAAGCGTTTGAAGTTTGAAACATAATCAAATCATTATTTCGAATTAATAAATCATTTTCTTTCGGAAATTAATTATTGCGTCGGCGAGGACACGTGGCGACCTCGATTGGTCTGCTGATGTCGGTAGGTCCATGGACTTGGTCCACGCTCGGCTCGGGTCTCTGTGGACTCGGTCCACGACTCGTGTCGTGTCGACGGTGGGTCCACTCGGGTGGCGTCGCTGGCCGGCGTCGGCGGGCTCGGCCCATTGCGGCGACAAGTGGGACCCACTTGTAGCGTCATTCTTGACGTCGGCGCTCGGGACGGCCCGGCCGACATCTTGAGCCCGCCATGACGTCAGTGTGACATCATGGTGCAGGGTGGCTGGGCCGCTGACATGAGGGCCCCGCGTGTCAGCGTCACACGCACGCGCGCGTGGACGGTGCTGACCGCGGCGGTCAGCCTTCCCGGACGCGTGGCGCAATCTCGTCCGTTGATTTGAAAATCAACGGCCTAGATTAGATCTGGCTCTCACGCGTTTGGGTTAACGCGTTTGATCTGGACCGTTGGATCTAGATCCAACGGTCGAGATTGGATCTGGGATTTTGGACGGAATCTCACCGTGAGATGACGTGGCGCAATCTGGGACGTTGGATCTGGATCCGACGGCGGAGCGAGCTCGGGGTCCGGCGATGGCTTGCGGCGGCGCTGACTTGCTGGGGTTGGGGACGACGACCACGGCAGCGGCGCTGACTTGCTGGGGTTGGGGACGACGACGGAGACGGCGGCAATCGGCGAATAACTACGGCGGAACGCTACGGCAACTACGGCGAGCGATTGCGGCTAGACGGCGGCGGCTCAGGCGACGTTGTCTAGGGCTACGGGTGCGCACGGAAGTCGGCGTCACGGCACGGGTGGCGGCGCATTAAATAGGGCCCTTGGCGTCCGTGAAACGCACGAAAACCGAGGTTCTCTCCGTTGCGGCGGCGGAGTCCGGCGGCGTCTCGGATTGGTTGACGTGGCGCGCGCACAGCCGTTGGATCGAGATCCAACGGTGCGTGAGTTTGGGTTCGGGTCGGACTCGGACGAGCTGGCTGGCTCGGTCGGACTCGGGCTCGGTGACGTGGCTCAATCGTGGCCGTTGGATCTTGATCCAACGGTCACACGGGTTTGGGTTCGGCCGAGCGGGTTCGGCTGGACCAACTGGCGCGAGTCGGACTCGAGTCTGACTCGGACTCGGGTCCGGTCGGATGAACAGTAAAACCCACTAGCATTTAAATAATCCAATTAAATTCCCAGAAATTCAATTAAATCATTAAAAATAGCAAAAGACTCAGAAAAATTCCAGAAAAATTTTGGAAAATATTTTGGAACATTTTGGACTCAAATAAAATATTTCCAACAAAATTTTATTTGCAAAGTTTAATTCTTTAATTATTTCAAAATGGAATAAATTCAAATAAATTCCAAATAATTCCAAATAAATTCCAGAAATTCACCAAAGTGCCAAATTACACAATAATTTAAGAAAAGCAAAATTTTGGGGTGTTACACTTGATAACTGTTATTATACGAAAACTCAGCATAGGGGAAATTCTGATCCCACGAACCCTTATAGGTTAGAGCACAAGCTCTCAGCATATCTTCCAATATCTGATTTACTCTTTCCGTCTGACCATCGGTCTGGGGATGGTAAGCAGTACTGAAGTTCAAGTTTGTACCCAACACTTCATGCAACTTCTGCCAAAACCCTCGAGGTGAACTGAGATCCCCGATCGGACACGATCTTCTTTGGCACCCCATGCAAACACACTACCTTCGCCATATATAACTCTGCGAGTCTATCCGCAGAATAAGTGGTCTTCACAGGAGTGAAATGAGCTACTTTGGTTAATCTGTCCACAATAATCCAGATATAGTCATATCCAGATTTGGTTTTGGGTAATCCAGTGATAAAATCCATTATGATTTCTTCCCATTTCCAGACAGGATCTTGTAACGGCTGCAATAGACCGGTTGGTCTCTGATGTTCGGCTTTGACCAACTGGCAAACATCACAACGTGCCACGAAGTCGGCAACTTCTTTCTTCATATTGGACCACCAATACTTTTCTTTCAAATCCGCATACATCTTGGTACCTCCTGGATGAATGGAATATACTGAATCATGAGCTTCTTTCAAGACCACATCCTTGATTTCTTCTTGGTTGGAGACTACTATTCTTTTCCCGAACCAAACCGTACCTTTTTCATCTTCCGAAAATCCTGGGTGTTTCCCCTTCTTCAAGCCATCTTTTAGGTCTGCAATACCCTTATCATTCTTCTGAGCCTCGCTGATTTGGTCTTCTAAGGTGGATCTTACCTCAACATTGAAGATGCAACCTTCATTCACCAATTCCAAGTTAAGACGCCGGAATTCTTCATGAAGAGCTGGCTGGCTTTCCTGTACCATAAGGTTGTTGAAGTAGCCCTTCCTGCTTAAGGCATCCGCTACAACATTAGCTTTTCCAGGGTGATAATAGATTCCAACATTATAGTCTTTCACCAACTCCAACCATCTTCTCTTCCTCAGGTTGAGATCGGACTGAGTGAAGATATACTTAAAACTCTTATGATCCGTATAGATCTCACATCTATTGCCGATCAGGTAATGCCTCCAAATCTTGAGTGCATGCGCAACTGCGACTAACTCCAAGTCATGAGTGGGATAGTTTTCTTCATGAGGTCGCAGTTGTCTTGAAGCATAGGCTATAACTTTTCCTTCTTGCATTAAAACACATCCAAGACCTTATTTTGAAGCATCACAGTACACTTCGAAATCCTTATGGATATCAGACAGAATAAGAACTGGGGCTGAGGTTAATCTCTTCTTCAACTCCTGGAAACTCTGTTCACAAGATTTGGTCCATTCGAACTTCTTTTCTTTCTTCAATAGCTGGGTGAGAGGTCTTGCTATCTTTGAGAACCCTTCTATGAATCGCCGATAGTAACCAGCTAATCCAAGAAAACTTCGGATGTCCGGGACCGACTTGGGCTGCGTCCAATCCAGAACATCTCTCACTTTCGCTGGATCCACCGCTACTCCTTCAGCGGAAATGATGTGCCCTAGGAAAGAAACTTCCTTCAACCAAAAGTCACATTTGCTAAACTTAGCATACAACAGATGTTCCCTTAACGTTTCCAAAACTATCCTCAGATGGTCTTCATGTTCTTTTCGACTCTTGGAATAAACAAGAATGTTGTCAATGAAGACTACAACAAACTTGTCCAGATACTCCCTGAACACCTTATTCATTAGGTTCATGAAATAGGAAGGAGCATTCGTTAGTCCAAAAGATATCACTGTAAACTCGTACAGTCCATACCGGGTAGTGAAGGCTGTCTTCGGAATATCTTTTTTCCTTATCTTCAGTTGATGATATCCGGATCTCAAGTCTATTTTGGAGAAAACTTGGGCTCCTTTCAACTGATCAAACAAGTCATCTATCCGAGGTAACGGATACTTGTTCTTGATTGTGACCTCATTCAAAGATCTGTAGTCTATGCAAATCCTCAGACTACCATCCTTCTTCGTGACGAAGATCACGGGCGATCCCCAGGGCGACGAACTGGGCCTGATGAATCCTTTCTCTTGTAGTTCCTCAATATGCTTCTTCATCTCGACTAACTCATTAGAAGGTAGCCGGTAAGGTCTCTTCGAGATCGGAGCGGTACCAGGTACAAGCTCAATCACAAACTCGACATCCCGGTCTGGTGGCATACCGGGCAACTCCTCGGGGAATACATCCTGGTACTCATTGACTATTGGCACATTTTCCAGAGACGTACCTTTCAGACGGTTTAGGGTACTACCCCTCTTAGAGGAAAGATTAGACAAGAATTCCACTTTAATCCCCTCGGGGCTGGTAAGAGAGATAGCTCTACTAGCACAGTCTATCTGACCCTTATACTTGGTTAACCAATCCATTCAAAGGATTACTTCTATATACCCTTAGTATCCAATAGTATTAAGTTCGCTAGGAACTTTACCCCTTTTATTACTATATCCATTTTCGGGCAAACAACAGTTGTTCTTAATTCTTTACCAGGGGATTGCACTAACAAAGGGTTTCTTAACTGTACTGTATCCCAATTATGCTTTTTAACCAAGTATTCTGATATGAAAGAATGTGTTGCACCAGAATCAAACAGAACTGAAGCAGGTACTAAGTTGACATATAACTTACCATAGACCACATCTGGCGCATCTTGAGCCTCCTCAGCAGTTATATGGTTCACACGCTCTCTTCCAGCAGTCCTTGGCGTGCGTGGGGTCTGCGGCGTACCTCTTCCTTGAGCCGGTGCAGGAGCACGGGCTGGTGTAGATCCCAAGTTAAACCTCACTGGGGTCACCGACTGACACTACTACGGGCAATTGTTGGCGTAGTGTCCCATCTCTCTGCAGTTGAAACACTGAACTCCTGCCATTGCAATACTGTTCTTCTGAGCTTGGGCTCCTGCATTGCTGGCAGGGGCTTGACCAACTGGGCGAGGGGTGGACATTGGAGTCCTTGGTGCGTTGGGGGCTGCTGGGCTGCTGCTGGAACATCCGGGGCCTGGAGCTGCTGACACCTCGCTGGCTTTGGAACATCATCTTTCGCTTTCGTGATTCAAATAGCTGGTGCTGAGCATCCTCCTGAATCAGCGCCTTGTTCACCATATGCTGGAACGACGGGAAGTCGTTCGATACTAGCTGAACCTTCAGATTAGGGTCAAGGCCCTCCATAAAACGCCAGATCTTGGCCTCATCAGTTGCGACATCTGCGGCCGCATAGCGTGAAAGCTAGGTAAAACGTTTCAGATACTCTAACACCGACAAGTTCCCCTGTTGCAGCTTGTGGAACTCACGTCATTTTATCTCCATGATACCCTTAGGGATATGGGTGGCTCGGAAGGCTTCCACAAACTCATCCCAACCAACGTTCTGCGGATCTGCATGGGCGGCGCAGTAATTCTCCCACCAGTTCGCTGATGTGCCCTTCAGTTGGTGCGAAGCAAACCTGACGCTCTCCAGGTCATCACATTGAGCCAGGTGGAGCTTCCTTTCCACCTCTTTCATCCAATCATCCGCTTCTAGCGGATCCACTGCTCCCGCAAAGGTGGGAGGTCTCGTCCTCAAAAACTCCCCAAACTTGGTTTGGGGCGGCTCTGCTGCGGCCTGAGCGGGTGCAGCCGGTGGTTGGTGGAGGACATTTTGGGGTAATGCTTGAAGAAGTTGCAGTTGCATTGCCATCATCTGTTCCATATTGGGTGGATGAGCTGGGGGTAGAGGTGGTATCGGCTCTTGTTGGGCTGCCGGGTGTTGGACATGCTCTTGTCCCTGTTACTGCTATGGCTCCACAAACTCCTCCTGAAAGTCACCTGTCCACGACCGCATCCACGGCCTCTACCATGGCCTCTTCCTCTTCCACGAACACGGCCTGGGTTCTCCATCTGAAACTACTGACGAGGAAAGCACAAGGAAGAGCAAGGATAAGAAACAGGGGACTAGCAATATCCACAACGACAAAAGCACACAACCAAAGGGAAAAACAACTGAACTCCAATTAAAACATAATAATTTGAGGGGTGGCTGTATCACAAATGCCTAAGGGCACGATACAATCCAACAAGCACTTATTCAACGTTCTAATAGAAACAAAATTAAGGTCCTCCAGACTAGAACAACTAGACGCTCGCGTCACTCTCGTAGACACGCGGGTACGGGTCCTCCTCCTCCACCTCGCTCCTCCTGCGGGAAGGGGTAGCTGAAGAAGAAGGTCCTGCACCTCTAGGGGCGGCCAAGAAGCTCAGAGACACCCCCAAAGGTGACTGGCGCCGAACTGACTTGCGCGCAGTGGTACGAAGCTTCAGACCTTGATGACACTTGGCTGGCGGAGCTTCGATCGTCACATCGCGGGTAGGCGGATCCTCGGGAATAGGCACTGGTGGTGGTGGTGCTACTGGCTGTGCCACTTGCACAGGAGCCGGTGGTGGAAGTGAGCGTGCATCTCTCCTCTCCTCCAGGAGCTGACGGTTCTCCTCTCTCACTGCAGTCAACGCCCGGCGCAAATCCTGCAGCTCGCTGGTGATCCGCACATAGGCCTCATCCTGAGCCTGGATGAGGGACCCCATGTGCACAACTGTCGGGTCAGCCTCCTGCTCTAGACTCCCAAATTGGCTGCAAGTCATCCCGACCTGGAAGCGGGGAAAAAGGCGGTACGGGGAGTCCTCAAGCCGATCACGGTAGCTTTCCCCCAACTGGAGGATAGTCTTTCTGGCAGCATCCTGAAGCGCATGCGCCAGAATCCACCTCTCGGCCATAAAGTAGAACGGTCGATCCTCTGCGCGGACTCGGCTCCTCGCGAAGACCAGCAAGCGGACCTGCCACACGTCCTGGTCGCGGCCGGGTACAAACAAGTAGCGATATTCAGGACAATGGGGAAACCCCAACTCCTGAAGCATCAGCGACAGCTCCTCATAGAAGCCCCCGGCCTGAGCGGCAAAAGTGGTGACAGCCGACATCTACAAATTTTGAACAAGTTGGGATTAGTAAACAATTTTTAAATAAAGGATAATATAAGCACAAGACTATAAGATAGGGGAGATAGAAGCAAAGGAACTTAAACTTTGTAAGTATGTTTTTTATAAAAATATCATCCCTTAAGGCTTTGCCATTCTAACTAGGTCACATCCTACAGTCGTCCAGGCTCTGATACTTCCACTGTGAGACCCCGGATCAGCTATCCGAAATCTCCTATGTATTTTCGTACTAGTCCCGGATCAGCAACTAGTACACACAGTCAACCGTGATACGTCATTGCCGAACATAACGAAATTGTAACATAAATAATAAACTATGGGCCACATGGCCACTTATTACAATACTCAGTCCCGAGACCGGAGACACGACAGTGGAAGCAAAAGCGACAAAGAGCGAACACCAAAAACACCATAGGCGACGATAAGATACGCGACTAGCTATCTTGGCAATCTTCCTCGAATTCTTCGGTGTAGAACTCACAGTCTTCAGCTGCGTCCTGGTAGTTCTCTGATGATGACAAGATGTGTATCACGTGAGTACAAAAGTACTCAGCAAGTCGGGGAAAGTATGTATATGTGGGGCTTTCCAAAGGAAGGCTTAATAGGGTTCTTTTGCACAAAGCCAAATTTCATTAAATCATACTTAAGTATAATTGTCATAAAGCACATTTTAACAATTATTTTAGCAATTGAATTATTTAATATTCCAGTGAAGGTTCTATGCACCATCACCAATATAAAGGCTCTAACCGCCAACAATTAAAAGATCAAGTTTAGTCACCTATGACTCTTTCCGTCAAGGTATAAAACATGTTCTTTCCACCTTGTTGGCTCAAATCCGCCCTTAAACATCCGAGAGTTCTAACCACTCCCAAACCCCAAAACAAAACACCGTTTTATTTTAAAACCAAAACCAAAGTCTACCAATATGAAAGCATTCCTTGCTTTGCCTTTGACCGTAGGCACGGCTATTCGAATAGTTTTAACTCTGCAGAGGTGTACAACTTTACCCACAAGACATGATCAACTCTTGAGGCCATGCAATTAACACACTTCCTTTGGTGTGTCGGCAGAGAGATCATGACAAGGCCTTTACATGATGAACTCTTGATGCCATGCAATTAACACACTTCCTTTGGCGTGCGGCGGCGGCGCAGCGGCGCCGGCCGGAAGCACGATGAACTCCCCAAAAAAATAGAGAACACGGTTTTTGTCCAAAAAACGAATTTTTGCACAAATTTTTAATGAAGCTTGGCAAAATAAATTGATGGATCATGGAGGGAACATCTAGAGGAGCTCACACGCGCAAGGAATTGGATCAAAACCCATCGGAGACGATGAATTTGGCAAAAAATGGAGCTCCAGCCGAACCGACAAAAACTCGAAATTCGTCTTCAATTCTCGATGGAACCTAAAATTAATGGATGAATTAGAAACTAGACTCCCACACGATCACAATGAAACAACCGGAATGAGAATTGACCCACGAGAGAGGGAGGAACAAGGATGAACACGAAGATCACCCGAAAATAGTGACCCAGCGACGGTTTTCTTGATCTACCGGATGAACGAGGTGGAGAGGCTATGAGTGAGTGCGAGGACGTCAACACGGAGATATGGGAGGTGGAAGTGCGCGATTTGATGAAGAAACGGCCGAGTTATTGGCATTAAAGCACATTTCGGTTTTTGGCCGACGGTTCAAATTCCGGCGAGATCCCGGGCTATTGATGGTGGGGAATGGAAATGTATCGTCGTTGTGCTTCCAATGGATCCGGCCGTGATTGATTTGGAGCATTATTGAAGGAGTTAGAGGGATTTGAATGGATGGAGGTGGGTATGGGGAGCCTCCTCCATTGTTGCCTGGGAAATCAATCGTGCAAGGCCAGCCCAAGGTGGAAGATGACACTGTAGCGCCATGTGGCAAGCTCCCATTGGCCGATGATTACGCGAAAGTGACGCCCTAGAGAAAAATTAGCAAAAATGGTCTAAAAATTCCGGAAAAATTCCTAGAACCATTCTGGAATATTTGGAACCCAATAAAATTGGTTTTGTGGAATTTGGATGAAATTTGTGGATTTGCATATTCTGGAGCGAATAGCGGGCATTAAACAAAAGCCGCGCGAGATAAAATAGGGGTGGAGTTCCAAAAATCTTGGGAATCATTCCAAAAATCATTTTGGAATATTTGGGACCTAATTGAAGTGATTTTGGGATTTTTGGAGCATTTTCGGACTCGGGTGAAATTTCGGGTACCGGCGGGAATCTGGAAATTCGATTTTTCGAATGGAAGGGAATTGAATCCCGATTTTGGATGGGAAAGGATGACAGGTTAACATAAACACTAAGGAAACTTCAATTTTTGAATTTAAATAATTTAAATTAGATTTTTCCCGGAAAGCGAAACTGAGGATGTTACAGCGTGGCCGGAAGGTGCGCTCGCGACGGTGACAGCGGCGGCGGTGCACTACGGTGGCGTGACTCCAACGGCAATGGCGACGGCGACGGTGATGTACACGGCGGCAATTTCAGGGAAACTGGGAGGGAGGCGGGGATGTATTGGAGGAGGTAATTAACCAAGATCTTGAGTAGTGGAAGAAACAGCTAGAAATTCACGCGCACAGGAAAAGAAGTGGCCGGAGTTCCTATACGTGAATGGTTGCTGGGTACTAGCTAGTACTTGGTAGAGGTAGAAGGAACGTGACTGTGGCTAGTGGATGAATTGAAAATGAGAAATGGCTGACTGAATTGGTGTGCATGCATGCATGGGAAGTGATGTGAATGCATGGAACGGCTGGAACATGCGTGCTAGTAATACTCCCATGCACAGCTAGTAACAGCATTTGAAAAAAATCAGTGACCACACACGTTCAGGAGAAACGGCTGGAAAACATGCATCCTTGATTCAGACACGCAAAACGTCCATGCAATGATTCATGCAAACCTGCATATATATACACACATGCGTACACATTCTCAAACAAGTTTAGAATAAAAATAGTAAAAAGATTCTAATCATTTTGGAAAGATCCTCTAAAATACTAGAGAATATTTAGAACCTAACGAAGTTGGTTTCGTGATTTTTCAACGTATAGATTTTTCATAAAAAATCTTTTAGTGAATCAGACACTTGTACCAATTTTTGTAAAATCAATGATTTACGTTATATAGCATGTTTTTTGGAAATATTTGAAGCGAACACTCTCGTCTACCAATTATCTTAATTATTAACAAAACTTTAAATTTTATGCTTATTCCAAAATGCCTGATCTTTATTTAATACGACTAGTTCAATAAACGTGAATCCGGCTTACTCGTGAGGCTTCCAAGTAGACTCCGAAAAATTACAAATAATCCCAGAACCACACTAAATATATTAAAAGAAATTTTTGGGACATTACAAACCTCCCCCCTTAACAGAATCTTGTCCCCGAGATTCGAGACTAACTAGAGAATAGGTCGAGAAATTCCTTCTTCAGATCTTCTTTGCGTTCCCAAGTCGCTTCACCTTTTGAATGATTACTCCACTAGACTCTGCAGAAGCGGGTTGATTTGTTCCTTGTTTCACGATCCATGGTGTCTAGAATCCTCACTGGATGTTCCTTGTACGTCAAATTTTCTTGTAGATCAATGGCTTCCAGCGGTGCTTGTTCTTCAGGTACTCATAGACATTTCTTTAACTGGGAGACATGGAATACATCATGTACTCCTGCTAGCAATTGCGGCAATTCCAGCTGGTAAGCAACTTCACCTATTCGTCTTAGTATCTTGAACGATCCAACATATCGGGGTGGGAGCTTCCCTTTGGCATGAAACCTTCTGACTCCTTTGAGGGGTGTAACTCTGAGATATACATAGTCTTCTGGTTCAAAACTCAAGTCTATGCGTCTATTGTCCGCATAACTCTTCTGTCTGGATTGTGCGATCTTTAATCTTTCTCTTATAACAGTTATCTTCTCTTCAGCTTCTTGCATTATGTCTGGTCCAAACACTCGTCGTTCACCAGTCTCATTCCAATTTAACGGTGTTCGACAAGGTCTTCCATATAAAGCTTCGAAAGGCGACATTTGTAAACTGGCTTGGTAGCTGTTGTTGTAACTGAACTCTGCATAAGGTAAGCACTTGTCCCACGATGTGGTATAAGCCAGTGCACAAGCTCTAAGCATATCTTCAAGAATCTGGTTGACTCTTTCAGTCTGACCATCTGTTTGTTGGTGCATTGTCCTATACGATGATATCCGATCAGAGATATTTATCGAATTATATCAATAGGTAAAGAGCTTCATAAACAAGTCACACACTTGTTGATCAAAACAATGATATACATTCATTGGACCAATAATCATATTATTATTCATAAACATAGTCATGTTACAATCATCCATATGATTGCCTCAAGGGCATAACACTAACATTAATCTACAGAATACTGTGATCTGTTCCAATCAGGTCACATATTTTAATACGTTCGGTAAAACGAGCATAACTTTCAAATGGCTTGGCGGAATTGGACGTTCTTTATACCCACTGAAAGTTATTGAAGTTACCTACAACTTCTTCAACAGGCAGCCGACCAAATTCCGAATTTAAATTGGCAAAAACCCAAACCCTAGGTCGACTGCTCATGCTGCTCGAAACAGAGAATGTGGCAACTTCTAGATTTCATCTAATCTACTCAATTCCAGCACCGACAATTGATCTAAAAATATGATAGTAACCCTTAGAATAGATCCTAGACCAACCCCAAGGATCCCCGTGGCCATACCTTCGCCCGACGACCGAAAACCCAATGGATCTCCTCCCGGTTCGCGCGATCTCCTTCCTCGCTTCAAATCCACCGGATCTCCTCATCGCGGAGCACTCCAACGGATGGATCTTTGGGTTGGTGAGGTGGAGAACTCTCCTAGGGGCAGCAAGGGTGGTGGAGAGGTGAGGGGAGGGGTGGTGGTGCAATGGGGAGGAAGGAGATGGGGAGGAGACGCAAGGGAGGACCAAGGGGCGGCTAGGGTTTGGGGAGGGGAGGGGGCGCAATAGGGGTGGGTTGGGGCGCATGGCAGCAGGGCATGCTGCCCCCAACTCTCCCACATGGGCCAAGAGCACTCACCTTCGGCCCAACTAGGTCCCCCAAGGCCCAAAACTCCCCCGGAAGAGCCCAAACACCCGGAAACGGCCAAAAACATGATATAAAATCATATTGTATAGTTTTATTCTCTAATTTCACATTTTATAATGTCACTTTCCATGATATCTCATTCTGGGGTGTCACATCTGCATCATCGTCTGCATTAACTGAGTCTGGGCAGCCAGGAAAGCTCCTAGGTTCTGCATGTCCACGGGCGGTGCATTGGGTGCTTCGTTCTGGTTTCCTCCCTGGCATGCTCCACTTCCTCCGTCTCCAGCATTTCCACGTGTGTTCACCATCTGCTTGAAGCTTCAACAGTTTAGAGAAGAGAGGGAGAAAGAATAGACAAGTAAATAGGATCTTATGCAGGGGAGACAGATGTAACACAAAGCCAGCAATTTTTATAATATAAATGGTAAGGTTGCTCACAAGTGCTTAGATATGGTTCGGTCAATGATGAACCAAATAGATCTGCCATTATCCTTTTGGGGGTTCGCTCTAGAGATAGCTGCGTTCACATTAAATAAGGTCCCATCAAATTCCGTTGAGAAGACACCATATGAGATATGGACTGGGAGAAGTCCCATGTTGTCATTTCTCAAGATATGGGGATGCGAGGCTTATGTAAAACATTTGCAATCAGATAAACTCGCACCTATATCAAAAAAATGCTTCTTTGTGGGGTATCCTAAAGAAACAAAAGGATATTACTTTTACAAAAGAAACGAGAACAAAGTTTTTGTTACTCGAAATGGTATCTTTTTGAAGAAAGAGATTCTTTCAAAAGAAATCAGTGGGAGTGATGTGCATCTCGATGAAGTTCGAGAATCACATGAACATGTTCAAGCTACCACTGAACCATCGCATGATGTACAAAATGTTGTACAACCTGTGAAAGATACCATGTATGCCATGATTTGTACGCGCCCAGATGTCTCGTATGCTCTAAGTGTCACATGTATATACCAAGCGGATCCCGGTGATGGTCATTGGATAGCCGTGAAAAACATCCTAAAGTACTTGAGAAGAACTAAGGGTATGTTCCTAGTCTTTGGAGGTGAGGAAGAACTGGTTGTAAAAGGTTACACCGATGCAAGCTTCCAAACTGACAAAGATGATTTTCGATCACAATCAGGTTTTGTGTTTACACTAAATGGAGGAGCAGTAAGCTGGAAGAGTTCCAAGCAAAGCACGGTGGCTGACTCTACGACAGAAGTGGAGTACATTGCGGCTTCGGATGCTGCAAAAGAAGCTGTATGGACAAAGAAGTTTATCTCAGAGCTTGGTGGGGTCGCTAGTGCCTCTAGTCCAATGGACATCTATTGCGATAATAGTGGTGCCATTGCACAAGCAAAAGAGCCTAGATCACATCGGAAGTCCAAACATATACTCCGACGCTTTCACCTTATTTGCGAGATTATGGATAGAGGTGACGTGAAGATATGCAAAGCACATACAGAAGCCAATGTGGCTGATCCGTTGATAAAGCCACTGCCACAACCTAAGCATGAGGCACACACGAGGTCTATTGGTATTAGATATTTAATTGATTGACTCAAGTGCAAGTGGGAGATTGTTAGTGTTATGCCCTTGAGGCAATCATATGGATGATTGTAACATGACTATGTTTATGAATAGTAATATGATGATTGGTCCAATGAATGTATATCGTTGTTTTGATCAACAAGTGTGTGACTTGTTTATGAAGCTCTTTACTTATTGATATAATTCGATAAATATCTCTGATCGGATAACATCGTATAGGACAACGATGAATAGATCAGCACATGTATTGTTCGATGATCATGTTTCTTAGATCATGGGATATGGAGATATCATCAATACATTGTGGACGCATGTTGAAGAACATGGGTTAGATAGACCCACAATGGGACACTGCGAGAATGTTACATTATTATGTGTCATCAGTGTATCTCACAGATAGTAGATGTATGATCCTTAGACCTGAGATTGCCATTTCCCTACATGTGTAATAGTTTACCTTGGGGTTACCAAACACTATTTCCTAACCGAATAGTTATAAAGGTAGCTTTCATGTTTACTATGAAACATGCAGAGGGAAGTGAGCAGTCAAGATGGAATTTGCCACTCCAATGTAACGGAGATATATGTCTAGGCCACTCGTGTGATATGATTAAGGAAGTGCATGGCCATGCCGTGATTGAGAAGTCAATCACAACTTATTAATATATCACAGATATGAGAGATGGATGGAACTGTCAAAGGATGACATGCTTCTCGCCTTGAGTTCGATCTTCATATAGTTTGGCAAAGGGATTATTACATCAGTACTTTAATCATATGCGTTTGGGAGTTGGCATGCTCTGCAAGGAGTCGCTACCGACTATTGGATTAGAGAAGGGTTTTCGAATCCATGTCCAAATGCTCATGAACCTACAGGGTCACACACTTAACAGGCTAGGACGCATTAATTCGGATTAGATCCGTAATTAATGGACCTCGTGGGCTTAGCGCGTAGATGGGCCTTGACTGCCTAGGGTTTCACCTCGTGGCTATATAAGGAGGGGAGGAGGCTGGACGCAGAACACACATCCATGCGGTTTAGAGGTGTTTCGCCAGAAACCCTAGCCACCTCCTCTCGTTGCCCCTGCCGAGTGACTCGGTGCACGACGTTCCATCCTCGGACGTGTGGACTACTGTGGTGACGCTGCTGCTACTGCGGCGTGGAGAGGACGATCCGCAGCGAGGATGATCCGTGGCAAGGATGATCCGCGGTGAGGACGATCCACGGCGAGGACGATCCACGGCGAGGACGATCCACGCCTAGAACGATCCACTACAACGACGTGCGAAGGATTCCGCAACTGCGCGTCTAGTGGTAATAGATCTATGATCCCCTTCTTGTGAGTAGCTTTTCTGGTTTACGGTAGAAATTTTAATTTGTACTAGAGTAGCATACCGCGTTCCCCCACACTTCCATCAATACCATGTGCTGGAGGGAATAATGGACCTCAAGAAGGAAGAGTTCAGAGCCTTAAAGCAGGGCAGCCAGTCAGTGGCTGAATATCTCAATAAGTTTACTCAGTTAGCTTGCTACAAACCTGAAGACGTAGCAGCAGACAAGGCCAGGCAGTCTCGCTTCTTGAAGGGACTTAACTCAGGACTGCAGGTGGGACTGATTACCCACACCTTTCCTGACTTCTAAGAGCTTGTGAACAAGGCGCTCATCCTGGAGGATAAGCGCAAGGAATTGGACGACAACCGAAAATGCAGGATGGTACAGCAGGGACCACACCAAGGAGGGCAACACCTGAGAGTTGCACCAAATCAATTCTTCAGATTCCAGCAGCAGAATGCCGCAAGAACATCGTCACCAACACCAAGACCTACCAATCAGAACTACCAGACACCAGCTCTAGCCAGGAACGCCGCTGTGAGCAGCCAGCAGGGCACAGTGAGGCGTTGTTATACATGCAACGAGCCAGGGAACTTCTCCAACAATTGCCCCAAGAAGACAGCAGGAGTGACCCCCGTTCGCTTCAATCTGGGATCCACACCCGCCAGGACACCTGCACCAGGAGCCAACTGCGGGACAGCACAGCTGGGAGCCGCGCCCCAGACCATGCTCATCATGGACAGAACTAACACTGCATACATATGGTCATCACCAAGTGTTGCTGCAATTATATCAACCGCATGGTTTCAACGACCCCCACCATGGCCAGGACCATTAAGTTGGCGACACTTCACGGCATCCTCTACTTCGTATACATCTACTACGATGGCTCCATCTGCATGGCTTTATCGACCCCCACCTTGGCCATCCTTCTACATCTTCGTCGGTTCAAGGACCATTGACTCGAGCTCGAGCCCGTAAACTCAATTATCAGATCTAAAGCCATACTTGGGAGAAGATGATGAACTTGAGTCGAGGACGACTCAAATGCAAGAAGGGGAGGATGATGAGGACATCACTACCATGGATACGGCCATGCCTACAAACCCAATTGAAACCAACAATACAAGGGCCAATTACTCAAGCTCGCGCACATCAATTCAATTGCCAGGTGAATGCGTTCCTCGAGTTGCATACAAATAATTTAATGACTGGAATGCTATTTAATCCTTGTGATGATTTTATTGTCCTTAGGAACCAAAGAGAAGGACTCCCAAACATCAAGCATGAAGCCAATTCGTCCGGTGCACAAGTTCAACTCGGATTCGGCCTCCGGGATAGCACTAACTTAAAACGACCATAACTTTTAATCCACAAGGGTGTTTGAGGTCTATGAGTACTGGTTTGAAAGGTTTCGACGTCCTCTTTCCAACGGATCTGGCCCCACCTCCAAATTCCTCACGAGTCAACGCGAATTTGCAAAACAAGTTCGGTTATCTTTCCAAATCTAAGTCAAACTAGGAATAGGAGTCCTACTCGGCCATGGATGTCTTTTGGACGCCCCAAGCATGGTTTTGGCCTCCTATTTCTCCTATATATAGCTAGGGAGTCCCCCAAAATAACTTGGGTTTTGGTTATTTGATAGTTTAGCCTTTTTCTACTATTTGAGTCTTTTAGACGTGCTTAACGGCCGCCTAACAAGCTCCTTGTATCGGAACCCCAACTTTCTTCTATACTTCATCTATATTTGCAATTTTAGATTGCTTTTGCCTTGTTCTTGCTTGTTCTTCGATTGCTTGTAGGAATTGATCTTCGTGATCAGGTTGATCGTGCCCATGGCAAGGTCAATAACTATCTGGAGTTGGTTTAGCGATTGCTAAGGCGCATCGTCGTTGTACGTTGTAGTCGGATCGTCAAAGTCGTCTCCTCCCAAATCGAAGGTTATCATTATCATCGAAAGATCGGGCTAGGGCTGCTCATGTTACATTCTATTGCATAATTTGGATTGCACTTGTATTGCACCTAGTCATATATATTGTGCTACTCTCATATTTTTTGGCCACAAAAAAAGGAAAGAAAATCGCCCTACATCAAAAAAAGAAAAAGAAAAAGAAAAAGAAAAAGAAAAAGAAAAAGAAAAAGAAAAAGAAAAGAAAAGTGCGGGCAAAAGCAAAGAGCGCAAAAAAAGAAGTGGAATTTGATTGAGAGTACATCCAAGCATTTGTGCATTTTTCATATTGTGCTAGTTTGGTGATTTTGAGTAATCTATTGCTCGTGTTCTTTGTTTGAGCAATTAGCTAGCGTCTCTCCATAACTTATGCAATACGAGCTTTTTCATGCCTCAATTATATTTTTTAGCTCGTTCCTTTGATTGCATCAAGTTCCAACATCTTTGCGCGTGTGTTTCCCGTGTATCAGCCTTAGCCTTTTATCCATCCTTGGTTGATCAGCATCTTAGGGTAAGTGCTAATTATGAACTATAATTCAATTCTATGCAATTCCTGAGATTAATTGATTGATTCTCCTTGCTACTAAATTAAGCTTGTCCAAGCTCCACTCTCTACCCGTACAAGCGTTCGATCACTTGGCAATCGCTCTACACAAACTTCGGAGAAACTTTGACAACGTCAACGGCCGACAACACCTGCTGCAACGTAAGAACTTGTAAGAGCTTTGGTGATAGGCTTGAGTGTTGAGAGACTTGCCACCACCTCATAGTAGATGATAGAAACATTATACTTGTTAATTCTTGTCTTCTACTAACCATGTCAGGTGACAAGGGCTCGCTGCATCACTCTCCACGCGCAAAGGGAATTATTGCTAGAATGTCGCTGCAAGAAGACCGCCTCAGGTCTATCGCGACCGCTCAGAGAGTTGCTAACACTAATCTTGCTACTATTTTGTCTAGACTTGATACGCTTGCAGGAACTTCCAGTCCTCCGCCTTGTCTTCCAAGCAAAAAAAATGGCATACTACATGCTCAGGTACACGTTGATGATGATCCCCTAGGTAAGGTTAAATTCGCAATTCCACCTTTTAATGGTCAATATGATCCTGATGCCTATATTAATTGGGAGATAGCAGTAGACAAAGAATTTGGCAAGTATGATTTGTCTGAAAATGAAAAGATTAGGATTGCTGCTAGTGTGCTAAATGAATATGCATTAACATGGTGGAAACATATTTGTAGAAAAGAGAGAAAACCTAAAAATTGGAAGGCCATGAAAAGACTTATGAGAATTGATTATGTTCCTGAATATCATACTGAATTTTTGTATACTAGACTCCAATGCTTGAAACAAGGAAATAAGTGCGTTAAGGAATACTATGAATGATTGCAAAATCATTTTTTGCGTTGTGGTTTAGTTGAAGGTGAAGAAGCAACAGAGCTTAGGTTCATACGTGGACTTAATCAAGAAATTCAAGATGCTCTTATTAATGAAACATATAGTTCTCTTTCAGAATTGGTTGTATGTGCTTATAGAGTTGAAAATATGCTTGCTGAATCCTTGAAAGAATCAATACCTTCATTTGAGGCGCCCATTGTTGCACCTTCTTCTATAGTTAACATTTTGCAGAAAAGTGAGCACCATCGAGAGAATGATGTAGAAGAGCATATGGAGAAAGAAACGATCAGTACTACCCCATGTATATGTGAAGTGATAATAGTTGAAGAAACACCTACAACAGCTGATGAGAACTTACAAGGTAATATAACAGGTATGGACTTTACACATGGAGAAAATAATTTTGAAGAGCTAAAACTATCCACAAATCATGCTATCGTAGAGCAACTAATAGTGGAACCAATTGCTGATTTTGCTTTGTTACAAGATGATTTGCTTGCTATTTCTTGTGATAAAGAAGAGTTGTGTGATAATACTTCACTTATATCCATGACACAACTAGCAAATGGACATGTCACTTTTGTTAACACACTAGACACTTATGCTGAAAATAAACATGTCATTCACATCATAAGCGAAAATGATGAGTTGAAATTGATGTGTTCTTTATATACATTAGGCTACATTGAATTTGATGTTCCGTGTGATCTGAATTATTTAGAGGAGAGCCTTTTTGTACATTCTGATTTGTCATGGTTATCACGAATTATCTTTTATGTTATTGGCAAAAATAGTGAGAAAGGAGAGTATAAAGCACATCGAGTTTACATTTGTTCAGATTTTAAACCTCCGTTAGCAATGCAACAATATCATCAATTTAATAATTGCCATATCACAAATCATGTCAGACCAAGTACATTTGGTTCCATTCACAAGTCACATGATAGTTTTCAAGAAAGGGAGGATACGGTTGATCGAAATTCTCGATCCATTGATTTCATTGCAAATGTGCATATTGCTTTGTTTCCTGTCATTACTAACATTTCGCAGGACAATATGATGGAGTCGAGGACGACTCAACTTCAAGAAAGGGAGGATGATGAGACCATGCTCATCATGGACAGAACTAACACTGCATACATATGGTCATCACCAAGTGTTGCTGCAATTATATCAACCGCATGGTTTCAACGACCCCCACCTTGGCCAGGACCATTAAGTTGGCGACACTTCACGGCATCCTCTACTTCGTATACATCTACTACGATGGCTCCATCTGCATGGCTTTATCGACCCCCACCTTGGCCATCCTTCTACATCTTCGTCGGTTCAAGGACCATTGACTCGAGCTCGAGCCTGTAAACTCAATTATCAGATCTAAAGCCATACTTGGGAGAAGATGCTGAACTTGAGTCGAGGACGACTCAAATGCATGAAGGGGAGGATGATGAGGACATCACTACCATGGATACGGCCATGCCTACAAACCCAATTGAAATCAACAATGTAATACAAGGGCCAATTACTCAAGCTCGCGCACATCAATTCAATTGCCAGGTGAATGCGTTCCTCGGGTTGCATACAAATAATTTAATGAATGGAATGCTATTTAATCCTTGTGATGATTTTATTGTACTTAGGAACCAAGGAGAAGGACTCCCAAACATCAAGCATGAAGCCAATTTGTCTGGTGCACAAGTTCAACTCGGATTTGGCCTCCGGGACAGCACTAACTTAAAACGACCATAACTTTTGATCCAGAAGGGTGTTTGAGATCTATGAGTACTGGTTTGAATGGTTTCTACGTCCTCTTTCCAACGGATCTGGCCCCACCTCCAAATTCCTTACGAGTCAACGAGAATCTGCAAAACAAGTTCGGTCATCTTTCCAAATCCGAGTCAAACTAGGAATAGGAGTCCTACTCGGCCATGGATGTCTTTTGGACGCCCCAAGCATGGTTTTGGCCTCATATTTCTCCTATATAAAGCTAGGGAGTCCCCCAAAATAACTTGGGTTTTGGTTATTTGATAGTTTAGCCTTTTACTACTATTTGAGTCTTTTAGACGTGCTTAACGGCCGCCTAACAAGCTCCTTGAATCGGAACCCCAACTTTCTTCTATACTTCATCTATATTTGCAATTTTAGATTGCTTTTGCCTTGTTCTTACTTGTTCTTCGATTGCTTGCAGGAATTGATCTTCGTGATCGGGTTGATCGTGCCCACGACAAGGTCAATAACCATCTGGTGTTGGTTTAGCGATTGCTAAGGCGCATCGTCGTTGT
Organism: Rhipidocladum racemiflorum; assembly: GCA_036346355.1. Lineage (NCBI taxonomy): Eukaryota > Viridiplantae > Streptophyta > Magnoliopsida > Poales > Poaceae > Rhipidocladum > Rhipidocladum racemiflorum. The sequence continues at coordinate 39,278,638 of CM070583.1, read as the reverse complement.
ACGTTGTAGTCGAATCATCAAAGTCGTCTCCACCCAAATCGAAGGTTATCATTCTCATCGAAAGATCGGGACACCCAGTGTTACATCAAGTGGTATCAGAGCTGCTCATGTTACAACGTCGGTGTTAGTCCTAGCTGGTGTTAACCAGAGCTTTGATATCTATTGTGACGCATCGCGCCAGGTACTTGGGTGCGTGTTGATGCAAAACCGAAAAGTTGTTGCGTACGCATCACGACAGCTGAGGCCGCATGAAGAGAATTACCCGACGCATGACCTGGAACTAGCAGCCGTAGTGCATGCCTTGAAATTGTGGCATCTCTATCTGATTGGGAATAGATGTGAAGTGTACACGGACCATAAGAGCCTTAAGTACATTTTCACCCAATCGGATCTCAACATGAGGCAAAGGAGATGGTTGGAGTTGATTAAGGATTACAATGTCGGAATCCATTACCATCTTGGGAAGGCCAATGTGGTGGCCGATGCCTTGAGTTGGAAGAGCCATACCGTGAATGTGTTGCTAGCCGAAAGCCAGGACGAACTATGTAGGGAGTTACATAAACTAGATTTAGAAGTAGTACCAGAAGGATTCCTAGCCACTTTGGAAGTGAAGCCTACTTTAGAGGACCAAATCCGAGAAGGACAGAAGGATGATGCCAAGATCCAGAGGATCAAGTCCAAAATGGATGAAGGCAATGCTAATGACTTCAAGCTGGATGAGCAAGGTACGTTGTGGATTAAGGATCGCATCTTTGTGCCGAACAAAAAGGAGCTGAAACAGTTGATTCTGGAGGAAGCCCATGACTCCAAGTATTCCATTCATCCAGGAAGTGCTAAGATGTACCAAGACCTGAAGGAGAGATTTGGTGGCCAAGCATGAAATGTGAAGTTGCCGAACATGTTGCGTTGTGTGATGTATGTCAGAGAGTCAAGGCAATGCATCAGAGGCCAGCAGGATTGCTGCAGCCATTGAAGATTCCTGAGTGGAAGTGGGAGGAAATCAGAATGGACTTCATTACTGGTTTGCCAAAGACTCGCGGAGGATATGACTCCATATGGGTTGTAGTGGACCGCTTGACTAAAGTCGCTCATTTTATCCCTGTAAAGACCACTTACTCGGGAGATAAGTTAGCAGAACTGTACATGACCAGGATCGTCTGTTTACACGGAGTGCCGAAGAAGATTGAATCGAACAGAGGTACCCAATTTACCTCGAGATTCTGGAATAAGTTTCACAAAGCCATGGGGACCCGTTTGAACTTCAGTACAGCATATCATCCGCAGACGGATGGACAGACCGAAAGGGTTAATCATATTCTGGAGGATATGCTAAGTGCTTGTGCATTAGCTTATGCTACCTCTTGGGATAAGAGTCTGCCATATGCTGAGTTCAGCTACAATAACAGCTATCAGGCCAGTCTACAGATGTCACCTTTTGAGGCACTGTATGGCCGACCATGTCGAACACCATTGAATTGGAATGAGACGGGTGAACGCCATGTCTTTGGGCCAGACATTCTTCAAGAGGCCGAAGAGTAGATCGCCATGATCCGGGAAAGACTGAAGATAGCTCAGTCGAGACAAAAGAGTTATGTTGATAACTGTCGCCGAGATCTAAGTTTTGAACCGGAAGATTTCGTATATCTAAGAGTTACACCACTCAATGGAGTTAAGAGATTCCACGCCAAAGGGAAGCTTGCGCCAAGATATGTTGGTCCGTTCAAGATCCTGAGTCACCGAGGAGAAGTTGCTTACCAATTGGAGTTGCCATAGTCCTTAGCGGTAGTGCACGATGTGTTCCATGTATCCCAACTAAAGAAGTGTCTCCGAGTGCCAGATGAACAGACGCCACTAGAGTCAATAGAGTTGCAGGAAGATCTAACTTACAGGGAGCACCATGTGAAGATTCTGGACACCAAGGATCGAGAGACAAGGAATAAGTCAACCCGCTTCTGCAGAGTTCAATGGAGCAACCATGCAGAGAGTGAAGAGACTTGGGAGCGCGAAGAGGATTCGAGGAAAGAGTTTCCAAAACTATTCCTTAGTCAGCCCTGAATCTCGGGGACGAGATTCTGTTAAAGGGGGAGGTTTGTAACACCCCAATTTTTGCTTTTTCATGAATTTAAATGTTATTTTGCACTTTTGAGAATTTTTGGAATTTTCTGGGATTTATTTAGATTTAATTTGAATCTATTCCCTTTTGAGATAATTAAATAATTAAAAGTTTTTAATAAAATTTTGTTGGAAATATTTTATTTGAGTCCAAAATGTCTCAAAGTATTTTACAGAATTTTTCTGATTATTTTGCTATTTTTCTTGAATTAATTGAATTTCTAGGAATTATTTTAAAAATTTAATCGCGGGAAAATCCAATCGGTTTCACTGTTCATCCGACCTGTGTCCGACCCGAGTCCGACCCGAGCCGGACCAAACCCTAACCATCACGACCGTTGGATCTCGATCCAACGGCCGATAGTGCGCCACGTCACCCGATCGGATCCGGTCCTGATCCGTTCGCGCCGTGCGATCTCAGCCGTTGATCGTGCCACATGGACGGCTCGGCGTCATCTTCTCCAGCCCAGATTCCTCGCTGTTTCGGTTCGCCACCGCGGCCGTCTCGGACACGGTTCCGGGGCTATTTATTGCATGGACCCGCCCCGAGGTTCGCCTTTCCGCGTAGAGCTCGTTGCCCTAGATCTCCTAGCCCTTGCTGCCGCCAAGTCATGCCGATTGCTCGCTGAAGTGTAGAACTGCCGCCGTGGACTTTCTTCGTTTTCGGCGCCGTTTGTCGTCCTCCGCCGTGTTCAAGCACGGATCCGAGACCCCCAGGTCAAGGCGCACCGGATTGGACCTTTCACCTCGCTGGAAGGGCACAAAAACGCCGTTGCGATTGTCATCGTCTTCACTTTCAGTGGCCTAGCTCCGCCATCGTTGCACTCGAAACACGCCAGCCATCCGATCCAAATCCAACGCACAAGGTGAGTCCACGTCACCCCTGTGTAAATTCCATGTTGCGGTTTTAGATCTATTTTCAACCGTTGGATCTAGATCCAACTAATGATATATGGAATGAATTTTTGGAAATGGTGTAATCTTGCCACGTGATGATGTGAAGTGTAGGTACCTTTGTGGTTCTACATGGTAACTGATATTACTGTTGGCATGTGTTGCACAATAGTTGAACAAGGGTGGGGAAATGATTTAGTCTGGGGCAAGTGGTATGAGGCTTTATGCTAGGTGGGCCTTTATGGCATAGAATTTTGAGAAACAGCCTTTGCTGCATTGGGAAGAGTGATGTGTGAGGATTGGGATCAGGGTTTGTGAGAAGGATGTCTTGCCCTGGACAGTTAAGGACTTCACCTTGCAAGCCTTTTAACAGGGCCTTTTGTACAACAACATGGCTGGAGTGGGACGGTCTTAGTTTAGTAGGATTCTGAAGTCTTACCTTTGATACCTTAGGGTGATAGTTACGTCGGGGTAACTGTGTGGGGGAGCGTACCGGTGCTACGGCTAGGTACCCTATCCAACGGTTGTTGTCGGTCCTACACTTCGATCCTTCGTGGGGGAAGTGATAGTGAAGGCAATACCGGCGAGGGTCATAGGTGTAGATGGAAGTTTCTGAAAAACTTCGTTACGGTCAATCGCCTTTGTGGTGTACGACTGTATCATGTGGGTAAAGTGTACAACCTCTGCAGAGTGTGTCAAAACTATTCGAATAGCCGAGTCCACGGTACTGGACAACGCTTGGGGATTACAGTCAAGGGTTAGATTTTCCAAAATAAAAATGTGGGAATGGGTGGCTGTAGGCCAGAGATAACTGCCAAAGTGATATAGGGCTTTGTGCCAAACTGTTTGAGAAGAGATTGATAACTTATTATATAATATGGTTTTACTGCTTTTGAATCTATTAAGAGTATTTAATCAAAGCAAAATGCTGCTTGATGCGAATTAACCACTTAAGCCATTCCTTTGGAAGAAGCCCTGCATATAGTAATAGGATTATACCTCTGTGCATGACTTGCTGAGTATGTTGTATACTCACCCTTGCTTTCAACACAATCATCAGTTGAGGAGAAGACTACAACTTCTAAGAAGGTGAAGTTCCCCGAGGAGGCGATTATCTAGGAGTTGAACCTTGTCAGTTGCCTGTGGCATACTGATGGGAGTCACCGACGTTCTTCATTCCGCTGCTGATTATTCACTTTTGTTATTGTAAGCCCTGCGTGGCTGAATATTGTAAGGTGACCTTAAGGTCTTGTAATCAGTTTATATTAATGCTGAAGTACTTTATTTATATTTCCCCTGTGTATGGATGTGATATTCAACCCTGTATGACTGTGTGTACTAGCGTGATCCTGGACTAGTACAGAATACACAGAGGGTCCGGATTTGCAGATCCGGGTCCCGACAGAGGTGGTATCAGAGCCATACTGACTGTAGGTCTTGACCTTAGATAGATTGGCCGTCTTTTGAAACTTCAAAATTATTTTCTAAAGAGAAAATTTGACTTGAAAGAATAATAAGTTCTTGACTTATCTTATTCTCCCATTCTTTCCCCTTTGCTGAAATTTCTATACTTTCCACTGGTTTAAATGGAAATCTTACCTCTTGAGTCATTCTTAATAGTCCACGATATTTCACACTTAAGGAGAAAGTACTCGATGTCGCTGTCAACCCTGAAGATCGTGAAGTAAGGAATCATCGAGCTCAAAGAGAATTGGATCAATGAAGTGTTTCTGCAGCGTGAAGAACCAGTACTTTAGTAGTCAGTGGAGACTCATGTGTGAGAGTGGCGTCTCTTAAGATAGGAGAGTTACCCTTTTTAGACGCTAGATCATTGTGTGCGTAGGAAATTTGGATCTTCCTTGATTGCTAAGTGTGCAGTATGTGTTGCATAGCTTTTAGGCTTTTGTAAGAAACCATACCAAGTTATTAACAATGTTTGTTTAAGTTTTTGGGTAAAACCTGCTTCCCTGCACTAGGACTCTTGAACCTTACCTTTGCTTTTCCTTCATAGCCAAACCTTGTTGTGTCAACAGATGGAAAGTACCAACCACACCAGTGTTTCTGAAGCAATTCAAGTCAATTCAGTTGCCGCTACCGTTGTCAAGGATAAAGCAGAGATTGACAAGCAGCTATCCACCGTACTGACAGTAACTAATCAGAACTTGGATCAGTTTCTCACCGCTCAAACTCAGCTTATGCAGATGGTGATGCAACAGATGGAAGCTAATGGTGCTAAAATCAATACCCCTGCAACTACAGACACAACAGCGTGTCCACAACTAAAGTTCTCCTTGTTCATGAAGACTAAACCACCCACGTTTGATGGATCAGCCACTCCCAGAGATGCAGAAATTTGGCTTCGCATTGTAGAAGAGAAGCTAGCCTTGGTGCAATGTGAGGATGAAGAGAAAGTTCCCTATGCTACGTGCCAGTTAGAAGGAAATGCATTAGCTTGGTGGAAAGATTTCTACGCCACTTTTGAGGATGGATATACCATCACTTAGATGGAGTTTGTCACTGCCTTTCGTCGGCTCTTCATATCGTCAGGAGACAGTAGAACCATAGTAAGACCAAGGAAGAATGGTACCTTCGCACCTGATACTATACATGGACGATATTCTTTGAAGTGTTGTAAATCAAGCAAATCAGAAGACCGTGCATGTATCCGTTGTGGAGAAATAGGACACACTGCTGAAGAACATGCAATCAATTGTTCCAGCTGTGAAGGAAGCCATTTACCGGGAGAATGTCCCATGAAAACATCACATGCTATCTTTGTGAAGGCCAAGATCATTGCCCAGCTCAATGCCCCCTGGATTCATTAGTGACCGCTGTGACTCGGCGTCAGCGAGAGGATTTTCGAGCCGTCATTGCTCAAGAGTTAGCAAGGAGAGAAGGACTATCATCCACACTTAAGGTGCCACATGAAGAAAAGAAGAAGCAGCATGTTAACCTTATCAGTATACCTTAGGAAAACAGTGAAACTTGGTCACCATGGAACTATTTTTTGTGTGATAAACAAGGACACTGGGCTAGAGAATGTCCCCTCAATCCAGCGAGACAACCCAAACATTCCTGCTACAACTGTGGTGAGCTAGGTCATTTTGTTAAGGACTGTCCCCAGAAAGATCAAGCAATTTCTAAAGTCATGACCATTCCGTAAATTGGATCTGTTAAGTTTATAGCACCAAGAGTGAGTGGTAATACTAGGGAAGCAACTTGCCCAAGCAGTCCGTTGAAGCAAGCGGAACGGGTTAACAGGACCTTTGATCCAGAAGACGAGCGCGAGAAATTGGAAGACAACCGCAAGCGTCAAAAAGCTTGTCCGGAGGGACCACCACAACGACGAAAGAAGAGTGCACCTCAACAACTCAGATGCCATACCACACAGACCTTGTTTGAGACACTTTCACCCGTGCTTCACCCTGAAGGTCGGAGTTTTCATAATACCACCCCGGAGAAAAATTCGCAAGGACGAAGTTTATTGTCTAGAAATTGATTTGCTTGTCGCCAGCCAGGACATCTTGCTAATCAATGCCATCAGAAGAAAGTGTTCACTGCGGATCGCATCAATCCCAGCTTTATCTCTACCAAGAATAGGGATATGTCAGGAGGAAGCCAGCAGACACCATCCAAGCGTTGCTATTGCTACAATAAGCCAGGACACTACGCTAGAAGTTGTCCTAAGAGAAGTAGGGTTACACCTGCCTGTTTCAATTCCACTCCTACACTTACCAAGATATCAGTACCAGAAGCAAATTGCGAAACAAGTCGAGCGGGAGTTACGCTACCAGTGCCAAAAGTTAAGATGAAGAAGAGGTGTGTGAATAAAGACTCCACTGAGAAAGTCCATGGCATAAGTGTAACAACCCGGCATCTAATATGCCTGAATGCTGCCAAACATGGACAAAAGAACATCTAAATACCACTATTAAAGATAAATTACAGCAAAGGAGCAAATGCTAAAACCGAAAATTTCGGCAGCATCTCCTTTGTTTTTCCATGAATTGAAGCAATAGCAATAGCAGGCAAGAAATATCATAACATACGACAACTAAAGCAACGATATAGATGGATAAAACAACATCATAAGACAAAATTAACATGTCCAACCACTCCATAACTATAACGAAACAAAATAAAGAACATCAACGCACAATTTATTCCACACACGACGTTCCATGGCACTATTATTATGATAATGACTCAAATTGGAAAATGTGACTATGGATGCGAAGCTACGTGAAGATGTGTAGCTAAAGCCCCCTTCCACTTGCCGGTTTCACGGTACCTAAAACAAACAACATAGACACAAGCGTGAGTTCATCACTCAGCAAGCATATTGCAATGGATCAAAATAATAAATCAATGGCAACATCAACACATTCCATACTCTACCATCATGATCAAATTCTAATCTTCTACACAACAACATAGCCATGACAAATCACATTGCACATAACTCAATATTATTAACATCATGTATGCAATGCAATGCTCATATCTCCTGGAAGCATATACCGATATAGCTGAGTGCACACCCGTCGGCGTACACCCTCTCCCCCCTTCCATCCCGTAGATGGAGGGTGCCTACTCCTCGCTTCCTGTCACCCACGGTGGACGGAATCATGAGGTAGGACTTACTTATTGGCTCTCCGGAATAGTCATAACTTTCTCACCGACCTTCCCCGGACTAGTTATGACTTTCTCACCGCCCAGGCCAGATCACATGCCATGTATGCGAACATGCTATAAACATATCAACTTGCTCCAAACAGAACTAGACATGGCATAGCATCATATTATTCCTTTATCATCATAACATGGGCAAACACTGATCATAGCAAGATATCGCAACATGTTAACATGACAAGATAGCATCTCATATTAAATCATTTACGACTAGTCACAATTATTGACAACCAATTCGCTACCCATTACAATACACTTGCCTTAACCTCGGGTGACGGACTGGCGAGAGGTTGAGGGCATGTAACACCCCAAATTTTTTCTTTTCATGAATTTAATTAAGATTTGGCACTTTGTGGAATTTTTCGAATTTTCTGGAATTTATTTGAATTGTTTTGGAATTAATTTGAATTTATTCCCTTTTGAAATAATTAAAGAATTTAACTTTGCAAATAAAATTTTGTTGAAAATATTTTATTTGAGTCCAAAATGATCCAAAATATTTTCCAGAATTTTTCTGAGCTTTTTGCTATTTTTAATGAATTAAATGAATTTCTGGGAATTAATTGGATTATTTAATCGCTGGAAAATGCGAGTGGGTTTTACTGTTCATCCGACCGGACCCGAGTCTGAGTCAAACTCGAGTCCGACCCGAGCCAGCTGTTTCGGTCGAACCCGCTCGGCCAAACCTTAAACGCGTGACCGTTGGATCTTGATCCAACGGCCACGATTGAGCCACGTCACCTGAGCCCGAGCCCGACCGAGCCAGCCAGCTCGCCCGAGCCAGACCCGTGCCCAAGCCCTTGCACCGTTGGATCTTGATCCAACGGCTGACGTTTAGCCACGTCACCCAATCCGAATTCCGTTCGGATTCCGCCGCCGCAACGGAGTGGGCCTCGGTTTCCGCACGTTTCATTGACGCCGAGGGCCCTATTTAATGCTCTGCCGCCGCTGTCGTGTTGCCGACTTCCGTGCGCACCCGTAGCCCTAGCCCACGCTGCCTGAGCCGTCGCCGTTTGCCCACGCGAGCTCGCCGTAGTTAGCCGTGCGTTCCGCCGCGGTTCTGCGCCGTTTCCGCCACCGTCCACCATCCTCTGCCACCGTTGAGCCTAGATCCGGAACCGCAAGGTCAAGCCGCGTCGGAGGAGCCCCGCAGCGCCATCGGGAGTGTCACCATCCCCGTCTCCGGTGAGCCAGCGCCGCCGCAAGCCATCGCCGCCGATCGAGCTCCACCAGCCGTCCGATCCAGATCCAAGGGCCCAGATTGCGCCACGTCACGCCACGGTGAGATCCCACGTGCTAATCCTCAGATCTATTCCCAACCGTTGGATTTAGATCCAATAGCGTAGATTGTGCCATGTAGCCTTAACCGCACCGTACTAGATCCATTCTCAGCTGTTAGATCTAGATCAAATGGCCAGGGTTAGCCGCGTTGTAAAAGCTAGATTGGATCCTGACCGTCCGATCAAGATCGAACGGTCCAGATCAACCGGGTAGTTTTCATACGCGTGAGGTTGGATCTGATCTGGACCATTGATTTTCAAATCAACGGCTCAGATCGTGCCGCGTGTCGGTCCAAGATTTGATCGCCGCGTCGCGATCGGCCGTGCGCGTGGGTGCGTGTCTCTGACACGCGGGCCCCACGTGTCAAAGGACCCACGTGTCAGCCACGCCCACGCAGGCGTGAACCCGAGCCGGCTGACAGGGAGGGCCCACCTGTCAGTGACGCGCTACGCGTGCGTGGACTGGGTCCATGCACCGGTGCCGACGTGGCCGCTCCAGAGAGCGCCACGTGGCATGATGACGTCATGCTAATGTCATGCTGGGGTTCGGCCGGCGCTGACATCAGCAGTGCTGACGTGGACCAATCAGGAGCTAACATGTGTCCTGTCGACGCAATAAATGAATTTCCGAAAAAGAAAATGATTTATTAATTCGAATTATTGATTTCAAATTGGATTCAAACTTCAAACGCTTATAACTTTTGCATTTTAACTCCGATTTGAGTGATTCAAATTTCTAAATTTGTATAAAATTGAGATCTACCCAATGATGAATATTATTTAATTTTTGGACCAAAGATTTTCTCTGTAATATTATTTAATTGATTATTTAAAACTTTAAATGCTTGTAACTTTTGCGTTTTAATTCCGAATTTGACGATTTCAGTTTCTAAAAAATCATAAAATTATGCTCTCTCTGTTTATGAACTTTATTTGGATGTTTGGACACTTTTGTCTACTGTTCATTTATTATTTGCTATTTGCGCGCTTTACGAGTAGACGTTGAAGTGCCCGAAGGCTTCGAAGGTGAAGTGTTGACCCAGGAGCCAGCTCAGGACCAAGAACAAGTACTCTTTGAAGGCAAGTTATGCTTTGACCATGTTGATCCCATTTTGAAACCTATTTTGATTTAATGTATTGCATGCTAGTTTAAATAGAAAATGCTTTACTTAATTATGGGGAAATTAGATAAATGCCAAATTGTTGTATGACACCTTGATTAATTAAATATGTGCCATGGCCCCTTGTCACCCTAGTTGTGGATTATTAGTTGGACATTATTAAATTGCCAACATGGATAGTTAGGCCGATGTAGTATGCTTAGCCTTGCCACGTGACATGATTCTGGACAATCAAATGTTAATATTGACTTAATGGTATATTGAATCTATTTCGAAAAAGTATCATGTGTCGTGATTGTTGATGGCATGTGGTGTATTGTTATCAACTGGGGTTTGATAAATAGATTTTGATCGGGGCATGTGGCAAGAATGATCAGGTGGGCCAGCTGTGGCAACGGGAGTGTTGGTTTGGTTCTTCGGGTAGTCTTGCCCTGGTCACCCTAAGGACTTAACCTTGCAAGCCTTTGAACTGAGTCAAGCTTGCAACCACATGTCTGTAATGGGACGGACCTAGTTGATTATGTTGCTAATAACGTACCTGTGGGACCTCTGGGTGTCAACTATACCTTTTGTGTGGTTGTACGGGGGAGCGTACCGGGGCTGCGGCCAGGTACCCATCTAACGGTGGATTGGCCTAAACTTCGCCTTCGCTAAGGGAAGGATTAGTGTGCAATCACCGGAGAGGACCACTTGTACTGTTAGAAGCTTCCGAAAGACTTTGTTACGGACACTCGCCTTTGTGGTGTTTGACTATATCTTGTGGGTAAAGTGCATAACCTCTGCAGAGTGAAAAATCTATTCGAATAGCCGTGTCCGCGGTATTGGACATCGCTCGGGAATTACAGTCAAGGGTTAGACTTTCTTGAAAATAACTTGGACTTGAAAGGTTTGGTTTGGTTTAATAATGATGTTGATGGATATGTGGACTAGGAATGAGAAAGATGTTAATTTAACTCCTGGAAAAGTTATTGATCTTATACTTGTCTTTACTGCTTTCGAATCTACTTATGCTACCTGTCAAATGCTGTTATACTGCAATTATACCCTGAGCTATTCCTTCGTACAAAGCCATGCATGTAGTATATTAGTTTGCATTCTGTGCATGACTTGCTGAGTACCAAGTACTCACCCTTGCCACAATACAACACCAGTTGAAGAAGAGTCTACACCAGCTTCGGAGGAGGAACTCCAAGAGGAACCGTCTAACTAGGAAGCGAGCCCAGTCAGTTGCCTGTGGTATACTGGATGGCGCCACGATGTTATCTTACTTTTTCCGCTGCTATTATTTCTCTTTAATAAGTTTCGCCCTGCGAGGCGTATATTTGTAACTTAACCTTAAGGTTGAGCAACCCCGTTTGATTAACTACTTTAAGTACTTTATTATTTCGTTGGGTATGATTGTGATATTTACCAATGTTGAGACTGTGTGCAATAGCGCGTTCCTGGACTAGTGTTGAATACACAGAGGGTACGGATTTGCAAATTCGGGTCCCGACAGAGGTGGTATCAGAGCCATACTAACTGTAGGCTCAACCCATAGATAGATTGGTCGTAGTGAGGATAAAACCTATTTTCTAAAGATAAAATTTGTCAAGATAATGAATGAACTCTCGACTTACCCCTTTCTTCCTTGTTCATATCCTTGCTGAGTTCTTTTCATCTTCCACATTGATTTTAAAATGTTGCGTTCTTACGCAAATGTCTTCTGCAGATGATGATGAAGAACAACTACGCCGAGCGTGAAGGAGGCTACGCTGCCGAGTTGTCGCATATGCTTCAGTTTCTTGGAGGTTTTGAGAGACCGCTCTACCGAGGGACTACACTCGTGCAGGCAGGAGTGGTCATAGGATGGGACGTCAAGATCACGGTGTACGCCCGAGAGAAGATGAAGTTCAGCCGCCCTTTCCACTTCACCGCCAGGAGGTCTACCTTTGAGATGGGGATCCAGGAGGTGTCACGTCGAACGATGCAGCAGATCGCCCGCACTTACTCCAGGGAGCTGGAAGGCACAGTGTTCCGTCACCACCCACACTGAGACAGCAAAGCTCAGTGGAAGCCGGTAGAAGATGAGGATGCTACCGTTACTCACTTAGCCAGATTCGTCGCCGCCCAGGAGGAGCTGATCGATGACACAGTTCAGGAGTTGAAGAAGGCTCGTGCCCAGGTAGAGGAAGAGAAGAAGCACTTAGATAATGCCGTGAGTACGTCGCTCATGCTGCGGAAAGGATCGCAGAGCTGGAGACCACACTGTATGGACAGGGCCCCGATCCAGTGTTGGAGTTGGACGCCCCAGAGCCAGAGGAGGACCCAGAGGAGGCGCCACCTGCACCCGCGCCGCAGCCACAGCAACAGCCAGATCCAGAGTCAGAGGAGGACACCGCGTCTCAACCACAGCTGCAGTTGCAAGGCATGGCGATTGTTTCGCGCCTATGCCGCCGCACCCGCCGCGAGGGGGCAGTGGAGGTTTTCTTGACGAGTGATCTTAGGCGTTAAGGTTGAGACTCCTTCGTCGAGTCGCGTTATAGAATAAGAGTTACCTTTAGAAGCGTTGGTTTTTCTTTGATTGCTGAGTGTGCAGTATGTGTTGCAAGGCCCTTAGGCATTGTAAGCAACCATATCAAGTTATTATTAATAGTAATAAAGTTGGATTTTGAGTTACACTTTTCCCCCGCATAGTTTCCCTACTACTTGTCTATTCTTGTTCCCTCTCATCTCTGAAACCTTGGAGCAATCGACAGATGGTGAACACCCGCGGAAACGTTGGAGGCAATGGAAGTGGTTCTCGCCCAGCTGGGAACCCCAATGATGGAGCACCTACACCCCACCTAGCACCGCCAGTGGACATGCAGAATTTTGGAGCTTTTCTTGCTGCTCAGACTCAGTTGATGCATGCTATGATGCAATAGATGCAACACGTCACTGCTCAGGCCACCGCTAATCAGGTCAATCAGGGACAACGCCAGAATACAGGACTGTCAGAGTTCATGGGGACTCGTCCACCCACTTTTTCTGGAAATGCCAATCCGTTGGAGGCCGATGATTGGTTAAGGTCAATTGAGAAGAAGCTACACATTGCTCAGTGCATGGGAAATGAGAAGGTACTCTATGCTTCTCATCAGTTGGAAGGTACCGCCGCAGAATGGTGGGAGAACTTCTGTGCCACAAAGGAGAACCCTTAGGACATTACTTGGGAAGAATTCACAGCTGCATTCCGTTAGTATCATATACCGGAGGGAATTATGGACCTCAAGAAGGAAGAGTTCAGAGGACTGAAGCAAGGTAATCAGCCGGTGGCCGAATACCTGAATAAGTTCACACAGCTTGCACGTTACGCACCTGAAGACGTAGCGACAGATAAAGCTAAACAGTCTCGCTTTATGAAGGGACTTAACTCAGGACTACAGGTGGGACTGATCACCCACACCTTTCCAGATTTCCAGGAGCTTGTGAACAAGGCGCTCATTCTTGAAGATAAGCGCAAGGAACTGGATGAGAACCGGAAGCGAAAGATGCAACGGCAGGGATCGCGTCAGGGATCGCAGCAACGTTTGAGAGTTGCGCCAAATCAGTTTTTCAGATTCCAGCCGCAGATTGCAACAAGGACACCGTCACCAGCACCAAGACCTGTCAATCAGAGTTATCAAACCCCAGCTCCAGCCAGAAACGCCACTTTAGGCAGTCAACAGGGGACAGTGAGACGCTGCTACAACTGCAACGAACCAGGGCACTTCGCCAACAGTTGCCCTTAGAAGACCGCAGGAGTGACCCCAGTACGCTTCAATCTGGGATCCACACCAGCCAGGACGCCCGCACCAGGAGCCAACCGAGGGACAAAGACGGTCGAGCTGCACCCTGCATCGTGGTGAGAGGCCGAGTCAACCATGTCACCGCAGAGGCACTTGAGAATGCTCTGAGGCGTCGTCTTGGGTAAGTTACTTGTCAACTCAGACTGCACATGATTTTGTTTGATTCTGGAGCTTCGCATTCGTTTGTTTCTCAAGGTTTTGCTACTAAAAATGATTTGGAGATTGCAAGACTTAAATGCATGCTCTTAGTTCAAACCCCTGGTTCCGAACTAAAGTAGGATGTTCTGGGGTGAGAATACTAATAGATGGGGTAGAATTACTAACGAATCTTATCATATTGGTAACCCAGACCTTAGATGTTATTTTGGGAGTGGATTGGTTATCCAAGCACAAGGAAGTATTGGATTGTGGGCGAAGGATTATCTCAGTTGAGAGCCCGTGTGGAAGGAAAGTGGAATTTCAAGCAACCGCCGTTATAGATGGACAGCTGATGGTTAACAGCGCCAAGGCAATCAGCATAGAAGATGTATTAGTAGTGAATGAGTATCCAGATGTTTTTCCCGAAGATCTACCTGGTATGCCACCAGACAGAGACATAGAGTTTGTGATAGAGCTAGTACCTGGTACCGCCCCAATAGCAAAGAGACCCTATCGGATGTCCACCGAAGAATTGGTAGAGATGAAGAAATAGCTTGAAGAGTTGATGGAGAAAGAATTTATCAGACCAAGTTCGTCGCCGTGGGGAGCGCCAGTTTTGTTCGTCAAGAAGAAGGACGGGAGTTTCAGGATGTGCATTGACTACCGTGCTCTCAATGAAGTCACCGTGAAGAATAAGTACCCGCTAACCAGGATTGATGACTTGTTTGATCAACTGAGAGGAGCAGGAGTTTTCTCCAAGATTGATATGAGATCGGGATACCATCAGTTGAAGATCCGATCAGAGGATATTCCAAAGACCGCGTTCTCGTCAAGATACGGACATTATGAGTTTACTGTTATGTCCTTTGGTTTGACGAATGCGCCAGCCTATTTCATGAATATGATGAATAAGGTGTTCATGGAGTATTTGGACAAGTTTGTTGTTGTGTTTATAGATGATATCTTAATCTACTCCAAGACAGAGGATGAACATGCCGAACACTTGAGGCGAGTTTTGGAAAAGCTACGGGAACAGCAACTGTAGGATCGATATAGACTAATATAGCAATCAGAGGGGGGGTGAATGATTGCGCGGAAGCTAAAATCAAATTTTTGATCTACTAAAAATTCACCCCATTCGGAATAAAAAATTGCTTCGGTTTAACGCAAAAACAGATTAAGAGACGTTCACTAAATCATGAATTCCCGGCGATCCAACCGTCCAATTGATGTGAAATTTTTACTGTAGAAACTAGATTCAATTTAGAAACTAACCCAACAAGAATCGACTCAATCGGATCTACGGATCAAAGGTTATAAGATTTGAAAGTTGACTGTTTGAATAATGGCGCGAATTGGTTAAACCCTAATTTCGTGATTAAACAAAATCTACAAGGGATTAACCAATCAAACTTTGTAGATCAATAACTTGATGCCCTAGAAATATTTTGGATGAATCAAATCAAAATCATGATGCTAAAACAATGAATCAATTTAAAATTAAAGGCATGCATGCAACCAACGTGAGGCAAGAATAATAAAATATTATAGCAAATGACAGTGGGTTACTATAGCATACAATAGCTTCGAAAAACAGTAGCGATAGGAAGACTTGGCTCTGTCAATTGTTCTCAAATCGCTGCAGCAGCTTCTCTTTCTAGACCAAACCGCAACAAGTCAAAGAGGCATTGATTTCAAGCACCGGCGCACGTTTGCCTTGTCGACTTCACCCTTGAGCAGCTGACCGCCACGCGATGCTATCCATCCAGCATGCACAACGCTGCCTCTGCGTGAAGAACTTTCCCGAGCTGGCTGTTGTCGAAACGCTCTGAGACGTGGAGTCCTGCAAAGTCTTTTTCGCTGGGGCTCTGGAGGACTTCAACTCTCTATCCCTGCTTGTCCAGAGCGCACGGCAGCCCTTTTTATACCGGTGCCACGCACATCCGAGTCCGTGAGGGACTCGATTAATTGCCGGCAGCTCCACACGTCCGATTCCGCAGCCGTAAAGGAAACAGCCCATATACGGTCACAGAGACCAATTTCTATACAATCAATATTTGCTAATTTCCTTCTCTAAATAATTACCTATATGCATATATATCTGACCCAATAACACATGGTCCAATATATGCATACAACTCAAAATTCTCGCATGCACACGTACGGCCCACCTGCCGCTACCGTGTGACTCACTCTCCCTCATGTGCATTGTTCTCTAGTCCGAACGTCCCGCATGACATCCTCGATCATCTGAACCTCGATTCATCCCCGAACCTAGTTCCGATCCTCGTCATCGACCACGTTCAACCTCAAGCAACACCTGCACATGAACAAACACACAACCGTGTACGAGCACAAGTCCACGACTTGACTCAAGATCAATCCATGCAACCACTCACACGAGCGCATTGCATCAAGCAAAACCACTACCATGCTATCACAAGCATATCAAATAATCAACTGATTTCAGATCTTTTCAAATAAAGAAACCAAAAAATAAATCTTGTCGAAATATCAAACTGGTTTCAAATCTTTTTCAAATACTCATCATCAAAATCAAATGGATCAAAAATAACGATCCTTCAATCTCCCCCTTGATGAGTAATTTGACAAAACACAATATAAGATTTGACAAGAGATTGAGCAAGAACCAAAAGACCAAAAAATCCCAATTCAAAAACCTCCTTGACTTGTTCTCCCCCTTTTTGACAAAATAGTCATCAAGATCTCAAAACTCCCCCTTAATGAATGCAGTATCTCAAGCTTTGAAGTATATTCAAGGTATATAATCAAAGTAAAGCATTTGGAGAGTTTTTAGGAGAACTTTCTCATTTTGTATCAATTTATCCAATGAGAAAGCAAATTGTGAGAATATGGAGGCTCTAACACATAGAATAGTTATTGCATAAGCAAATTAGAGCAAACAAGTAAAATGTCATAAAATGATTTTGCCAAAGCGAAAAAGAAATCTATCATGAGCATAGAGAGACTTTCAAATTCACTAATGTTTGTCTCAAGCCTTTTTCAACTATTTGAATTTCCTTTTTCTCTTTTAGCAATTTTGACAATTTTGCTTTGTGATCAACAGGGATGACAAGTAACTGCACACTAGCCCATACTTGTGTATGAGTAGGTAGTTCTTTCTTGTATCTTTCTCAGTTTAAATTGGCAAGTGGCTTCACATTGTTCTGAACTTTTGTTTAGATAAGTAGCCTTTTCTTGCATCTTTTGCATTTAAATCCCTATCAAGGAAGCTGCACATTGTACTAAACTTGTGTTTAGCCAAGTAGCTTTTGCTTGCATCTTTTTCAACTTGCTTTTAATATTAAAACACTGATTTTGCTTGAGACTCATAATGATCATTTGAAGTCCAACAAAAAGCTCACACATAGTTTCTAATCAGCTCTAGCCTTTCAACAGATGACAAGAAACTTTTAAGTCCATTTCACAAATGCAATACCATAATGAGCAAGAGCCAAAATATTCTCGAAAAGCATCTCAAATTGAATTATTTTAGCCTTTTAGTGATAAGTAAAGCATTGAGCATTAACTTGGCTATATACACAAGAATAATCACCAAAGCTTTGTACTACATGATGCAATGTAAACAGGGGATTTTACTTGAGGTTTAAAGTCAAAATACCACTTATAAAAAAAAACTTGTAGGAACCAAAGTCAAGTAACCCAAATGAAAGAGATAAACTCAAGACTCCCCCTCAAATCAACCCATGGGGATGAATGATCCCAAGTTCACCGCGTAAGAAAGCAAAACGAGAAGAATCAAGCGGTTTAGTGAAAATATCAGCAAGTTGAGCACCCGAATCAACAAATTTCAGTTCAATAGCTCCTTTTTCAACATGATCTCTAAGAAAGTGAAATCTGATGTCAATGTGTCCAAGAAAGAGAATTACTCAAGAAGTGGCATGAACCAGATGTACTTTTTCTATCAATTCTACATCCTCCAAATTCAGCATCAGAGAAAGCTCTTAAACTAATGCATGAGGACGCAAAAAACCAAATGCCAAAATCTTGAGTACCACGGAGATACCTTAAAATCCTCTTGATAGCTTGTCGATGTGAAGCACGCGGGGAAGCTTGAAAACGAGCACACAAGCACACAGCAAACTCCAATTATCTCATCCTCAACAAAGATCATTATCATCTTCATCAAAAGATACTCTCCCTGAACATATGCACTGCACTGCACTATTTGGACTAGTGCCTTTTGCGAAAACAGAGGTGGAAGAAGCATCTTGAAAAATAACACTTTTAGCACGAGATGCACGAGTGAAGGAGGAGAACCAATTCTTATCATCGGACATGTGGCGTGAGCATCCAGAATCCACTAGCCATATGTTCTCCTTCCTTGCGTGAGAAGCCTACATAGAAGCAGAAAGTGTCGAGGTCTCGATACTGGGGTTAGAAGTAAGATGTTTAGGAATCCAGTACTGAGACACACGACGCACAACAGTAGGCACAACACGAGCATTCTTATGTACAAAGATAGATTTGTCTTTTCCCATGTTCTTACCAACAAAAGGTGTTTGCATCACCCTAGGCACATAATGAGAAACAAAGCGTGCCTGTCTGAAATTAAACCTAGCCTTAGTTCTTTCTTTCTTTTGTTGTTTTGCTAGTCTAAAACAGAAATTCACCAAATGACCATCTTTCCCACAATGAGTGCAATTGTACTTAACATATGGTTTGGCATTAGAAATAACTTTTGCACTTGAAATAGTGGGAGATAGAGTGCCGCCAGATTTAATCAAAGTTCTTTTAGACTCATTATCAATTTTCACATTTTTGCTCTCAACAGGTTTAGTAGAAGCATGAGAGTTAAAACCTAAACCCTATTTGTTGAAGCTCACTTTTGATTGATCTAAAATCATGTTCAAATTTTTCTTCCCTTTAGTGAACCTAGAAAGAGAATCTTGCAAGTAGTCAACCTTTTTAGCAAGATTTAAACAATTATCACAAGGAGTGTCAATTTCAGCTTTGCTTTACGGCAATTTGAACACGAGTTAATTTCATGAGTGAACATGTCATTTGTTAATTGGGTAACTCTACAATTTGCATCTTTTAATTTCAACTCAAGAATAGAACATTTAGAGCAAGCAATTTGATCATGTAAACTATCAGTAGAGCAACCAATATTTTTCACAAGTTTTTCATTTTTCAATTGTTCGGCATAAACTTGTTCTAGTTTAATCACATGTTCCTCTTTTAGTGACTTAATTTCAAATTTGAGATCTAAGCAAATATCACAAATATTTTCAGAATTTGAATTTCTAAGATCAAAGTTTTCAGATTTTAGCATGGATAGATCTTTTTCTAAGCTTTTATTTTTGAGTGAAGATTTTCTTAAAGATTTTCTCAATATGACTAAAACTTCACAAAGCTCATCATACGAAGACATTACCTCATCACCGTCACTGGAGGTGCTGTCGTTGTCACTAGAATCACTAGTGTTCCCTTTTGCCATGAAGCACAGTCCGGTGAGATCCTTCTCATTCAGCTTCGTTTGCTTCGCTTCATTCTCATCTTCAGTTGAGTCATCAATGTCGCTTAAGTCTAAGCGACCAATTGCCTCGAAGACTTTGTTGAGCATCTTCTTCGTCCGTTGCTTATTTTTATCCTTGCTCTCTCTTGGCCGGAAGGACTTGGAGGAGTTGCTTTGCTCCTTCTCCTCTCTATCTTTGTTCTTGAAACAGTTAGCACGGATGTGCCCTGCCTTGCCGCAGTTGTAGCAGTGGATGGAGGCACCTCTTATTTCCCTTGATCTCATGTAAGCTGCATTGACACACTTGGAAAGAAGAGCAAGTGTATCTTCTGGTATTTGATCCAGTTGTTCATCACTAAGAGCACTCAAAGCAGTAATGGAATATGATGATGAAGAACTAGTAGTGTTATCACATGAAGAATTAGCATTAAGAGCCATAGAGTTATCATTGGATGTTCTTGAAACAATGTCAATTTCAAAAGTCTTGAGACTAGAATATAGTTTATCCAATGTCATTTCACTCATCTTGTGAGCCTCCCTAAATGCAGTTACTTTCATTTGCCAGATTTTAAGATCAAGAGATGATAAGAAATGTCTAGCATTTTCAGAGTCAGTGTATTGTACATCAACAGCTCTAAGATTGTTTAAGATTCTATTAAAGCGAGCAAAACAATCATCTAATGATTCTCCAGAGTTCATTTCAAATCTAGTGTATTCCTTTTTAAATTGATCTTGCCTAGCCTCTTTCACAGAGTCAGTGCCTTCATGATAATCTTGAAGAGATTTCCAAATTTCATGAGCAGTGAGTAAATGACAGACTCTATCGAATTCTTTTCTAGCAAGTCCTTGAAGCAATATGTTTCTAGCTCTATTATTATTTTCAACATCCTTTTCAAACTTGATTTTATCAATATCATCATTTGAAGGAAGCTTGTATGAAATCATTACCTTGCGCCAAATAGCGTTACCTTGAGCTTGAAGATATGCAGTCATCCGGATCCGCCAGTGGGGGAAGTCTGTGCCATCAAAGATCGGCGGTTTGTTCGAGTATTTCTCTGTTGCCATAACATACCGTTTTACTAATCACCTGTTAAGATGGATTAGTAGAGCCTCGCTCTGATACCACTTGTAGGATCGATATAGACTAATATAGCAATCAGAGGGGGGGTGAATGATTGCGCGGAAGCTAAAATCAAATTTTTGATCTACTAAAAATTCACCCCAATTCGGAATAAAAAATTGCTTCGGTTTAACGCAAAAATAGATTAAGAGACGTTCACTAAATCATGAATTCCCGGCGATCCAACCATCAAATTGATGTGGCTTTTTTACTGTAGAAACTAGATTCAATTTAGAAACTAACCCAACAAGAATCGACTCAATCGGATCTACGGATCAAAAGTTATAAGATTTGCAAGTTGACTGTTTGAATAATGGCGCAAATTGGTTAAACCCTAATTTCGTGATTAAACAAAATCTACAAGGGATTAACCAATCAAACTTTGTAGATCAATAACTTGATTCCCTAGAAATATTTTGGATGAATCAAATCAAAATCATGATGCTAAAACAATGAATCAATTTAAAATTAAAGGCATGCATGCAACCAACGTGAGGCAAGAATAATAAAATATTATAGCAAATGACAGTGGGTTACTGTAGCTTACAATAGCTTCGAAAAACAGGCGATAGGAAGACTTGGCTCTGTCAATTGTTCTCAAATCGCTGCAGCAGCTTCTCTTTCTAGACCAAACCGCAACAAGTCAAAGAGGCATTGATTTCAAGCACCGGCGCACGTTTGCCTTGTCGACTTCACCCTTGAGCAGCTGACCGCCACGCGATGCTATCCAGCCAGCATGCACAACGCTGCCTCTGCGTGAAGAACTTTCCCGAGCCGGCTGTTGTCGAAACGCTCTGAGACGTCGAGTCCTGCAAAGTCTTTTTCGCTGGGGCTCTGGAGGACTTCAACTCTCTGTCCCTGCTTGTCTAGAGCGCACGGCAGCCCTTTTTATACCGGTGCCACGCACATCCGAGTCCGTGAGGGACTCGATTAATTGCCGGCAGCTCCACACGTCCGACTCCGCAGCCGTAAAGGAAACAGCCCATATACGGTCACAGAGACCAATTTCTATACAACCAATATTTGCTAATTTCATTCTCTAAATAATTACCTATATGCATATATATCTGACCCAATAACACATGGTCCAATATATGCATACAACTCAAAATTCTCGCATACACACGTACGGCCCACCTACCGCTACCGTGTGACTCACTCTCCCTCATGTGCATTGTTCTCTAGTCCGAACGTCCCGCATGACATCCTCGATCATCTGAACCTCGATTCATCCCCGAACCTAGTTCCGATCCTCGTCATCGACCACGTTCAACCTCAAGCAACACCTGCACATGAACAAACACACAACCGTGTACGAGCACAAGTCCACGACTTGACTCAAGATCAATCCATGCAATCACTCACACGAGCGCATTGCATCAAGCAAAACCACTACCATGCTATCACAAGCATATCAAATAATCAACTGATTTCAGATCTTTTCAAATAAAGAAACCAAAAAATAAATCTTGTCGAAATATCAAACTGGTTTCAAATCTTTTTCAAATACTCATCATCAAAATCAAATGGATCAAAAATAACGATCCTTCAGCAACTCTTCGCCAAGTTCAGCAAGTGTGACTTTTGGAAGGACAAGGTGGAGTTCCTCGGACACGTAATGACCGCAGAAGGAGTCGCCGTTGATCCGAGCAAGGTAGAAGCCGTGTTACATTGGGAGCAGCCGAAGACCGTGACCCAGATCCGGAGTTTCCTTGGAATGGCAGGTTACTACCGCCGCTTTATTGAAGGCTTTTCGACAATTGCGAAACCTCTCACGCAATTGCTGAAAAAGGAGAAGAAGTTTGCATTGACACCGGAGTGCGAGAAAGGTTTTCAGGAATTGAAGAGACGATTAACATCAGCGCCGGTGTTAGTTCTACCGGACGTCAATCAATGCTTTGATATTTATTGTGACGCATCGCGCCAAGGACTTGGATGTGTGCTGATGCAGAATGGAAAGGTCGTCGCTTATGCATCCAGACAGTTGAGGCCGCATGAGGAGAATTATCCGACGCATGACCTAGAGTTAGCTGCCGTAGTGCATGGTTTGAAGTTGTGGCGTCATTATTTGATTGGAAACAGATGTGAAGTGTACACGGACCATAAGAGTCTTAAGTACATCTTCACCCAATCAGACCTGAACATGAGGCAGAGAAGATGGTTAGATTTGATCAAGGATTATAACGTTGGAATCCATTACCATCCAGGGAAGTCCAACGTGGTGGCCGATGCTTTGAGTCGGAAAAGCCATACTGTGAATACGTTAATAGCCACGAGCCAGGATGAGCTATGTGAGGATTTCCAGAGAATGCAAATCGAAGTCGTGCCAGAGGGATTCTTGGCCGCATTGGAGGTGAAGCCTACCCTAGAGGATCAGATCCGAGAAGGACAGAAGGATGATGACAAGATCCGCAGGATTAAGTCCAAGATGGATGAAGGCAAGGCAAAAGACTTCAAGCTGGATGAGCAAGGCACGATGTGGATGGAGAATCGAATTTGTGTGCCGAACAAGAAGGAGCTGAAGCAGCTGATCCTAGAAGAAGCCCATGACTCCAAGTATTCAATTCACCCTAGAAGCGCCAAGATGTATCAGGATTTGAAGGAAGATTCTGGTGGCCGAGCATGAAGCGTGAAGTTGCCGAGCATGTCGCGCTGTGCGACATATGTCAGAGAGTCAAGGCAATGCATCAAAGACCAGCAGGATTGTTACAACCGTTGAAGATACCTGAGTGGAAATGGGAGGAAATCGGAATGGACTTCATTACCGGTTTACCCAAGACTCAGGGTGGCTATGACTCCATATGGGTTATAGTGGATCGCTTGACTAAGGTCGCTCACTTTATTCCAGTGAAGACGACTTACTCGGGAGATAAGTTAGCAGAATTGTACATGACCAGGATCATCTGTTTGCACGGAGTACCGAAGAAGATCGTATCGGACAGAGGTACCCAGTTTACCTCGAGATTCTGGAATAAGCTACATGAAGCCATGGGGACCCGTTTGAACTTCAGTACAGCTTATCATCCGCAGACAAATGGGCAAACCGAAAGAGTTAATCAGATATTGGAGGATATGTTAAGAGCGTGTGCATTGGCTTATGCTACCTCTTGGGATAAAAGTCTGCCGTATGCTGAGTTTAGCCACAATAACAGTTATCAAGCAAGTTTGCAAATGTCACCTTTTGAGGCACTATACGGTCGACTTTGTCGAACACCGTTGAACTGGAATGAGACAGGTGAACGCCGTGTCTTTGGACCGGACATACTACAAGAAGCTGAAGAACAGATTGCCGTGATCCGAGAGAGACTGAAGATAGCACAGTCAAGACAGAAGAGCTACGCCGATAATCGTCGCCGAGACCTGAGTTTTGAACCAGAAGATTTCGTGTATCTCAGAGTCACACCACTCAAGGGAGTTAAGAGATTCCATGCCAAAGGAAAACTCGCGCCGAGATATGTTGGACCTTTCAAGATTCTCAGTCGCAGAGGGGAAGTTGCTTATCAACTGGAGTTACCACAATCACTAGCAGGAGTACATGACTTGTTCCATGTGTCCCAGCTGAAGAAGTGTCTTCGAGTACCAGATGAGCAAACACCGCTAGAGACAATTGAGCTGCAAGAGGATTTGACTTACAAGGAGCACCCCGTGAACATTCTGGACACCATGGATCGAGAAACGAGAAACAAGTCAACCCGTTTCTGCAGAGTACAATGGAGCAACCATGCGGAGAGTGAAGCAACTTGGGAGCGCGAAGAGGAGTTGAAGAAAGAGTTTCCGAACCTATTCTTTAGTAAGCCTTGAATCTCGGGGACAAGATTCTGTTAAGGGGGGAGGTTTGTAACACCCCAAATTTTTGCTTTTCATGAATTTAATTAAGATTTGGCACTTTGGTGAATTTTTGGAATTTTTTGGAATTTATTTGGATTGATTTGGAATTAATTTGAATTTATTCCCTTTTGAAATAATTAAAGAATTTAACTTTGCAAATAAAATTTTGTTGGAAATATTTTATTTGATTCCAAAATGATCCAAAATATTTTCCAGAATTTTTCTGGAATTTTTCTGAGCTTTTTGCTATTTTTAATGAATTAAATGAATTTCTGGGAATTAATTGGATTATTTAATCGCGGGAAAATGCGAGTGGGTTTTACTGTTCATCCGACCGGACCCGAGTCCGAGTCAGACTCGAGTCGAACCCGCTCGGCCAAATCCGCATGAGGTTGGATCTGATCTGGACCGTTGATTTTCAAATCAACGGCCCAGATCGTCTTGCGTGTCGATGCTTGGGCCGTCGCGATCGGCCATGTGATCGCCGCGGCGTGGGTGCGTGTCTCTGACACGCGGGCCCCGCGTGTCAGAGGGCCCACGAGTCAGCCACGCCCACGCAGGAGTGAACTCAGCCGGTGCCGGGCGGGCCCACTGTCGATGACGGCGCTACTGGCGTGCATGGACAGGGTCCATGCTGCCGGCAGCCGGCGTGGCGCTCGATGGCGCCCGCGTGGCATGATGACGTCATGCTGACGTCATGTTGTGGTTCGGCTGGTGCTGACGTCAGTAGTGCTGATGTGGACCAATCAGGAGCTGACACGTGTCCTGCCGACGCAATAAATGAATTTCCGAAAAAGAAAATGATTTATTAATTCGAATTATTGATTTCAAATTGGATTCAAACTTCAAACGCTTATAACTTTTGCATTTTAACTCCGATTTGAGTGATTCAAATTTCTAAATTTTTATAAAATTGAGATCTACCCAATGATGAATTTTATTTAATTTTTGGACCAAAGTTTTTCTCTGTAGTATTATTTAATTGATTATTTAAACTTTAAATGCTTGTAACTTTTGCGTTTTAATTCCGAATTTGACGATTCCAGTTTCTAAAAATTCATAAAATTATGCTCTCTCTATTTATGAACTTTATTTGGATGTTTGGACACTTTTGTCTACTGTTCATTTATTATTTGCTATTTGCGCGCTTTACGAGTAGACGTTGAAGTGCCCGTAGGCTTCGAAGGTGAATTGTTGACCCAGGAGCCAGCTCAAGACAAAGAACAAGTATTCTTTGAAGGCAAGTTATGCTTTGACCATGTTGATCCCATTTTGAAACCTTTTTTGATTGAATGTATTGCATGCTAGTTTAAATAGAGAATGCTTTACTTAATTATGGGGAAATTAGATAAATGCCAAATTGCTGTATGACACCTTGATTAATTAAATATGTGCCATGACCCTTGTCACCCTAGTTGTGGATTATTAGTTGGACATTATTAAATTGCCAACATGGGTAGTTAGGCCGATGTAGTATGCTTAGCCTTGCCACGTGACATGATTCTGGACAATCAAATATTAATATTGACTTAATGATATATTGAATCTATTTCGAAAGAAGTATCATGTGTCGTGATTGTTGATGGCACGTGGTGTACGGTAATCTACTGGGGTTTGATAAATAGATTTTGACCGGGGCATGTGGCAAGAATGATCAGGTGGGCCAGCTGTGGCACCGGGAATGTTGGTTTGGTTCTCTGGGTAGTCTTGCCCTGGTCACCCTAAGGACTTAACCTTACAAGCCTTTGAATTGAGTCAAGCGTGCAACCACATGTCCGTAATGGGACGGACCTAGTTTACTAGGTTGCTAATAACGTACCTGTGGGACCTCTGGGTGTCAACTACACCCTTTGTGTATGTTGTACGGGGGAGCGTACCGGCGCTGCGGCCAGGTACCCATCTAATGGTGGCTTGACCTAAACTTCGCCTTCGCTAAGGGAAGGGTTAGTGTGCAACACCGGGGAGGACCACTTGTACTGTTAGAAGTTTCCGAAAGACTTTGTTACGGGAACTCGCCATTGTGGTGTTTGATTGTATCTTGTGGGTAAAGTGCATAACCTCTGCAGAGTGTAAAATCTATTCGAATAGCCGTGTCCGCGGTATTGGACATCGCTCGGGGATTACAGTCAAGGGTTAGACTTTCTTGAAAATAACTTGGACATTGAAAGGTTGGGTTTGGTTAAATAATGATGTTGATGGAAATGAGGATTAGGATTGGAAAAAGATGTTTATTAAACTTTTGGAAAAGTTATTGATCTTATACTTGTTTCTATTGCTTTCGAATCTACTTATGATACTTGTCAAATGCTGTTTACTGCAAATAAACCTTGAGCTATTCCTTATACTAAGCCATGCATGTAGTATATTATCTGCATTCTGTGCATGACTTTCTGAGTACCAAGTACTCATCCTTGCCTCAATTCAACACCAGTCGAAGAGGAGTCTACACCAGCTTTGGAGGAGGAGCTCCCAGAAGATCCGTCGAACTAGGGAGCGAGCCCAGTCAGTTGCCTATGGTATACTGGATGGTGCCACGAAGTTATCTTATTTTCCGCTGCTATTATTTCTCTCTTATTAAGTTTCGCCCTGCATGGTGTATATTTGTAACTTGACCTTAAGGTCAAGCAACCAGTTTGGTTATCTAATTAAAGTACTTTATTAGTATCGAGTGGTATGATTGTGATATTTACCAATGTTGAGACTGTGTGCACTAGCGCGTTCCTGGACTAGTGTTGAATACACAGAGGGTCCGGATTTGCAAATTCGGGTCCCGACAGAGGTGGTATCAGAGCCATACTGACTGTAGGCTCACCCGTAGTTAGAATGGTCATAGTGAGGATAAAACCTATTTTCTAAAGATAAAATTTGTCAAGATAATGAATCAACTCTCAACTTACCCCTTTCTTCTTGTTCATACCCTTGTTGAGTTATTCTTGTCTTCCACATCGATTTTAAAATGTTGCGTTCTTACGCAAGTGCCTTTTGACAGATGATGATGAAGAACAACTACGCCGAGCGTGAAGGAGGCTATGCTGCCGAGTTATGGCGTATGCTTCAGTTTCTCAGAGGTTTCGAGAGGCCGCTCTACCGAGGGTTTTGAGAGGCCGCTCTACCGAGTGGTCATAGGATGGGACGTCAAGATCACAGTGTATGCTCGAGAGAAGACGAAGTTCAGCCGCCCTTTTCACTTCACCGCCAGGAGGTCTACCTTTGAGATGGGAATCCAGGAGGTGTCGCGTCGGGCGATGCAGCAGATCGCTCGCACTTACTCCAGAGAGCTGGAAGGCACAGTGTTCCGTCACCATCCACGCCGAGACAGCAAAGCTCAGCGGAAGCCGATAGAAGACGAGGATGCCACTGTCACCCACTTAGCCAGATTCGTCGCCGTTCAGGAGGAGCTGATCAATGACACAGTTCAGGAGTTGAAGAAGGCTCGTGAGCAGGTAGAGGAAGAGAAGAAGCACTTAGAGAATGCCCGTGAGTACATCGCTCATGCTGCGGAAAGGATCGCAGAGTAGGCGCCTTTGTATGGGCAGGCCCCGATCCGATGTTGGAGTTGGGCGCCTTGAGCGAGGTGGACCCGGAAGAGGCGCCACTGCACCCGCGCCACAAAGACCCAGATCGAAAGAGGAAAACGACTGCGTCGTCAACCACAGCTGCAGTTGTGGGGCATGGCGATTGTTTCGCGCCTATGCCGTCACACCCGCCGCAAGGAGGCAGTGGAGGTTTTCTCGATGAGTGAGCGTAGGTGTTGTAGTGAGACTCCTTTGTCGAGTCGTGTTATAGAATAAGAGTCATCCTTAGAGTCGATTTGGATTTTCATTGTTTGCTGAGTGTGCAGTATGTGTTGCAGGCCCCTAGGCATTGTAAGCAACCATACCAAGTTATTATTAGTAATAAAGTTGGATTTTGAGTTACACTTTTCCCCAGCATAAGCTTCCCTACTACTTGCCTATTCTTGTTCCCTCTCATCTCTGAAACCTTGGAGCAATCGACAGATGGTGAACACCCGCGGAAACCTTGGAGGCAATGTCAGTGGTTCTCGTCCAGCAGAAAACCCCAATGATGGAGCACCAGCACCGCCAGTTGATCTGCAGAATTTTGGAGCTTTTCTTGCTGCTCAGACTTAGTTGATGCATGCCATGATGCAACAAATGCAACACGTCACTGCTCAAGCTACCGCTAATCAAGTCAATCAGGGACAACGCCAGAATACAAGACTGTCAGAGTTCATGAGGACTCGTCCACCCACTTTCTCCAGGAATGCCAATCCGTTGGAGGCCGATGATTGGTTAAGGTCAATTGAGAGGAAACTACACATTGCTCAGTGCATGGGAAATGAGAAGGTACTCTACGCCTCTCATCAGTTGGAAGGTACCACCGCAGAATGGTGGGAGAACTTCTGTGCCACACTGGAGAACCCGCAGGACATCACTTGGGAGAAGTTTACTGCCGCATTTCGTCAGTATCACGTACCGAAAGGAATCATGGACCTCAAGAAGGAAGAGTTCAGAGAACTGAAGCAAGGTAATCAGCCGGTGGCTGAATACCTGAACAAGTTCACACAGCTTGCACGCTACGCACCTGAAGATGTAGCGACAGATAAAGCCAGACAGTCTCGTTTCATGAAGGGACTTAACTCAGGATTGCATGTGGGACTGATCACCCACACCTTTCCAGATTTCCAGGAACTTGTGAATAAGGCGCTTATTCTTGAGGACAAGCGCAAGGAACTGGATGAGAACAGGAAGCGCAGGATGCAACAGCAGGGATCGCGTCAGGGGGCGCAGCAACATTTGAGGGTTGCGCCAAATCAGTTTTTCAGATTCCAGCCGCAGAATACAACAAGGACACTGTCACCAGCACCAAGACCCGTCAACCAGAACTATCAGACCCCAGCTCCAGTCAGAAACGCTGCTTCAGGCAGTCAACAGGGGACAGTGAGACGCTGCTACAACTGCAACGAACAAGGACACTTCGCCAATAGTTGCCCTAAGAAGGCGAGGAGTGACCCTACCGCTGCTTCAACTCGGGATCCACACACCGGCCAGGGCGCCCGGCAAGAGTAGCAAACCGAGGGACAGCACAGCCAGGAGCCGCACCCCAGACCGTGGTGAGAGGCCGAGTCAACCATGTCACCGCAGACGCACTTCAGAATGCTACGGACGTTGTACTGGGTAAGTTACTTGTCAACTCAGTACCTGCAACAGTTTTGTTTGATTCTGGAGCTTCTCATTCGTTTGTTTCTCAAGGTTTTGCTGCTAAAAATGATTTGGAGATTGCAAGACTTAAATGCATGCTTTTAGTTCAAACCCACAGTTAGAACTCCGAACTAAAGTAGGATGTTCTGGGGTGAGAATATTAATAGATGGGGTAGAATTCCTAGCGAACCTTATCATATTGGAAACCCAGACCTTAGATGTTATTTTGGGAATGGATTGGTTATCCAAGCACAAGGCAGTATTGGTTTGTGGATGAAGGATTATTTCAGTTGAAAGTCCGTGTGGAAGAAAAGTGGAATTTCAAGCTACCGCCGTTAGAGATGGACAGTTGATGGTTAACAGCGCCAAGACAATCAGCATAGAGGATGTCTCAGTAGTAAATGAGTACCTAGATGTTTTTCCCGAAGATCTACCTGGTATGCCGCCAGACAGAGACATAGAGTTTGTGATAGAGCTTGTACCTGGTACCGCCCCAATAGCAAAGAGACCCTATCGGATGTCCACCGAAGAATTGGTAGAGATGAAGAAACAGTTTGAAGAGTTGATGGAGAAAGGATTTATCAGACCAAGTTCGTCGCCGTGGGCAGCGCCAGTTTTGTTTGTCAAGAAGAAGGACGGGAGTTTCAGGATGTGCATTGACTACCGTGCACTCAATGAGGTAACTGTGAAGAACAAGTACCCGCTACCCAGGATCGATGATTTGTTTGATCAGCTGAGAGGAGCCGGAGTTTTCTCCAAGATTGATCTGAGATCGGGATACCATCAGTTGAAGATCCGATCGGAAGATATACCGAAGACCACATTCTCGTCAAGATACGGACATTACGAGTTCATAGTTATGTCCTTTGGTTTGACGAATGCGCCAGCATATTTCATGAATATGATGAATAAGGTGTTCATGGAGTATTTGGACAAGTTTGTCGTTGTGTTCATAGATGATATCCTAATTTACTCCAAGACAGAGGATGAACATGCCGCGCACTTGAGGCGAGTTTTGGAAAAGCTAAGGGAACAACAACTCTTCGCCAAGTTCAGCAAGTGTGATTTTTGGAAGGACAAGGTGGAATTCCTCAGGCATGTGTCGCTGTTGATCCGAGCAAGGTGGAAGCTATGTTACATTGGGAGCAGCCGAAGACCGTGACCCAGATCCGGAGTTTCCTAGGAATGGCAGGTTACTACTGCCGTTTCGTTGAAGGCTTTTCGACGATTGCGAAACCTCTCACGCAATTGCTGAAAAAGGAGAAGAAGTTTGCATGGACGCCGGAGTGCGAGAAAGTTTTTCAGGAATTGAAGAGACGATTAACATCAGCGCCGGTGTTAGTTCTACCGGATGTTAATCAAAGCTTTGATATTTATTGTGACGCGTCGCGCCAAGGACTTGGATGTATGCTGATGCAGAATGGAAAGGTCGTCGCTTATGCATCAAGGCAGTTGAGGCCACATGAGGAGAATTATCCGACGCATGACCTGGAGTTAGCTGCCGTAGTGCATGCTTTGAAGTTGTGGTGTCACTATTTGATTGGGAACAGATGTGAAGTATACACGGACCATAAGAGTCTTAAGTACATCTTCACCCAATCAGACCTGAACATGAGGCAGAGAGGATGGTTAGAGTTGATCAATGATTATAATGTTGGAATCCATTACCATCCCGGAAAGGCTAACGTGGTTGCCGATGCCTCGAGTCGGAAAAGCCATATGGTGAACATGTTGCTAGCCACAAGTCAAGATGAGCTATGTGAGGATTTTCAGAGAATGCAGATTGAAGTCGTACCAGAAGGATTTTTGGCCGCATTAGAAGTGAAGCCTACCCTGGAGGATCAAATACGAGAAGGACAGAAAGATGATGACAAGATCCGCAAGATTAAGTCCAACATGGATGAAGGCAAGGCAGAGGATTTCAAGTTGGATGAGCAAGGTATGTTATGGATGAAGGATCGAATTTGCGTGCCGAACAAGAAGGAGCTGAAGCAGCTGATCTTAGAAGAAGCCCATGACTCCAAGTATTCAATCCATCCTAGAAGTGCCAAGATGTATCAGGATTTGAAAGAAAGATTATGGTGGCCGAGCATGAAGCGTGAAGTTGCCGAACATGTTGCGCTGTGCGACATATGTCAGAGAGTCAAGGCAATGCATCAGAGGCCAGCAGGATTGCTACAGCCGTTGAAGATACCTGAGTGGAAGTGGCAAGAAATCGGAATGGACTTCATTACCGGTTTACCCAAGACTCAAGGAGGATATGATTCCATATGGGTTATAGTGGACCGCTTGACTAAGGTCGCCCATTTTGTTCCAGTGAAGACCACCTACTCAGGAGATAAGTTAGCAGAATTGTACATGACCAAGATTGTTTGTTTGCACGGAGTGCCAAAGAAGATTGTATCGGACAGAGGTACCCAGTTTACCTCAAGATTCTGGAATTAACTGCATGAAGCCATGGGAACCTGTTTGAACTTTAGCACAGCATATCATCCACAAACGGATGGGCAAACCGAAAGAGTTAATCAGATATTGGAGGATTTGTTAAGAGCGTGTGCATTGGCTTATGCTACCTCTTGGGATAAAAGTCTACCGTACGCCGAGTTCAGCTACAACAACAACTACCAAGCCAGTCTGCAGATGTCACCTTTTGAGGCATTGTACGGTCGACCCTGTCGGACACCGTTGCACTGGAACGAGACAGGTGAACGTCGTGTCTTTGGACCTGACATTCTTCAAGAAGCCGAAGAACAGATTGCCATGATCAGAGAGAGACTGAAGATAGCACAGTCAAGACAGAAGAGTTATGCTGATAACCGTCGCCGAGACCTGAGTTTTGAACCAGAGGATTTTGTGTATCTCAGAGTTACGCCACTCAGAGGAGTTAAGAGATTCCATGCTAAAGGAAAACTCGCGCCGAGATATGTTGGACCATTCAAGGTTCTCAGCCGCAGAGGCGAAGTTGCATACTAGCTGGAGCTACCGTAATCACTAGCAGGAGTGCATGATGTTTTCCACGTGTCCCAGTTGAAGAAGTGTCTTCGAGTGCCAGATGAGCAGACACCGCTAGAGTCAATTGAGCTACAAGAAGATCTGACTTACAAGGAGCACCCCGTGAAGATTCTGGACACCATGGATCGAGAAACAAGAAACAAGTCAACCCGTTTCTGCAGAGTTCAATGGAGCAACCATGCAGAGAGTGAAGCAACCTGGGAGCGCGAAGAGGAATTGAAGAAAGAGTTTCCGAACATATTCCTTAGTAAGCCCTGAATCCCGGGGACGAGATTCTGTTAAGGGGGGGAGGTTTGTAACACCCCAAAAATTTGCTTTTCTTAAATTCATGTGTGATTTGGCACTTTGGTGAATTTTTGGAATTTTCTGGAATTTATTTGAATTTATTCCATTTTCAAATAATTAAAGAATTTAACTTTGCAAATAAAATTTTGTTGGAAATATTTTATTTGAGTCCGAAATGTTCCAGAATATTTTCCAGAATTTTTCTGGAATTTTTCTGAGTCTTTTGCTATTTTTCTTGAATTAAAAGAATTTCTGGGAATTAATCGAATTATTAAATCGCTGGAAAAATCAATCGGTCGAAATCTTGTTCATCCGAGCAGTCGGAACTGAAGTCGGACTCGAGTGCAGCCGAGCGATTGACTCGACCGAACCCAACCCGGACCCTAACCGATCCCAACCATTATCCAACGGTCAGGATCAACCCGCGCGAGACCACGGCCGCACCCGAGCGATCCCAGCCGTCCGTCGCGAGATCAAGCCACGTCGCCTCGCCGTGTCCGGGATGGACTCCGCCGCCCGTACCGGTTTCGCCGTGGATTCCGCTGGGATCTTGGCGTCCGCGCCAGTATTTAATGCCCGGACTCGCGCCCAAGGTTCGCCTTTGCCTCGTGCGTCGATTGCCCCAAGCGCCCTAGCCCTAGCCGCCGCCGTCGACCCGCTATTGCTGGCCGTAGTTGCGTGAAGCGCCGCCACGGTTCTTGACTCGCCCCGCCGCCGTCTGCCGTCTTCCGCCGCGTTGGAGCCCAGTTCCGGAGTCCTCAAGCCAAGGCGCACCCGTGGGTACCCCTCACTTCGCCGGAGATGCCCCCGAGCGCCGTTGGGCTCGTCTTCGTCACCACCTCCGGCCACCCAGCTCCGACGTCATCACCGCCCGCGAGCTCCGTGCACCGTCGGATCAAGATCGAACGGCCACGGTAAGCCACGTGTTCCCAAAACCCTCACCCTCCAGATCAGATCTGGACCGTTGGATCAAGATCCAACGGCCCACGTCCGGCCACGTCGCCATACGTTATTCCCGTTGCAAATCCTAGATCTATTCTCAACCGTTGGATCTAGATCCAACGGCTTAGATCCAATCGTGTAGCACGCGTTGCACCGCACTAGATTCAATCTCGACCGTCCGATTTAGATCGTACGGCCCAAATTCACCGCGTTATTTCAAACGCGTAAAACTCAGATCTAATCCGCACCGTTGATTTTCAAATCAACGGGCGAGATTGCGCCACGTGGGGGGGGGAGTTGGACCGGCGCGGTCAACGTCGTACGCGTACGTGACGCTGACACGCCGGGCCCGCGTGTCAGCGACGCGACCAAACCGCACATGACGTCACGCTGACGTCATGGGGCCCTGTCGGCCGGCCACCCGGTAGTGCGGTGATGCGACAATAGCGCCACCGAAGTGGGTCCCACCTGTCAGAGTCACGTGAGCCGTGGACCGGGTCCACCGTGGACCCGAGCCGAACCGTGGACCGAGTCCGTGGACCGGCTGACGTCAGCAGACCAATAAGAAGCCGACACGTGTCACTGCTGACGCAATAAATGAATTTCCGAAAAAGAAAATGATTTATTAATTCGAAATATTGATTCAAATTTAGATTCAAACTTCAAACGCTTATAACTTTTTTGTTTTAACTCCGATTTGAGTGATTCAAATTTCTAAATTTGTATAAACTTGAGATATACCTAATGGTGAATTTTATTTAATTTTTGGACCAAAGTTTTTCTCTGTAATATTATTTAATTGATTATTTTAAACTTTAAATGCTTGTATCTTTTGCATTTAAACTCCGAATTTGATGATTCTAGTTTCTAAAAATTCATAAAATTATATTCTCTCTGTTTATGAACTTTATTTGGATGTTTGGACACTTTTTATCTACCGTTTATTTATTATTTGCTATTTGCACGCTTTACGAGTAGACGTTGAAGTGCCCGAAGGCTTCGAAGGTGAAGTGTTGACCCAGGAGCCAGCTCAGGAACAAGAGCAAGTACTTTTTGAAGGCAAGTTATGCTTTGACCATGTTGATCCCATTTTGAAACCTATTTTGATTTAATGTATTGCATGCTAGTTTAAATAGAAAATGCTTTACTTAATTATGGGGAAATTAGATAAATGCCAAATTGCTGTACGACACCTTGATTATTTAAATATGTGCCATGACCCTTGTCACCCTAGTTGTGGTTTACTAGTTGGACATTATTAAATTGCCAACATGGGTAGTTAGACCGATGTAGTATGCTTAGCCTTGCCACGTGACATGATTTTGGACAATCAAATGTTAATATTGACTTAATGATATATTGAACCTGTTTTGGAAAGGTATCATGTGTTGTGATGTTGATGGCACGTGGTGCATGGTAATCAACTGGGTTTGATAAATAGCTTTTGACCGGGGCATGTGGCAAGAATAATCAGGTGGGCCAGCTATGGCACCGGGAATGTTGGTTTGGTTCTCTGGGTAGTCTTGCCTTGGTCACCCTAAGGACTTAACCTTGCAAGCCTTTGAACTGAGTCAAGCGTGCAACCACATGTCCGTAATGGGACGGACCTAGTTTACTAGGTTGCTAATAACGTACCTGTGGGACCTCTGGGTGTCAACTACACCCTTTGTGTATGTTGTACGGGGGAGCGTACCGGGGCTGCGGCCAGGTACCCATATAACGGTGGGTTGACATAAACTTCGCCTTCGCTAAGGGAAGGGTTAGTGTGCAACACCGGGGAGGACCACTTGTACTGTTAGAAGTTTCCGAAAGACTTTGTTACCGGAACTCGCCTTTGTGGTGTTTGACTGTATCTTGTGGGTAAAGTGCATAACCTCTGCAGAGTGTAAAATCTATTCGAATAGCCGTGTCCGCGGTATTGGACATCGCTCGGGGATTACAGTCAAGGGTTAGACTTTCTTGAAAATAACTTGGACATTGAAAGGTTGGGTTTGGTTAAATAATGATGTTGATGGAAATGAGGATTAGGATTGGAAAAAGATGTTTATTAAACTCCTGGAAAAGTTATTGATCTTATACTTGTTTCTATTGCTTTCGAATCTACTTATGATACTTGTCAAATGCTGTTTACTGCAAATAAACCTTGAGCTATTCCTTATACTAAGCCATGCATGTAGTATATTATCTGCATTCTGTGCATGACTTGCTGAGTACCAAGTACTCACCCTTGCCTCAATTCAACACCAGTCGAAGAGGAGTCTACACCAGCTTTGGAGGAGGAGTTCCCAGAAGATCCGTCGAACTCGGGAGCGAGCCCAGTCAGTTGCATGTGGTATACTGGATGGCGCCACGAAGTTATCTTATTTTCCGCTGCTATTATTTCTCTCTTATTAAGTTTCGCCCTGCGTGGCATATATTTGTAACTTGACCTTAAGGTCAAGCAACCAGTTTGGTTACCTAATTAAAGTACTTTATTAGTATCGAGTGGTATGATTGTGATATTTACCAATGTTGAGACTATGTGCACTAGCGCGTTCCTGGACTAGTGCTGAATACACAGAGGGTCCGGATTTGCAAATTCGGGTCCCGACAATGACTTTCTCACCGACCTGGCTCAATGACTCCTTTATCATTAAACATCTGTAAATGATGTCATGATTCCTTTTCACCATTCATTCATCATGTAACAGCCAGTACCGAATGGTCATTCACCAAACAACTTCTTCCTCGGTATCAAATAATTGAAACACAATTAACATCGAAGGTTGCGAAAATTCATATGGACTATGACGGCAGCACCGTTAATAGGAAAACATCACATCATATCATAACCCACTAACAATTGGAAGCTAAATTTGCAACCTCACATTCTAACCAACGTCAACATTTTGGAAAAGAGCAAAAACTCCAAAGTCAAACATTTGCACACGCAACCGCCACAAATTTTCTCAAAGAGAAAGGAGAACTCATTTCCAAAAAGGGAACACTTCACTAACCAAAATCCTTTATGAAACATTCCTGAAATCCACCCTTTTGAAGCACGCGCAAACACCAGACACATTTTCTAATTAACTCCAACTTTAGCCAAATAGGGTTACGCATCAAGGGCTTAACTCAAAAGTTCCCAACACAACCCACTATGACCATCTGCTTCCTTTTAAACATTTATTCCAAAGGTAATTTAGTGTGAACGCAAAGGAGCGCGATCCACTCAAAGACTTTTGGGTCTAAATCCATACTCATAGCACAAACTAAACAAATTAGCCAAAACCAAAGATTGGCACTAATCTCTACGAGTTTAGGAAAACTCTGAAATACAAAAGAAGGAACACTTCGACTGAAAGCATCCAACCAAAATAGCAACAACCAAACCAGTCCAAAAGTTTTAAACACAAGCTCAGCATGAAACCCACCATATCTAGTATTCCACTATATTTACCATTTAAGCATTCAATATACACTATTTACTCATCGAGAAGCCTCATTATAATTTAACCAAAAGCTACATAACCAATTCTTTCTCTAGTTATCTTTCCCAACATTTATAAAATAAAGTTTATGATGATTAACAAATCTACTATTATAAAGCAACAGTTGGTGGCAGTGGTGAGTTCTACCCACGTCATTAATTGCCCTGCTTAATTGCCCTACGCAAAAAACGAAGCATTGCTTTAATTAGCTTGACTTTACAAAGAAACGAAGCGTTAAAGATAGATGTTTGATCTTGTGAAATAATTTTTTTATTTTTTAATCTTTATTTTTCGTTATCAATTTTGTTTTTCGTAGCAATGCACGGGCATGTAACTAGTATAAAATAAAGTTTATGATGATTAACAAAAAGACTTCCATCCCATACAACCTCATCATGATTCCCACAGATCAACACCTCATATAACAACATATTCTATATTTCAAACATAGTACTTCAACAGATACTTAAGCATGATCAACGTATCAATTTTATACCATCCATACATCAACATGTTGACAAATAAAACTTGTTCAATCAATTTAAATGACTTCAACAAATAAGTATTATCTCTGCAAGATAAAATTCGTAAATAGGATGCTAAGATATGCATTCATTAAGGTTAAAATCTTACATCATGATTATTATCCATTGTTGATCCAACATAATATGTGCTCGACATAATACCACAGTTTTACACCTTTCCCTATTGGATCAATGGTTTCCAACAATTAACAACACTACCAAGTCATCAATATCAATTATTTGCATAATCTTAAAAACTGCGACATTACTTCTAGTTACACTATCCAAAGGCTATAGCAAATTGTCACTACTCAACATGCTCCTACTATTTAAAACAAATTGAATGAGTTGGACCATCACAAAGCTCTTACCACAACCACAAAACCTATGTCTTCCCAACTGACATCAGTACTAGCATTATAGGAACACATATGCAAGCTTCCAAATATACTAATAATTTGCAACATCATAAATAACAACCCTAATCAACTTCCAAGTTAAGGTCACTAACACGATTAAATCTCTCTATTAACATGTAAAATTAGAACATCTTTAACAACCAGCAAAGTTTCTTTAACAATATCAACAGTCTATAATATCTTAATGTTCTAACAATGCATCAGGGTTTAAAACTTTAAACATTATCGGGGTCATAAGCACTTTAAAGTAAAACAACAGAATCTAAGCATGTACATTAACACCTTTAATCATTCTCGCTATAGAGTAATCTACAACACTAAAAGTTCATTTAATCTTAAGCTAAAGATAAATATACATTTAACTAATTCGACTCACCAATTAGCTTAGGAGTACATCATTTTCATAAACCACATTGTTACTTTACTACATAACATGCTAAACATCCATTTTCACTTTTGGCAAACAAGATGCAACTCAACTTTAAAGATAATCACAACTCAAGAACAAGAACGAACACCGATAACCAATTTCTTCTTTCTAGGCAAGGAAGAAAAAAAAACTCCAATGGAAATGCAGGAGAGCTCAACTCTCAAATTCCCAACTTTGATGGCCCAAAACTCTCCAAGAAATCTCAAGATCTATACTTCCAAAAAGGAAGAAGGATGCACCAGGAAAAATCAAATGTTCACTAAATCTTTTCCGATAAAAGATTCAAACTTAGCTCCACCAATTCAAGGTCTGCACAAGGGGAAACTCCAACACTTCTTCTTAGATAGGGAGAACAACAACCACATAAGTTTTATCCCCAAGTCTGTGACACCACAGAGTGTCGTAACCTTATAAAATGTGAATGTTGTGGTCAAAAACATTATGAAATATGGAAATTGAGATTGAAACCTTACGGTATGAGGTTTATTCGCGTTTTCGGGCCGTTTCCGGGAGTTTGGGCCTTTTCGGGGGGAGTTTGGGCCTAAAGGGAAGGTTTGTGGGCTTTGGTGGGCAAGAGTGTGAGTCCAAATAGGAGTAGGAGACCTGGTTGGGGGCCTCCTACACCCCTTTTGGTGCGCCCCATCCAGCCCCTTGCGCCCCCACTCCCATGCCCTAGCCGCCACCTCCCACCTCCCCTCTCCCTTGCTTGCGCCTCCCCTCCCCCATTGCTCCCCATTGCTCCACCACCCCTCCACCACCTCTCCACCTCCCTTGCTGCCCTAGGGGAGTTCCCCACCTCAACACCTCGAAGATCCATCCGTTGGAGCGCTCCGCGACGAGGAGATCCGGCGGGATTGGAGCGACGAATGAGATCGCGCGAACCGGAAGGAGATCCGTTGGGTTTTCGTGCGTCGAGCGAAGGTATGGCCATGGGAATCCTTGGGGTTGGTCTAGTATCTGTTCTAAGGGTGATTATCATGTTTTTAGATCAATTGGTGGTGATGGAATTGACTAGATTAGATGAAATCTAGAAGTTGCCACGTTCTCTGTTTCGGGCAGCATGAGCAGTCGACCTAGGGTTTGTGTTTTCGCCAATTTAGACTCCGAATTTGGTCGGCTGCCTGTTGAAGCAGTTGTAGGTAATTTCAATATATTTCCATGGGTATAAAGAACGTCCACTTCCGCAGAGCCGTTTGAACGTTATGATCGTTTTACCGAACGTATTAAAATCTGTGACGTGATTGCAACAGATCACGGTTTTCTGTAGATTAATCCACTTTAGAGTCCGAATCAGTCTTTCCATATACTTAGCAAAAGTTGGGAAATTTCCTAATCTACGTGGGGATGTACTCGTTTAATTGATTCAGAGTTTTAGAACCCGAGTTATGCCTTTTGGAAAGCTGCTGTCCCGACGGGACAGAACCTCTGTTTTTGGGTTTAACGAGTAGTTTGCGATGTCGGGGTAGAAGAGGGATTGCTTACTGTTTTGTGGATATGATTGTGAGTGTGTGGTACCTATGTGTAGGTGGTATGACCGCGGGAGTGCCTTCTACTTCTTGCCAATCCCACTTCGTGGTTGAGGCAAGTGTATTGGAATGGGTAGCGGGTTGTAGTTGCTAGATTGGTTGAGATTGTATTTGAATACATGATATGTTCACATGCCATGCCTTAATGATTGCCAATGATATGATGAATATGTTTATTATGTTATGATGCCATGTGTTAGTGTACAAGTTATTTATGATGTTGGCATGTTTGCATACATGGCATGTTACATGGCCCGGGCGGTGAGAAAGTCATAACTAGTCCGGGGAAGGTCGGTGAGAAAGTTATGACTATTCCGGAGAGCTAATGAGTAAGTCCTACATCGTGATTCCATTCACCGCGGTGAACGGAAGCGAGGAGTAGGCACCCTCCATCTTCGGGATGGAAGGGGGGAGATGGTGCACACCGACGGGTGTGTACTCAACCATACCGGTATGAATTTCCAGGAGATATGTGCATCGCATTGCATTGCATTGCATTATATGATGATGTTGTATGATGAGGATATATGGTGATGACTATGAGATGCTTACACTGTGAATATGAGATGTTTATGGTTTTGTATGTGAAAAGTGGTGATGAAAGTATTGGAATGTATTTTCTTGTCCCATTGCAATATACTTGCTGAGTGATGAACTGACGCTTGTGTTTATATTGTTTTCTTAGGTACCATGAAACCGGCATGCGGGAAAGGGAGCTAGTCACACGTCATCCCTTAGTTTCACACATAAACAATGACATGTTCTCTTATTTAATTGTGATGGTTAATTTACTGAACTAGATGTGGTTTTGATGCTTCGTTGGTTGTCATGTGTAAATGATTAGTCCATATTTGACATGTGACGGATAGGCTTACATCCTTA
This sequence comes from Rhipidocladum racemiflorum, assembly GCA_036346355.1. NCBI lineage: Eukaryota > Viridiplantae > Streptophyta > Magnoliopsida > Poales > Poaceae > Rhipidocladum > Rhipidocladum racemiflorum. Next base: position 39,237,456 of record CM070583.1, on the reverse strand, counting down.
GTTGTATGGTGGTTGAAATTCCTGATTTGTCATGTTATTGCTATGGTATATTATGCTATCTTGATATGTTAAAATTGTTGTTGCTTCAATTCTTGGAAAAACAAAGGAGATGCTGCCAAAATTTTTGGTATTAGCATTTGCTCCTTTGCTGTAATTTATCTTTATTTATGGTATTTAGGTGATGCTTAGTCTATGTTTGGTAGCATTCGGGCATTCTGAATGCCGGGGTGTTACAGTTGGTATCAGAGCGGGCTGTAGGTTCTCGGAATGTGTATTTTTAGTGTCATGCTATGGGGTACAACTAAAATGTGATGTGGAATAACTTAGAAACATGGCTTAGGTTTCAACTAAAATTTTGTCATAGGATAGCAACATTAAAACTTGCAAAAGTGGTATAACTAATCTAAAATTTGACACACAATGTGTCGGTGTATTCCACACCAGGGTGCCCACTGCACTTCAGTAAGAGCAGCCAACGCCGGACACGTGGCGTTCAGGCCACGCCCCCGGCGGTCAGCTGAGTGTTCACCAGCGGAAGGGTGGCGACCAGGCCACGTCCCCGGCGGTCAGTCGAGTGATAGCCAGCGGGTGGGCGGCGACCAGGCCATGCCCCCGGCGGTCAGTTGAGTGATCGCCAGCGGGAGGGTGGCGACCAGGCCACGCCCCTCGCGATCAGTCGAGTGATCACCGGCGGGAGGGTGGCGACCAGGCCACGCCCCCGGCGGTCAGCTGAGTGGTCGCCAGCGGGAGGGTGGCGACCAGGCCACGCCGCTGGTAACCAGTTTTCGAGGACATTTATTGGCCCACGCGGCCGTTCGAGAGGTCAAAGACATTTAATGCATGTCGTGCGCATTAAATGGGGCTAATGAAGGCCATAGTATGGCGGCGCGTGTTCCCAATGTGCGCCATAATGGCGGGTGACGTCAGGGCACAGTTCCCCACCTCGGTGGAGCGGGCGAAGCTGGCAAGCGCAGCGCTCAAGGGCAGGGGGCGAGGATGTTTGCGTCAGGGTATTTAATGTGTTGCAGGGGCATTTACTGCTAGAAGAATAGAGTAATAAGTTGGCTTGTAGTGTAAGCCTCCCACGCACCCCCGCCAGCCCGAGTATAAAAGGGAGCCGGGGCGCATGGGAAGGGGGTTCGATCTTTTTCTCTCTCAGGCTAGACTTTTCGCTCTGGGCAAGCTGGTCTGGGCTCCCGAGGGGTTTGCTGTTCATCTTCCAGCTCTCTCCAAAGGGATAGAAATCACAAGGAAACAGGAGTAGGGCTATTACTCTCGAGAGGGCCCGAACCTGACAAATCGTCTGTCCCCTTGCAAACTTCGTTCCGGTTTTCCATTTCTAGAGCGATCGCCATGAAAGCACCGGTTAGAACTTAGTATACCCCTCCCCGGAAGGGGTCTGTTGGCTAATACGCCGACACAATGGATGCACAGTAGGAAAGGGTATGGGTATCGTTTCTTTACGCTTAAATGTTGTATTTAAGCTATGATGTTGAATGCTTCATTTGATAATGCATGTTGCTATGTCTATGAGATAAATGATTGCATTGTTCTTGTTGTTGTGATAAAGTGGGGTTTTGTTGCCGAAGGGTTTCGGCCACCTCTCTTATTTCATAGTAAGGGTGAGGTTTGACGGTGTGGCCGGTTAGCGCCATCACCGAAGAACTATTAACCCCTGTAGGAGAAGAGTGCTTATCCTTTCTGTCGTAGATCAGGTAGTTGACTGGAGTCAAATAGAAGAGTTTGGTGGTGGATTCCTTCGTATGTTCTTTACCATTCTGACGGTCGGTTTTGGTTGTTTTTCTTGACTTTAGTTGATTGAAATCAAAAGAAAAGTGTTTGGGATTGGATTTTTCGCGGAGAGTCCCTTTGGTGTTCCTTGGTTTTGTCCTCCTTGGTTGAAGACGAAGAAGAGAAATTTAGCGTTGCGCCTTTTTTATTCGCCTTTTGGCTTGGACACCGGTTTTGTGGGTTGCCTTGCAAAGAAAAGTATAGTTTTGGTTCTTGTGTGTCTTACTCTGAGTTTAAAAGAAGTTATTGAAGCGTGTACAAAAAGTTAAGTTGTGTAGATTTATGTTTTGTGCCTTTGTCTGCAAAGGTTTATTTGATCGCTTGGTTCCCTCCTGTGGGAGTCTTTGAGATTGAAAAGTGTTTTGGAGACTTCCTTTTGCATGACCAAGTTTGGGTTTGTCTCATTGCAATTTGGAGAGTCAAGTTTCCTTATGAATTTGGGATGAGTTTTAAAACTAAAATGCTGCAAACAAAGTAAGTAGTCTTTTGACTGAAATCGTTTTTCCCTAGTAAGAATTGTTGTTTAGCATGTACCAATGTGGTTTATGGGATGACGTATTGTTAAGTTAATTTGTGAGTTTAAACAATTCAATGCGGTTGTTATCTCTAGCTTGGGAACAAATAGACTACTAGTGTTGTAGTTCACTCTATAGCGAGGATGATTAAATGGGTTAATGTACATTCTTAGAATCTATTGCCTTGCTTTAAAAGTGCTTATGATCCTTGTTAATGTTTAAAGTTTAAACCTTGATGCATAGTTAGAACATTAAGATGATGTAAATTAATGATACTGTTAAAGAAACCTTGCCGGTTGTTTAAAGATGTTCTAATCTAACGGGTTAATAGAGAAATTTAATCATGTTGACTAGTGGCTTTAATTTGGAAGTTGATTAGAGTTGTTATTTATGATCTTTGAATTTGTTAGTATATTGGGAAGCTTGCATATGTGTTCCTATAATGCTAGTACCGATGTCAGTTGGGAAGACATAGGTTTAGTGGTTGTGGTAAGAGCTTTGTGATGGTCCAACTCATTCAATTTGTTTTAAATAGTGGGAGCATGTTGAGTAGTGACAATTTGCTATAACCTATGTATAGGGTAGCTAAAGGTAATGTTGTTGATTGATGATTATGCAAATTATTGATATTGATGATCTAGTAGTGGTGGTAATTGCTTAGATTAATTGTTGAAAATCCTTGTTAAAAATGGAGGTTATTGTAACATGTTGTGATGGAGTGGACCATGCATAATTAACATGATGTAGGATTTTATTCTTGATGAATGTATATCCTAGAATCATACGCACGAATTTTGTCTTGTAGAGATAACATTTATGTGTTGAAGTCATTTATTGATTGAGTAAGTTTTGTTGTCGAGAAATTGACGTATGGATTGTATAAAATTGGTAGGTTGATCATGCTCAAGTATCTGTTGAAGTACTATGTTTGAAATAGAGAATACGTTGTTATATGATGTGTTGGTCTGTGGTTATCTTTATGAGGTAGTATTGGTTAGTTGTCTCTTGATAATCGTCATGAACTTTATTCATATGTGTTGGGAAAAGTAACTAGAGGAAGATTGGTTATGTAGCTTTTGGTTGAATTATGATGGGCTTCTCGATGAGTAAATAGTGAATATTGAATGCTTAAATGTTAAGGATAGTGGAATACTAGATATGTTGGGTTTCATGCTAAGCTTGTGTATAAAACCTTTTGGTCTGGTTTGGTTATTTGCTATCTTGGATAAATGTTTTCGGTTGAGGTGTTCTTTATGTTGTGTTTCAGAGTTTCCCTAAAACTCATAGAGATTGGTGCCCATTTCTGGTTTTGGATAATTTGTTCAGTTTATGATATGAGTATGGTTTTACACCCAAAAGTCTTTGAGTGGATCGCGCTCCTTCGTGTTCACACTGAATCATCTTTGGAGTAAATTTTAAAGGAAGCTGAAGGTCTTAGTGGGTTGTGTTGAAGATTCTTGAGATTCAATTTGTAACTCCATTTGACTAGAGTTGGAGTTATTTGAAAATGTGTGTGGTGTTTGAAAATGCTTCACAAGGTGGATTTTATGAATGGTTCATAAGTGACTTTGTTAGTGAAGTGTTCCATTTTGAAATGAATTTCTCTTTCTCTTTGAATTTTTTTTTCGGTGGTTGTGTGTGCAGATGTTTGACTTTGGAGTTGATGTTCTGTTCCAAAATGTTGATTTTGGTTACCATGCGAGGTTTTGCAAGATTAGTTTTAAATGGATGGTGGGTTTTGACACGATGTGGTGTTTTGCTGTTAACGATGTTGCCGTCATAGTCATATGTTTTAGCGCAATCATCGATGTTTTTTGTGTTCATTCATGTGATACCGAGGAATAAGTCTTTTGGAGAATGACTATTCGGTATTGTTGTTACATGATGAATGAATGGTGAAAAAGAAGCATGACATCGTTATAGGTGTTTAATGATAAAAGAGTCGATGAGCCAGGACGGTGAGAAAGTCATATATGGATATATGACTAATCCGGAGTGCTCTTGAAAAAGTTTGCATTCATGTCATGAATCGAGGTGTCCATTTCTTTTTGTATGAAAAGAAACAATGAAGAATTTCTGGTATGTTGGTTGTGGTGTAGGAGATTTGCGTTTCCTTTGCGTCTTGGCATAGGAAATTAAAATGAGTACTCCTTGGTTGTTGCAAAATTCTTTCCAAAGTGGCTCTTAGCGCTTTTGGGGTTCGAGTTGTTGTGTGTGGATCAATTTGGGGTTCATGGTTTATGGTTGAGTTCACCCAATGCAAACCTTCTTGGAGAATCGGGTTGTTGATGTGTTCCATGGTAGGGTTGATTAAACTATTAGTGGACCACTTGGTGGTTGCAAGTAATTGCTTTATCCTTTCGAAGTGTACTGGATCTTTTGTCGCCGATCTCTGAGCGAGTTGTGTCGACCGATGTGGATTGCTCGGTTGACAGTGTTTTTGCGGGTTTTAAGGACCCTGGTTATAAAGTGGGTTTTTCCTTCAGTGGTAACGGTGGGTGTTGGCCTAGTTGTAAAAGATCAATCTTTTGCAAGGTTTTAACCTCTTTTGTTCAAGCAGTTGGTAGTCTTGGAGTGATGTGTCCCGCTTGGTTCGCGTCGTCTTGCTTATGACGAACCACAGTAGGGAGATCGAGGTGTGAAAACACTTTTGCTCACGAGAGCTGAAGGAGGATCAAGAGTCAGAGTTAGAGGTTGGTACCGTGTTTCTTCTGGAGAGTAGCGTTGGTCAAAGGGATCGGGCACTCTAGTGCCAAGGAATGTATGAAATGGGGAGTGTGAGACCGTTTCTTTTGTGGTCTGTTTGAGGATTTATCCTATCGCTTGGGTCGTGCTGAGACCATGTGTGAGTGCTTTGTGTTTCAGTGTTGAGTAAAGTTCTTGCAAGAGGTTGATCGTGGGTTATCGTTAGAGCTGTGGGTCTTCGAGCCTAAGCATCTTGTCACCGAGTCTCGATCAGTGTAGTTCCAGTGGTTTTATTTAGAGAAGCGACCTGGGAGTTGAAGTCTCGCGGAGGCGAGCTTTACCCAAAGCTCTTTTCTTCAGGTTTGAACCGCGAAGATTAGATCTCTGTGTGTTGTTGGTTTGGCGTAGTGGCATGTCTTGGATTCGAGGTCGAATCCTGTTGAAGGGGGGAGAATGTGACACCACGGAGTGTCGTAACCTTATAAATTGTGAATGTTGAGGTCAAAAACATTATGAAATATGGAAATTGATGTTGAAACCTTACGGTATGAGGTTTATTCGCGTTTTCGGGCCATTTCCGGGAGTTTGGGCCTTTCCGGGGGGAGTTTGGGCCTAATTCGGTTGTGGGCTTTGGTGGGCAAGAGTTTGAGTCCAAATAGGAGTAGGAGACCTGGTTGGGGACCTCCTCCACCCCTTTTGGTGCGCCCCATCCAGCCCCTTGCGCCCCCACTCCCATGCCCTAGCCGCCACCTCCCACCTCCCCTCTCCCTTGCTTGCACCTCCCCTCCCCCATTGCTCCCCATTGCTCCACCACCCCTCCACCACCTCTCCACCTCCCTTGCTTCCCTAGGGGAGTTCCCCACCTCAACACCTCGAAGATCCATCCGTTGGAGTGCTCCGCGACGAGGAGATCCGGCGGGATTGGAGCGAGGAAGGAGATCGCGCGAACCGAGAGGAGATCCGTTGGGTTTCGTGCATCGGGCGAAGGTATAGCCATGGGAATCCTTGGGGTTGGTCTAGGATCTGTTCTAAGGGTGATTATCACGTTTTTAGATCAATTGGTGGTGCTCGAATTGAATAGATTAGATAAACTCTAGAAGTTGCCACGTTCTCTGTTTCGGGCAGCATGAGCAGTCGACCTAGGGTTTGGGTTTTCACCAATTTTGTCTCTGAATTTGGTCGGCCGCCTGTTGAAGAAGTTGTAGGTAATTTCAATATCTTTCTGTGGGTATAAAGAATATCCAATTCTGCCCAGCCGTTTGAAAGTTATGATCGTTTTACCGAACGTATTAAAATCTGTGACGTGATTGGAACAGATCACGGTTTTTCTGTAGATTAAACCAGTTTAGAGTCCGAATCAGTCTTTCCATATTGTTAGAAAACGTTGGGAAATTTCCTATGCTATGTGGGGATGTACTCGTTTAATTGATTCGGAGTCTTAGAACCCGAGTTATGCCTTTTGGAAGGCTGTTGTTCCGATGGGACAGAACCTCTGTTTTTGGGTTTAGCGAGTAGTTTGCGATGTCGGGGTAGAAAAGGGATTGCTTACTGTTTTTTGGATATGATTGTGAGTGTGTGGTACCTATGTGCAGGTGGTGTGACCCCGGGAGTGCCTTCTACTTCTTGCCAATCCGTCGTCGTGGTTGAGGCAAGTGTATTGGAATGGGTAGCGGGTTGTAGTTGCTAGATTTGTTGAGATTGAATTTGAATACATGATATGTTCACATGCCATGCCTTAATGATTGCCAATGATATGATGAATATGTTTATTATGTTATGATGCCATGTGTTAGTGTACAAGTTATTTATGATGTTAGCATGTTTGCATACATGGCATGTTACATGGCCCGGGCGGTGAGAAAGTCATAACTAGTCCGGGGAAGGTCGGTGAGAAAGTTATGACTATTCCGGAGAGCCAATGTGTAAGTCCTACATCATGATTCCATTCACCGCGGTGAACGAAAGCGAGGAGTAGGCACCCTCCATCATCGGGATGGAAGGGGGAGATGGTGCACACTGACGGGTATGTACTCAACCATACCGGTATGAGTTTCCAGGAGATATGTGCATCGCATTGCATTGCATTGCATTGCATTATATGATGATGTTGTATGATGAGGATATATGGTGATGACTATGAGATGCTTACACTGTGAATATGAGATGTTTATGATGTTGTATGTGAAAAGTGGTGATGAAAGTATTGGCATGTATTTTCTTGTCGCATTGCAATATACTTGCTCAGTGATGAACTCACGCTTGTGTTTATGTTGTTTTCTTAGGTACCATGAAACTGGCATGCGGGGAAGGGAGCTAGTCACACGTCATCACTTAGTTTCACACATAAACAATGACATGTTCTATTATTTAATTGTGATGGTTAATTTACTGAACTAGATGTGGTTTTGATGCTTCGTTGGTTGTCATGTGTAAATGATTAGTCCATATTTGACATGTGACGGATAGGCTTACATCCTTAGTTGTATGGTGGTTGAAATTCCTGATTTGTCATGTTATTGCTATCGTATATTATGCTATCTTGATATGTTAAAATTGTTGTTGCTTCAATTCTTGGAAAAACAAAGGAGATGCTGCCGAAATTTTCGGTATTAGCATTTGTTCCTTTGCTGTAATTTATCTTTATTTATGGTATTTAGGTGATGCTTAGTCTATGTTTGGTAGCATTCGGGCATTCTGAATGCCGGGGTGTTACAAAGTCAGTCCACAATGACCAGTAAAACCGGGATGTCAAAGCAAAAATTACGACCAAAAGACGCGCAACACAAAACTCTTCTTCTTCGTCTTTAACCAAGGAAGACAAAACCACGAACCGCCTACGGAACAATCCGCGTAAACACTTTTCATTTGATTTCAATCAACTAAAGCCAAGAAAAACAACCAAAACCGACAGTCAGAACGGTAAAGAACATACGAAGGAATCCACCACTAGCTCTTCTTTTTGACTCCAATCAACTACCCAAACTGCGATAGAAATGGTAAGCACTTTTCCCCCACAAGGGTTAATAATTCTTCGGTGATGGCTTTAATCGGCCATACCGTCAAACCACAAGCTTACTATAACCAAAAAGGTGACCGAAACCCTTCGACACCACAACCCCACTTTACCACGATAACATGGGCAATTCAATCAATTATCTCATACACATAGCAGCATACTTTATCACATAAAACATTCAACATCAAGGCTTAAATTGTAACACCCCGGCATTTAATATGCCCGACTGCTACCAAACACAAGCTAAACAACAGCTAAATACCACATTTAACATAAAATTCCAGCAAAGGTGCATAGGCTAAAAACCGAGATTTCGGCAGCACCTCCTTTGTTTTATCATGAATTTAAGGAACAGCAACAATATAGCATTATATGGCAATAAGAGAACCATCTAAAACAGCAATAAATAAAGTCTTAACGACAATAAGAGACTAACATTAAGCTCTTAAGGTTCCAAGTGTCAAACAAACAATAGAACTCTCATTAACCAAGCTAAGACTTAATTTAAAGGCCATCACACGCAATTTATTATCCAACTAAATGAATTGACTTGGGGAAACATTAAGGTGAAGCAACGTGTGAGAGTGTGACTATTCCCCTTTCCCGCATGCCGTTCTCATGGTACCTAAAACAACAAGAAAACACAAGGGTGAGTTCGAAATCTCATCAATCGTAATGCAATGGACAACTAGAAGAACAACAAGTCAATAACATCTTTCATCAGTTATAACATCTCATTCATTAATACTTATAAATATAATCATCAATTTGTATGCGATTTAATGCATTGCTCTCGACCCTCTGGAACCTCATACGGTATGGGGAAGTACACACCCGTCGGTGTGCACCCTTTCCTCCCTTCCATCCCGAAGATGGAGGGTGCCTACTCGCTTCCAAACACCACGTGGATGGAATCACGACATAGGACTTACTCAATGGCGTTCCCGGACTAGTCATAACTTTCACCGAACTTGCAGGACTAGTTAAGACTTTCTCACCGCCCTCGCCCTATCTCATGACATGCATGCAACCATGCCAAATATCATATTCAATTCACATATTAACACATGGCATCATAATATGTTAAACATGCTCATCATATCATATCAATCATTAAAACATGGCAAGTGGACATATATCATGTAGGCAATTCCATCTAATTTCAACATGCAACCTACAACTTGCTATCCATCACAACACACTTGCCTCAACCACGTGCAACGGAATGGCGGGAAGAAGAGGGCTCTCCCGGGGTCACACCACCTGCACATAGGCATCACACACTCACAATTATAGCCTCCAAACAGTACACAAACCCCCATCTAACCCGACATTGCCAACTACTCGCAAAACCTAAAAACAGAGGTTCTGTCCCGGCGGGACAGCAGCCTTGCAAAAGGCATAACTTGAGTTCTGGGACTCCGAATCGAATAAACGAGTACACCCTCGCGTAGCCTAGGAAATTTCCCAACTTTCTCTAGGTATAAGGAAAGTCTGATTCGGCCTCTAAAGTTGTTTAATCTACAGATTACCGAGATGTGTTCCAATTACGTTACAGATTTTAACGCGCTCGGTAAAACAGCCATAACTTTCAAACGGCTGATCGGAAATTAACGTGCTTTACGTCCACGGAAAGATAATTAAATTATCTACAACTTCCTAGAAGTCCGTACGGTCTGATTCGGATTCTAAATCGACGGAAACTCGAACCCTAGTTCGACTGCTCAATCTGCCCGAAAACAGAAACGTGGACAAGTTTAGATCTAACCCAAATTACTTCAAACCAGCGCCTCCAATTGATCTAAAAACTTGATAAACACCTAATAACAGTACCTAGATCATCCCCAAGGATCCCCAAGATCATACCTTTGCCCGATGCACAAAACTCCAATGAATCTCCTCGCGAATCGCTCCTCGCTCCACGTTACTCGCTCCTCGCTCCTCGCTCCTCGCTCCTCGCTCCACGGGATGACTCCACAAGGTGCAGGGGGGGGGAGGCCACCCTAGGGCAGCAAGGGGTGGAGGGGAGGTGGTGTGGAGGTGGAGGAAAGGGGAGGAAGTGCTTGCTGCGGTTTTGGGGGGCTAGGGCTTAGGGCTTAGGGGGAGGGAGGAGAGGGGCGCAAGAGGGGGAGATGGGGGCGCAAGGGGCTGAGATGGGGGCGCAAGGGGGGCAGGGGGAGCCCCTTTTAACAGCCCTCAACCCAATCCTAGTCCGTTACGGAGTCCTAATCCATCCCACCAAAGCCCACCAAGGCCCAAAACTCCCCCGGGAAGGCCCAAACCGAGCGGCCCTAAGAGCGGCCCGGAAACGTTATTAACCCCCGATCCTTATGATCTTAACCTTATTTCCACATCTCATACTGTATTTAACCTTATCATGCTCAAAAATTAAGGATACGACACTCCGAGGTGTCACATAAATATAACATTTAAGCGTAAAGTAACGATACCCATACCCTTTCCTACTGTGCATCCATGTGTGTCAAATTTTAAATTAGTTATTCCACATACATAAGTTTTAAGGTTACTATCCTATAGCAAAATTTTAGTTATAACCTATGCCATGTTTCTAGGTTATCCCACATCACATTTTAGTTAATACTAAGGTATAACTCTAAAAATACAAGTTCCAAGGACCTAAAGCCCGCTCTGATACCAACTGTAACAACCCGGCATCTAATATGCCTGAATACTGCCAAACATGGACAAAAGAACATCTAAATACCACTATTAAAGACAAATTACAGCAAAGGAGTAAATGCTAAAACTGAAAATTTCGGCAGCATCTCCTTTGTTTTTCCATGAATTGAAGCAGTAGCAATAGTAGGCAAGAAATATCATAACATATGACAACTAAAGCAACGATATAGATGGATAAAACAACATCATAAGACAAAATTAATTTAATTTGGGTGAAATAGTTAATAAACCTAATTGTTAATTCCACCCTTGACATTGTCACCTTAAGTTGGTTTATTTAGTTGGATGCTAGTAATATGCCAACACGGAAGGCTAGACCATGAATAGTTGCTTAGCCATGCTTACGTGAAATGTGTTTCAAATGGCAAAATAATATTGACTAATGATATATGGAATGAATTTTTGGAAATGGTGTAATCTTGCCACGTGATGATGTGAAGTGTAGGTACCTTTGTGGTTCTACATAGTAACTGATATTACTGTTGGCATGTGTTGCACAATAGTTGAACAAGGGTGGGGAAATGATTTAGTTTGGGGCAAGTGGTATGAGGCTTTATGCCAGGTGGGCCTTTATGGCACAGAATTTTGAGAAACAGCCTTTGCGGCATCGGGAAGAGTGATGTGTGAGGATTGGGATCAGAGTTTGTGAGAAGGATGTCTTGCCCTGGACAGTTAAGGACTTCACCTTGCAAGCCTTTGAACTGGCCCTTTCATACAACCACATGGCTGGAGTGGGACGGTCTTAGTTTAGTAGGATTCTGAAGTCTTACCTTTGATACCTCAGGGTGACAGTTACGTCGGGGTAACTGTGTGGGGGAGCGTACCGGTGCTACGACTAGGTACCCTATCCAACGGTTATTGTCGGTCCTACACTTCGATCCTTCATGGGGGAAGTGATAGTGAAGGCAATACCGGCGAGGGTCATAGGTGTAGATGGAAGTTTCTGAAAAACTTTGTTACGGTCAATCGCCTTTGTGGTGTACGACTGTATCATGTGGGTAAAGTGTACAACCTCTGCCGAGTGTGTCAAAACTATTCGAATAGTCAAGGGTTAGATTTTCCAAAATAAAAATGTGGGAATGGGTGGCTGTAGGCCAGAGATAATTGCCAAAGTGATATAGGGCTTTGTGCCGAACTGTTTGAGAAGAGATTGATAACTTATTATATAATATGGTTTTACTGCTTTTTAATCTATTAAGAGTATTTAATCAAAGCAAAATGCTGCTTGATGCGAATTAACCACTTAAGCCATTCCTTTGGAAGAAGCCCTGCATATAGTAATAGGATTGCACCTCTGTGCATGAATTGCTGAGTATGTTGTATACTCACCCTTGCTTTCAACACAATCATCAGTTGAGGAGAAGACTACAACTTCTAAGAAAGTGAAGTTCCCCGAGGAGGCGATTATCTAGGAGTTGAACCTTGTCAGTTGCCTGTGGCATACTGATGGGAGTCACCGACATTCTTCATTCCGCTGCTGATTATTCACTTTTGTTATTGTAAGCCCTGCGTGGCTGAATATTGTAAGGTGACCTTAAGGTCTTGTAATAAATTTATATTAATGCTAAAGTACTTTATTTATATTTCCCCTGTGTATGGATGTGATATTCAACCCTATATGACTGTGTACTAGCGTGATCCTGGACTAGTACAGAATACACAGATGGTCCGGATTTGCAGATCCGGGTCCCGACAGAGGTGGTATCAGAGCCATACTGACTGTAGGTCTTGACCTTAGATAGATTGGACATCTTTTGGAACTTCAAAATTATTTTCTAAAGAGAAAATTTGACTTGAAAGAATAATAAGTTCTTGACTTATCTTATTCTCCCATTCTTTCCCCTTTGCTGAAATTTCTATCATTTCCACTGGTTTAAATGGAAATCTTACCTCTTGAGTCATTCTTAATAGTCCATGATGTTTCACACTTAAGGAGAAAGTACTGGATGTCGCTGTCAGCCCTGAAGATCGTGAAGTAAGGAATCATTGAGCTCAAAGAGAATTGGATCAATGAAGTGTTTCTGAAGCGTGAAGAACCAGTACTTTAGTAGTCAGTGGAGACTCATGTGTGAGAGTCGCGTCTCTTTGGTGGCGCCGGGACAGTGGAAGCCCCGACTCCCGGCTGATGCCCCAACAAAGCTGGGGGCGGAGGAGGCAACTGAGGAGGAGTAGATGGCTGCGGGCACCAGTAAGCTGCTGGTGGCGCCCACGCAAAGGGCGGCTGAGGAGCCGGAGCCTCCATCATGTGCACCGACCATCTGGAAGATGCTGCTGGAGTGGGAGGAGAAGGCACCATCTCCCACTTGATGATGCTACCGGGATTCATCCGGCAGACTCGTGCCATGTGGCCAAGCTTGCCACAGTGGTTGCAACTCCCGGTCCAACCACACTCCGAAGCACGGTGCTCACCACCGCACTTGAAACACATCATGCCCTGCCCGGGCACAGGACGAACAGCCGCTCGCGAGGAAGACGACTGGGGCGGCCTCATCTTAGCCCCTGAGGAGGAGCCCTGTCCCCCCTTGAACTTCTTGAATGTGGGTCGCTGAGAAGACCCACCTCCTCCACCAAAGGTCCTCTTCTAGCCCCCGCCTGGGGCCGCAGGAACCCCTGAACCACCCGGGTTCTGCCTATCCCAGGAGAGCTCCAACTCGAGCTCCATGCCCTTCGCCTGCTCCACCACGGAGCAGAAGTCACGATGGACAATCGCCCCATGACAACTCTGAACTCCTAGTTGAGGCCTCTACGGAACCTCCTCGCCTTCTCCCTGTCGTCGGCTGCCACAGCTGGCACGAAGCGCACCACGTTGTTGAACTCCACCTCGTACTCTGTCACCGACCTCTTTCCCTGGGAAAGAGTCGTCAGAGTATGCTCTATCTGCTCAAGGAAAGACTCTGGGTAGAACATGGCTCGGAAGCGAGCCACAAAGTCCTCCCACGTGACCGGACCAAGATCGGGAGCTCTAGCAGCCAGAACCCCCTCCTACCAGATATCAGCTTGGCCTTTCAGCTGAAAGGCCACAAAGCGAGCCCTCTGGACCGAGGTCAATTCTAGGACCTCAAACTGCCGCTCCATGTACCGCAGCCAATCTGCGGATTGGATCGGCGTGCCCGCTCCGTCAAAAGTGTCAAGACGGAGGGACATCCAATCCCGGAGACTCATCCTCGGCTCCGGCACAGCGGGGGCAGCAACTGGGGCCGCTGCAGGGGGAGGCACTGTAGCAGGGGCTGCCCGCAACTGCTGGCGCAACTTCTGAACCTCCCTCTACAGAGCCTGAACTAAATCCTCATTGGCGGCGGGTACCTCCGCCCCTGACTGTGCCGCCGGGAGCTCCTCCTGCGCTGGCCCATGAGCATTAAGCGAAGCACTACCCTCAGCTACAGACTCCGCAACTCTCTGAGAACCTCGCCCCTGGCCTCCACGGCCTCTACCCCTTGGCATGGCTGCTACAGTCAGACAACCATCCCATCACATAAACATAAGCACAGCATCATATAGTCAAGAACAAAGATCAAACATCATCATAGACATAGTCTTCATCAAATAATCAAGCGCAATGCAATGATGAACCAAAACCCCATCCTACTGTGCAACCAAGTGTGTCAAATTTTAGATTAGTTATACCACTTTTGCAAGTTTTAATGTTGCTATTCTATAACAAAATATTATTTAAAACCTAAGCCATGTTTCTAAGTTATTCCACATCACATTTTAGTTATAACCTAAGGTATGACACTAAAAAATACACATTCCAAGGACCTACAGCCCGCTCTGATACCAACTGTAACACCCTGTCATTTAATATGCCCGAATGGTACCAAACATAGACTAAGCAACCTCTAAATACCACAATTACAAGTAAATTACAGCAAAGGCACTAATGCTAAAAACCGAAATTTCGGCAGCATCTCCTTTGTTTTAACATGAATTGAAGGAAACACAATAGCATAGCAATATAAGGCATTATGAGAGAATCTAACATAGCAATAAATAAAGGTACGACAACCAAATAAGTCTAATTCCAAACATTCAATGCCTCCATGAGCCAAATGAACAATAAGACTCTCATATCGCAAAGCTAAACCATAAAGCAATAAGCATCACACTTATTTATTGTCAAAACCCAATTGAACGACTTGTGGGACAATTGAGTGAAACTACGTGTAGAAGTGTGCCTATTTCCCTTCCCGCATGCCGATCTCATGGTACCTAAAACAACAAGAAAGCACAAGCGTGAGTTCAACACTCAGCAAGCATATTGCAATGGTACACAAAAACAATTACATGGCTACAACAACTCATATCATGTCTATCATGTCATTCATGATCACATATCAATATCATCATCATTATGATGCTCATGTCTCCTTGGAAACTCATAACGGTATGGTTGAGTACACACCCGTCGGTATGCACCCTCTGCCCCCTTCCATCCCGAAGATGGAGGGTGCCTACTCCTCACTTCCATTCACCGCGGTGAATGGAATCACGATGTAGGTCTTACTCATTGGCTCTCCGGAATAGTCATAACTTTCTCACCGACCTTCCCCGGACTAGTTATGACTTTCTCACAGCCCGGGCCATGTAACATGCCATGTATGCAAACATGCCAACATCATAAATAACTTGTACACTAACACATGGCATCATAACATAATAAGCATATTCATCATATCATTGGCAATCATTAAGGCATGGCATGTGAACATATCATGTATTCAAATTCAATCTCAACCAATCTAGCAACTACAACCCGCTACCCATTCCAATACACTTGCCTCAACCACGGGCGTCGGATTGGCGAGAAGTAGAAGGCACTTCCGGGGTCACACAACCTGCACATAGGTACCACACACTCACAAACATGTCCACAAAAAAGTAGGCGAACCCCTTTCTAACCCGACATCGCAAACTGCTCGCTAAACCCAAAAACAGAGGTTCTGTCCCATCGGGACAGCGGCCTTCCAAAGGCATAACTCGGGTTCTAAAACTCCGAATCGAATAAACGAGTACATCCTCGCATAGCTTAGGAAATTTCCTAACTTTTTCTAAGTATACAGAAAGACTGATTCAGAATCTAAAGTTGTTTAATCTACAAAATACCGTGATCTGCTCCAATCACGTCACAGATTTTAATATGTTCGGTAAAACGATCATAACTTTCAAACGGCTGGGTGGAATTGGACGTTCTTTATACCCACTGAAAGGTATTGAAATTACCTACAACTTCTTCAACAGCCGTACGACTAAATTCCGAATCTAAATTGGCGAAAACCCAAACCCTAGGTCGACTGCTCATGTTGCCCGAAACAAAGAATTTGGCAAACTCAAGATTCCATCTAATCTACTCAATTCCAGCACCACCAATGGATCTAAAAACATGATAATACCCCTTAGAACATATCCTAGACCAACCCCAAGGATCCCCATGGCCATACCTTCGCCCGACGACCGAAAACCCAACGGATCTCCTCCCGATTCGCGCGATCTCCTTCCTCGCTCCAATTCCGCCGGATCTCCTCGTCGCGGAGCGCTCCAATGGATGGATCTTCAAGGTGTTGAGGTGGGGAGGTGTGGGGGCGGCTAGGGCTTTTGGGGTGCAAGGGCAGGGGTGGGGGCGCAATAAGGGGCAGGGGGAGGCCCCCAACCAGGACTCCTACTCCCAATTGGACTCAAACTCCATCCCACCAAAGCCCACGACCCCTTCTCTTAGGCCCAAAACTCCCCTGAAAGGCTCAAACTCCCGGAAACGCTATTAACCTCCATACCTTATGGTTTTAACCTTAATTTCACATTTCATAATGTTTTGACCTCAACAGTCACATTATATAAGGTTACGACACTCCGTGGTGTCACACAGAGGTGGCCGGAGACGAAGACGATGACCTGGCCGACGGCGCTGCGGGCGTGCTCTAGCGTAGTGGATGGTACCCTCCGACGTGGCTCAACGTGAGGGTTCCGGATCTGGGCACCCACGCGGTGGAGGACGGCGGACACGGCGCGAAACGGTGAAGAAAGGCGGCGGAACACGATTCCAACTACGGCGAGCTCCCCTGGCTAGACGACGGCGAGTCCGGTGGCGGCGCTTTAGGGTTTAGGTGTGTCTCGGAAAGCGCTATCCAACGCGCGGCTCAGAGACTTAAATACCGGCCTCGACGTCATGAATCTCACGCGAAACGAGGCCCACTCTGCTGCGGCGGCGGAATTGGATGGGGATTCGGATTGGCTGACGTGGCGCACTCTTGGCTGGATCAAGATCCAATGGTCGCGGGGTTCGGGTTCTGTTGGGCTCGGGTCTGGTTCGAGTCCGACTCGGGTTTGGCTCGGTCGGATGAACAGTGAAACCGACTCGGATTTTCCAGCGATTTAACAAATAAATTATGTGACACCACGGAGTGTCGTAATCTTACAAAATGTGGATGTTGAGGTCAAAACATTTTAAAATATGCAAATGGAGGGTAAAACTTTAAGTTATGCCGTTTATAGCGTGTTTTTGGGCCGTTTTCAGGTGTTTGGGCCTTTCCGGGGGACTTTGGGCCTTGGGGGTTGAGTTGGGCCTCCGGTGGAAGGGTTTGGGCCCAAGGGGGGACTTTTGGGCAGCTAAATATGGCCCCAACCCCTTGGTGCGCCCCAAACTTCCTCTCCCAACCCTAGCCGCCACCCCCTAGCCCCCCCATGCGCCTCCACCCTTCCCCTTCATCTCCATCTTCCCCCATGGCGCCACCACCCCTCTCCTCCCCTCTCCACCTCCCTTGCTGCCCCTATGGGAGTTCTCCACCTCACCACCACGAAGATCCGTCCATTGGAGCACTCCGCGACGAGGAGATCCAGTGGATTTGGAGCGAGGAAGGAGATCGCGCGAACCGGGAGGAGATCCGTTGGGTTTTCGGTCGTCGGGCGAAGGTATGGCCATGGGAATCCTTGGGGTTGGTCTAGGTACTGTTCTAAGGGTGTTTATCAAGTTTTTAGATCAATTGGTGGTGCTGGAATTGAGTAGATTGGATTAGATTTAGATGTTGCCACATCCTCTGTTTCGGATAGCATGAGCAGTCGACCTAGGGTTCGATTTTTTGCCAATTTAGATTCCGAATTTGGACGTCCGCCTGTTGAATAAGTTGTAGGTTAAACAACCTTAGAGTCTGAATCAGTCTTTCCCTATACCTAGAAAAAGTTGGGAAATTTCCTAAGCTACGCGATGATGTACTCGTTTAATTGATTCAGAGTCTTAGAACTCGAGTTATGCCTTTTGGAAGGCTGCTGTCCCGACGGGACAGAACCGCTGTTTTCGGGTTTTGCGAGTAGTTGGCCATGTCGGGGTAGATGAGGGTTTGCGTACTGTTTTGTGGGCTTGATTGTGAGTGTGTGGTACCTATGTGCAGGTGGTGTGACCCCGGGAGTGCCTTCTGCTTCTCGCCAATCCGTCGTCGTGGTTGAGGCAAGTGTATTGGAATGGTAGCGGGTTGTGGTTTGTTTGCTTGATTGAGATTGAGATTTGAATATATGATATGTTCACATGCCATGCTTTAATGTGTGCCATTGATATGATGAATATGATTATTATGTGAATGATGCCATGTGTTAATGTACAAGTTATCTATGATGATGCCATGTGTTAATGTCACTACTACAGAATGATACATCACTATCGCTTCATTTGTGTCGGTTCCAAACTTTTGACTAAAAAACCGATTGTGATACGTGTATCTCTTTAGTAAATTTTGGAAAAATGTTATCACAATCGGTTCTTAGAAGTAACTGATTGTAATAAGGGTCCTCATTACAATCGGTTCTTACAGAGAACCGATTGTGATGAGGAAAATGGTCATCACAATCGGTTCTTAGAAAGAACCGATTGTGATAAGGCTCACTCATTACAATCGGTTCTTTGTAAGAACCGATTGTGATAAGGGAATGGGTCATCACAATCGGTTCTTAAAAGAACCGATTGTGATAAGGCTCACTCATTACAATCGGTTCTTTATAAGAACCGATTGTGATAAATGCCTTATCACAATCGGTTCTTATAAAGAACCGATTGTAATGAGTGAGCCTTATCACAATCGGTTCTTACAAAGAACCGATTGTGATAATATAGTTATCACAATCACTTCTTTGTAAGAACCGATTGTGATGAGCCTCGTTAGGTTTTATATCCTATCGGGATGAACTCTCCTCTGTTGTTGTTCTAGAGCCAAAAAAACCCGTCGCCATCTCAAAAAACAGAACATACTCTCATTGAGACTTAGGCTTGGGGGGAGAAAATCTGAAATCCTTGAGGATGTGTGTTGAGAGGGTAAGTTAAAGCCCTAGCTTGAGGAGATTTATTTCCCTCTATTTGCCCTCATTTGAGGTTTTCTTCAAAAGGTGAGCATTCCTTCAAATCCCTTCGATTCTACATTAAGAAATTCGATTTTGATTTGGTGAATGTGTTATATGTCATTAATGCTATTATGGTTGAAACAATATTGGCGAGAAATTATAAAATCCTGAAGGAGAGATGGTGGTTTGGGGCTAAAGTTGAAACCCTAGCTTGAGTATATATATTTCCACTCATTTGTGGTTAATTTTCTTCAAAAGGAGAGCATGTGAATGACTTACATGTCATTATTGTTGCTATAATGTGATCTAGTTTAGGTTGCGTAACCTATGTGTCTCCCGTTCGAGGGTGCTTGTTTATAAATATGCTAAAATGGCATATTTATAGAGAATCAGTCTCGAATTGTCCACGTTTTTTGGACAATTCGAGGATATGTGGTTCGGGCAAGTTCCTGAGCTAGTGTACAACTCTAGAGAGTTTCGGTAGCATGCATCTCCCTGGTGTTCTCCAGATACACACCCTCTTGACCTATTGTCGAGACATGTATTTGGAGAACAGCGGGGAGATGCTGCCGAAATTTTCTTTAGAGTTGTACAACAGCTTAGGAACTTGCTCGAACCACATATCCTCGAATGGGATTAGGACCTAACCTAATTGAAATTAGGAGTCATAGTTGGTACATACTCAATTCCTCGACTTTGTTAATTCTTCAACCCTTATTTTCTTTCATTGATTAGTGCATGTCTCTCTATTGTGCGAAGGTCAATAAATAATATATTGGTATTTGACCTACATGCTAGTTGTCGCTCGTTGGCATTATTAATTTGTTGTTTATGGTTTAATTGTAGATGGACCGTGAAGAATGGATGTATCAAAAAAGCCGTGTGAGTGCCGAATTTCAGAGGGGAGTTAAGGAGTTCATAAGAATTGCAGAAGTAGATATGGTTATGAGGGGTGTAAAGTTCATATATTGTCCTTGCATTGATTGCACCAATCTCAGGAGATTTAACAACTCAGCTCAAATCGAAGGCCACTTGATTCGACGTGGCTTCGTGAGGAATTACACGTGTTGGATCCATCATGGGGAGACAAGTAGTACCCCTCCATTACACAACAAAGACATGCTTCAAGCTGATCACGAGTTGGAGCGTGATATTTTTGATGAGGATAATTTAGATCAAATGTTGCGAGATGTGGAGGGAAATTACACGAAAAGAGAGTTCGAAAAATTTAAAAGCTTGATGGAAGACGATGCCAAACCGTTGTTTTCGGGTTGCAAAGCAGAATCTGACAAGTTGAGTTCAGTCCTTGCATTGTTCGAACTAAAGGCAAAACACCGTTAGACAGATACAAGTTTCAATGCTCTTTTAGTTTTTCTATCGGATATGCTTCCAAAGGGAAACAAGTTGTCAACAACCATTTATGAAGCGAAGAAGCTACTATGTCCCATAGGAATGGAAATAGAAAGGATACATGCATGTTCGAATGATTGCATATTGTACCGCAATGCGAATAACAAACTGTGTGTTTGGCCAGTTTGTGGTGTATCATGGTACAAACAAAAGGAGAAGCGTAATGACAAGAAGCGTAAGAGCCGAACTGACGATGATGAAGATTTGAACAAAGGGGCACCAACCAAAGTATTGTGGTATTTGCCCATCATTCCCCGTTTGGAGTAGTTGTTACATATCCCAAAGAGGCAAAATTATTACGTTGGCATTATGAATCTCGAAAGGAATATGGTAAGCTAAGACACCCCGCTGATTCGGCTCAATGGAGAAACATTGATTAGAAACATGAGGAGTTTGGTGCCGAGATGAGGAGCATAAGATTTGAATTGAGTACCGATGGAATGAATCCGTTTGGTAATATGAGAAGTCATCACAACGCTTGGCCAGTTCTGTTGTGTATCTACAATCTCCCTCCTTGGTTGTGCATGAAGCAGAAGTGTATCATGATGTCATTAATAATCTCAGGACCAACAACCGAAAAATGATATTGATGTGTACCTAGCACCACTAATTGAGGATTTCGTAAAATTGTGGAATGAGGGGGTCGAGGTGTGGGATGCATACAAAAGAGAGAACTTCACCCTTCGGGCTATGATATTTTGCACCATAAATGATTTCCCAGCCCTTGGTAATTTGGCGGGCTCTGACCTGAAGGGAGCCAAAGCTTGTCCAATTTGTGAAGAGGAGACTGACAGCTTGTGGCTGCCGAATTCCAGGAAAACTGTGTACATGGGTCACCGTAGATTTCTACCTCGAAGTCATCGATATCGTAAGATGGATGACAAATTTGATGGAAAGAGGGAAATTCGTGCGGCCCCCCAGCCTATGAGTGGAATGCAAGTATATTCACGGCGTGTCGGATATCGATGTTCGAGACGGTAAGAGCCGTAAATCTGTTCGTCCAGGAACATTTGGAAGAAGAGGTCAATATTTTGGGACTTACCATCTTTGGAAGGAGTTAGATGTCCGTCATTGTATTGATGTCATGCACGTTGAGAAAAATGTCTGTGATAATTTGGTTGGTATCTGCTGAACATACAGGAAGACCAAGGATGGTGTGAATGCTCGTCGCGATATGACCGACATGGGAATCAGGCCCAAGCTTGCGGTGATAGAGGAGGATGGAAAAGGACCGTACATCCATTGCATGCTACACCTTATCCAAGAAGGAGAAAGAAGACCTCTGCAAGTGTCTCCATGATATTAAAGTTCCATCGGGCTACTCATAAACATTAAGAAGCTTGTGTCTATGGATGATTTGAAGTTGCTTGGTATGAAGTCCCATTTGTCATGTGTTGATGACCCAAATGCTCCCTGTTGCAATCAGAAATATTCTGCCAGAGGATGTAAGGTTAGCAATCACGAAGCTATGTTATTTCTTCAATGCGATTTCATGCAAGGTTATTGATCCCGATATACTAAACAACTTACAAAGTGAGGTGGTGCAGACTCTTTGTCAGCTTGAGATGCATTTCCCCCATCGTTCTTCGACGTCATGGTCCACCTCGTTGTTCACCTTGTTAGAGAGATTAAGATATGTGGACCCGCATTCCTGCGTTACATGTATCCATTCGAGAGGTACATGGGTATATTAAAGTCATATGTGAGAAATAGGTCGAAGCCTGAGGGTAGTATTATTGAAGGTTATGGTATTGAAGAGGTTATTGAGTTCTGCGTCGACTATCTAGGTAAAAGACAACCGATTGGTGTTCCTGTATCTCGTCATGAGGGCAGACTTGGTGGCAAAGGAACCATTGGGTCCAATCTAACGAGTCCACGATTTGAAATGTCTTGTAAAGCGCATTTTGCAGTCCTGCAACACAGCACAGAAGTTCATCCATACATCCAGCAGGACAAGTTGATATTACGGGAAGAGAATCCACATATGAATGAGCTTTCCATCACACGAGAACACAACAATCAATTCCTCACATGGTTCAAAGAAAAGGCGAAGGTCTCTGTCGATCTTGAAATTTGTCAAATGGTTGGTGACGGACCAAGATTTAATGTCTGAGACATGGCAAGGGTATGATATTAATGGTTACACCTTTTATACTGAAACTCAAGATGCAAAGAGTACAGTTCAAAACAGTGGTGTGAGCATAGATGCTTTGTCCGATGATCACTCGAAAAGAGGATCCTCAACCGCAATGAACTGTTACTACGGGATGATCGAAGAAATATGGGAGCTCGATTACGGAATATACCAAGTTCCATTGTTCCGATGTAAGTGGGTGAGACTTCCTCACGGAGTGAGGTTGACAAAAGAGGTTTTACTCTTGTGGATCTCAATAGACTCGCCTCTGAGAGATGAACCGTTCATCCTCGCCAAGCAAGCAACTCAAGTTTTCTACGTGCGTGATCCAGCCAATCCGAGGTTGCACGTCGTCCTTCATGGCAAGAGGCGGATTGTTGGAGTTGAAAATGTCGTAGATGAGGAAGAGTACAACCAATTCGATGAAATACCTTCGTTTGCAGATGGGGCATGTCTTAGCGGTGACGACGACACACATGGAACAAATTACATGCGTGTAGATCATCAAGAAGGGTTGTATTGTAAATAAAGTTGTAAAATTCTAAAATATATATGTCAAATATATTTGTAAAAGTTTTGAAATATATATGTCAAATGTTCTGAAATAAGGCCCTTTTATGATCTTATATGCCACAATTTGAAAAACTTTTGAATTTTTAATTGAAATTTGCCATAAGTTTTGAATTCGTGCCTACAATGTGAAATATGGCATATCTTTTGAATGAGGACTCTTTTTTGGAAAACCTTTTATAGAATCGAATGAAGTATCCCAAAATACATTTCTGCAAAATTTCAAAAAAAATTCAAAAAAGTTATTTGTATTGGATTATAGATTTATATTGAAACTCCTCACAACATAAAGCATCATTCTTATTTGTATCGGTTCATGATGAAAACTGATAGAAATACTCGTCTTATTTGTATCGGTTCATGATGAAAACTGATAGAAATACTCGTCTTATTTGTATCGGTTCATTGAATAAACCGATAGCAGTACCTAATAGTTATTTGTATCGGTTCATTGAATAAACCGATAGCAATATCCTCATTTGTATCGGTTTCTCATGAAAACCGATAGCAGTAGCTAATAGTTATTTGTATCGGTTCATTGAATAAACCGATAGCAATATCCTCATTTGTATCGGTTTCTCATGAAAACCGATAGCAGTAGCTAATAGTTATTTGTATCGGTTTCTCATGAAAACCGATAGAACTACTCCTCTTATTTGTATCGGTTCTTTGTATAAAACCGATAGAAATAGCCTAATCTGATTTGTATCGCTTCATTGAGTAAAATCGATAGGAATAATTACTATATGTGTGTCGGTTCTGATAGAAACCGATAGTAATATGTCCCCATATATTTTTTGCCACTTCTCAGCATCTCATTCCTAATTCCTAAACCTAGCACTCCACTGCGCCTCCTCCCGAGCGCCGCTGGCCGCCACTGCGCCTCCCGAGCGCCGCCGGCCGCCAGTGCGCCTCCTCCCGAGCTTCCTCTGCGCCTCCACCCTGAGCCGCCTCCTCCCCGGTTCCGCTTCCTCGTGCGTCCCGGTAGTGCGCATGTGGCCGCTGGAGTGGGTGGCCGACACAGCTTCGTTCTGCTTCTCGGCGGCCAAGGATCCTACGACCGGAGGGCTCCGAGGGATCCGACCCGTTAGTGCACTGCGGCTACCTGCCGCTATACACCTCGGCGGACGAAGCCTCATAGCTGAGCAAGTAGAGCACCAGGATGCAGGTGTGTGTGCTTTGCTTCTTTCTTGTGATCCTTCACTCCTGTGATACATATAGGCATTATATTTTTCTTCATGTAGTTGAGTTATAATCCAAAACATTTTTTTTCTAGCAAACCCCTTTGTTAAATCTGATCCATGATCAGTGCATAATCTTGTTCTGGCTGGAAGATATAGTTCATTCATGTTTGTCGATTACAACATAGATAGCTCTTGCTTGTCCTGATCCAAAACGTTATTGTTCCAAATTAAGAGAAGAAGAGAAAGATTGCATTTCGTGCCTATCCCTAATAATTTGTTTGCTTTGTTTTTTTTGTGTGAATGTAGCGCCCCTTGCAGAAGTTGGGAAACTAGATCTATATATGTCCTCTTGTGAATCAATATTGCGGTTAATTTGTCGATATGATCTGTTTTGTTGCAGTAGCTGTTTGTTGACCGTTGACCATTGGGGAAAAAACTTGCAGAAGTTTGGTATGTCCTTGCTGTGCCATCTTAATTTACTCCTCTCATCCATGCATCTTATTTTACTGGTACCTGCAGATTTAGTTGTCCAAGAGATAGTACTGCTGCTTACTCTTGTGTAACACTATATTTATATTGACAAAGAGATTGGAGACACCTATGGTGAAGGATGGAGACTGAAGTTGAGATGGTGGTAGCGAGGCAATAACAATTGCTGATGCAGTATACAAGCATCAAAATCCTAACAAGAAATTTCGCATATGTTAATTGGGCATCTATAGTTGCTTTTCATTTTGGTGGGTTGTAGACAAATCTCACATAGACATATTTGTAGTGTATTAGCTATTTATCTACATCTTTTTGGTCTGAAATAGCCAATAGACAGTAAGGTAACATTGGGTGCGTTGAAATGATAATAATAGAGATAACTCATTTAGCCACAAGTGAGATGCGGATGCCTTATAGACATTGAGTGAAGGCGATGCATTTTTGTTAAATATAGGTGGCTGATGTGTAACTATATACATCATATGTGTAATACTTTGATACTATGTGAAATACTTTGATACTATGTGTAATACTTTGATACTATGTAGAACCGCCACCCCGACTCCTCGTCCCTGAGCGCCGCCGCAAGCCGTGTCCTCCCGCACCACCTCCATCCTGCGCCACTTCACGCAACCGAGCTCCCTAGGACTACCAGATCAGGACTCTAGCACACGTGCGTCCTCGTCATCCGACATCCGCCATCTCCTCCAAACTCGAGGTGAGTCTTGCTTTTCTGTGGATGAACAAATGGATTAGAAAGGGAATAGATAGCTAGATTTGTGTGGACATTATTTGCTTAGCAAATAAACTAGATCTTGTAAACATATTCTAAGCATATTGACATACACTAAGCATAAATGATTTAGCATTTCGTTGGTTAGCACAGGACTAAAAGAAAGGCGAGATGCTTTGTAAACATATTGACATACTCTAAGCATATTTGTTCAATTGATAATCAATGTGTAGGTTCATTTGTTAATCAATGTGTAGCTTCATTTGTTAATTATACATACGCAGCTCATATTCGACTTGGCCATGTTGTAGTAGTTAGGCTGTCAGACTACCATGTAACACTATCTTTCTGCACCATTATTCGGATCAAGTGTTTGGAGTGCTAGCAGTATCTTTCTGCACCTGCACCTAGGCCTTATAATAATTGAGATAGATTACCAAATACATATTACAGAATCGAGTGTTTGGAGATGCTGCTACAATCTGGAGCTTTTGCTTGAACAACACGAAGGCAACTATGCAAGGCAAAGCTAGCACAGTTGAATTAACAATTGGTATAGCTACTAAGAAAAACAATTGGTATAGACGAGTGACTTGTGATCCGTCCTTTTTATCGATTGGAGCAAAGCCTTAGATTTAACGCGTGATTAATGTGGGTTAGTATAAGATGATCTACACATGGACATGGTTAGGTAGCCTAGGATGCTAGTCATCAGTGATTAGGTGGTCTGAAGGTAATTAATAGATCATTCCAGTTCATAGCAAGCTCAGTTTTTGCAAACCTAAAGAAGACAAAGGAGAGTTTTCAACATGTTTGTCATATTTCTTTGCAATGTTTAATTGGTCAATGGCCTGAGAAACAGACATTAGTGTCTAAAGGTTGACTACTACCAACGTATGCTTGGAATAAATATATATATATAGTAGTACAAGTCCATTGGAATGTCTAACACTATCTTTCTGCACCTGCACCTAGGCCTTATATTCGACTCCTAGCTTTTATGACTTCATGTAGAACTGCTATGTGTAATACTTTGATACTATGTGAATTTTATTTTGGTATTTATGCTTCATTAACAATGATTATTCATGGTTATTTAATTTGCTTGGAATTATTATTTTCATAAAATTGCTCTTATTATCAATGGTAGAGTTTAGGTTGCGTAACCTATGCGTCTCCCGTTCGAGAGTGCTTGTTTATAAATATGCTGAAATGTCATATTTATAAATTAGCAGTCTCGAATTGTCCACTTTTTTGGACAGTTTGAGGATATGTGGTTCGGGCAAGTTCTTGAGCTGTTGTTCAACTCTACAGAAAGTTTCGGCAGCATCTCCCTGGTGTTCTCCGAATACACACCCTCTTGACCTGTTGTCGAGACGTGTATTTGGAGAACAGCGGGGAGATGCTACCGAAATTTTCTATAGAGTTGTACAACAGCTTAGGAACGTGCCTGAATCACATATCCTCGAATGGGATTAGGGCCTAACCTAATTAGAGAATAGGAGTCATCGCTTATGTGAAATATAATCATGTCAGATATATGAATTGCTTTCTCTCATGAAATTTAGGTTTGACATATATATATTCGAAATGTCGCAAAGAGAGAGCACCGGTTCAACGCCAGAGAGAGAAGGAGATGCTCCCTCCGCTCCACCGAGTAAGGTCAGAAAGGGCCGAGGACCGAGTAAAGGGGCCACAGGGAGAACTCCACAGGTTCTCCAGTTTAATGCCACGGGAGTTTGCACGGGTCCTGGCAAGTGTAAGGGGCGCTACTCCTCTTTTCTCGGCCAATTGGTGAGGGAGAGAGTGTCGATAACAGTGAAGGACTGGAGGAAGGAAGTCAGCGCCGAGCAAAAGAACCGACTGTGGGACGAAGTTAAGGGGAAATGGATTATACGAGAGGAAGATGAAATCAATGCGAGGCAGTGCGCTTTGAAGAGAATGGGTGTGGCTTTGAGGCATTTCAGGGTTATCATGTATCTTTGAGTATGTGTTGAAAAGCCGTACTCCTTCCAAAGGTATCCGTTTGTTACTCCCAAGTTTGGGAGGAGTTCACAAGGATGAGGCATTTGCCCGAGGCGGAGGAGCCGAGAGAGAGGAACACCGCTATACTGAGTCATAACACACACGCGCATCACCTCGGTTCCGCGGCTATGTAGGTAAGAAGGCGAGTGGACACGACAAGCCGAGGAGTGTGCAAACTACGGGACAACGATGCCTTACTTCCACATATGTGAGGAGCGGCACGCTGATCGGGTATTAGCGAGGACAAAGAAAACCGCCGACGGTCAGATTGTGGTTCCAAACCTGCGACCGCCTGAGATCGTCTCCGCCATCGTAAGACATCTAACATAGTACATTGCGGTGACTCTTCCTATTGTATTGTAGCACTAACTTATATTCGCTTCCTGTAGGAGGAGGTAAGCCAGCAAAAAGAGCAAGGAACGTTTCAAAGCCAAGGGTCAAGAGACATCCTGTCTTCGGCAATCGGGAAGGCCGATCATAAGGGTCGGGTGCTTGCCGCAGGTGCGGGGCATACGAAGAGCTCCTACTTCCAAGAGGAGAGCGCTTCCAGTGCCAGATCAAGATCATGGGAAGCACGTGAGGCGCGCCTAAGGGCCCAGGTGAAGGAGGAGATGAGGCAGGAGATGAGGCAGGAGATGGAGGAGGCATGGACTATACGTGAGGAGCGCCTAAAGGCTGAGATGATGGCGATGATCTCCCAGAGTCAGGGTCATGTAGCCTCGCCTGTGATACACCCTAGCAGCGGCGTTTCCAGAAGTTATCAGCCCGGTACCCACTGTCAGGTAGTAAGTGTTTCTGAGTAAAAAGTACATGAGTAAGCTAACAAAGATTATGATCAAGTTGCGCACATCAAAGATTATGATCAAGTTGCACACTTCTTGTAGGATCCTGCCAAGTGCCAGTTAATCCTGATCGAAGACGGATTATGCGTTGAGGTTGGACGCGGGGTTGCATTTCCAAGCAAAGAGGATGACACGGTGCATGGTACACCTTTGGGGAAGGGCTACACGAGGGTGCAGGTGGACTATGTCCATGATGATTTCCTGTCTCGTGCGCTGGAATTCCCCCCGAACGAAGATATCACCACTCTCGGGCAAGCACGGATGTCGTTCATCAAGTGGCCCACGACGGGTATCATAGTGCAGAAGGTATAAAACTACGCATCTTGTCCATCATTTCAATAATGTAGCACATGGTGTTACATATATGCATGTGCTTTACAGGTTACTACTCATGCACTGCTCCTACACTTGCTTTGCTACACTGCTGCACTTTGCTCCCGCTCTGTTCTGCACCTGCTCCTGCTCCTGCTGCTGCACCTAATCCTGCTCCTGCACCTTCTCCTCTGCACTTTGCTCTTGCTCGCACTGCTCTCCGCTGCACTGCTCTGCTCCTGCTGCTGACTGCTCCTGGTCCCGCTCGCACTGCTCCTCCAGTGCACCTACAACTTCTTCGGCTCCTAAGCGGAGTGCAATTTGGTGCACAAAGGTCTACTAGCACGCTGACGATAGATCCACAGGAGAGCTCAGAGAATCCCTCTGTGAAGAAGTCCAAGTTGTCGAGACCACAGAGTCCCTCATGATTCTAAGTTGTTCGTACATGGAAAGCCTTTTCTCCCAAGTAGTGAATTGAATGCTTTGGCTTGTGCACTCGCTTGCTACACGGATGGTACATCGACAAGTCACATGAGGTCGAGCCTCGCGTCGATTTCAATGTGAAGTATCGAGGGGGACACTTCCACCGCCAGGAGGATGGGATCTTCCCAGTGAGTTTTGAGGATCTGTTCTTTTTGTACAGCTTGAAAGCCATCGATATTTCTACTATACGATGTTGGACGTTGTGAGTATCGCACCATACTCATCCTTATGACTATTTATTGATTTTGTATTATGTTTTTATCACAATTGACATGACTTGTAGGATAATGAGGCAGCGAGCCGTGACGGGTCGACACCTTGTCGGGTTTGTCGACCCCGAGATGGTGTCTGCGACCATGGCTAGGTTGCAATCGGAGTTCCTTGTAGGATACATCAAGCATGCATTGCGTGTTGAGGCGAAAAGGACTTCATTCTCTTCCCGTACCACCAGGAGTATGTATTACTATAAAATTCAATAACTTGTACGCACTTAAACCGTATTTGAACTTATTTTCTTGCATTGTGTACCGTTTAATAAGCAACCATTGGGTTCTACTTGTGGTTGTTCCGAGTGCAAACAAAGTCTACACATTTAACTCGCTCGAAAATAGACCGATGGACTACGCGATCCGGCCTATTTTGGAGAAGTAAGTACATTCCTCTAACACTGTACATATTGAACTACATTAGATATTTTTTACCTCAATGGCATCTCTCCAATGTATGTAGGGCTTTCTTGTCTTACATTGCGGAAGGTAGCCGGTACAATGATAAACAAGACAACAAATTGGAGTGGAAGCGCTTCAAGGTACAAGTGTCTATCGTAGAATTTCTTTCTCACACCTATTATTCGTCTCCTAATTTAAGTTTCTTTGTTCACAGTGTCATCAACAGGGGTGTGATGACCTGTGCGGCTTTTACGTGATGCATCACATGCTGATTCTGGTCGGCGGGTCAAATCTTTTCCCTAAGGTATAGAACTGATTATTGCAGTACTATCAATCTTTTAAAATAAAATTTTAAAATTTAAATATATTAGTGCACTACTTTCTTGCAGGACCTTGATATCCCCCGGAAGAGCCTAAGCAACAAGGATCTCAAGAAATTACGAGACCACATATGCCAGTGGTACTGGACAGAAGTTATAGTGGAGGATGGTAGATTTAAAGACCCGACAGGCTCTTACTAGTCAATATGTAATGTAAACAATATTAATGGGAATGTGATACACTGTACTGAATGCGATATGTTTGGATGTTTATGTGAATGTTCTGTGATAATGTATTAGAGATTGTGATGTATGTTATGTGTCATATTGTGAATGTTATGTGTCTTATTGTGAATGTTCTGTGATAATGTTATGTTATGTGATATTGTGAAGAATGTGATATGGTCAGCACCATCACAATCGGTTCTTTGTTGGAACAGATTGTGATAATATTCTCTTCACCATCGGTTCCCAACAAAACCCGATTGTGATAATCTCATCATTACAATCGGTTTCTAACCAAAACCGATTGTAATAATAGCCTCATCACTATCGGTTTCGAACAAAAACCGATTGTAATAATGGCTCATCACAATCGGTTTCCAACAAGAACCGATTGTGATAATGTCCTCATCACAATCGGTTTCGAACCAAAACCGATTGTAATAATATCATTATCACTATCGGTTTCTTACCAAAACCGATTGTAATAATAGCATCATCACTATCGGTTTCGAACAAAAACCGATTGTAATAATGCCTCATCACAATCGGTTTCAAACAAGAACCGATTGTAATAATGACCTCATCACAATCGGTTCCGAACCAAAACCGATTGTAATAATAGCCTCATTGCAATCGATTTCTAACAAGAACCGATTGTGATAATATCTCATCACAATAGGTTTCCAACAAGAACCGATTGTGATAATGGCCTCATCACAATCGGTTTCCAACAAAGAACCGATTGTGATGACTAATAATTACTATCGTTCCAAAACCGACTGTGATAAGGCTTCGTCATCTCTATCGTTGGACTTTCTATCGCTACTAGAACCGATTGTGATGACGAAAAAGAACCGATTCTGATGTACATTTCTGTAGTAGTGTGTACAAGTTATTCATGATGTTGTCATATTTGCATACATGGTATGATACATGGCCCGGGCGGTGAGAAAGTCATAACTAGTCCGGGAAGGTCGGTGAGAAAGTTATGACTAATCCGGAGAGCCAATGAGTAAGTCCTACATCGTGATTCCATTCACCGCGGTGAACAGAAGCGAGGAGTAGGCACCCTCCATCTTCGGGATGGAAGGGGGGAGAGGGTGCACACCGACGGGTGTGTACTCAACCATACCGGTATGAGTTTCCAAGGAGACATGAGCATAGCATCGCATTGCATACATAATGAGGATGATAACGATATGTGATCATGAATGAGATGGTTTACATGATGTGGGATGTTATTGCCATGTATTTGTTTGTGTTGTACCATTGCAATATGCTTGCTGAGTTTTGAACTCACGCTTGTGTTTTCTTGTTGTTTTAGGTACCATGTTGCCCATGTTGCGCGTCGTTTGGCCGTCTTTTGGCTTAGTCACACATGTGGATGTGTGATTATTTCCCTTCTCCGCATGCCGATCTCATGGTACCTAAAAACAACAAGAAAACACAAGCGTGAGTTCGAAACTCAGCAAGCATATTGCAATGGACAACAAGAACAACAACATGGCAATAGTGTCTCACATCATGTATAACATCTCATTCATGAACACATAACATTATCATCATCATTATGTATGCAATGCAATGCAATGCTCATGTCTCCTTGGAAACTCATACCAGTATGGTTGAGTACACACCCGTCGGTGTGCACCCTCTCCCCCCTTCCATCCCGAAGATGGAGGGTGCCTACTCCTCGCTTCCAAACACCACGTGGATGGAATCACGATGTAGGACTTACTCAATGGCTCTCCGGATTAGTCATAACTTTCTCACCGACCTTCCCGGACTACTTATGACTTTCTCACCGCCCGGGCCATGTAATCATGTCATGTATGCAAATATGCCAATCATCATAACTCATTTGTACATAAACACAAGGCATCATAACATGAATAACATACTCATCATATCATTGGAAAGCATTAAAGCATGGCAAGTGATCATATCATGTAATCCATCTTTCATCAAATCTCAACAAGCAACCTACAATTCGCTATTCATTACAACACACTTGCCTCAACCACGGGCAACGGATTGGCGGGAAGTAGAAGGCACTCCCGGGATCACACCACCTGCACATAGGCATCACATACTCACAATCATGCCAACAAAACAGTACGTAAACCCTCATCTACCCCGACATTGCCAACTACTCGCAATAACCAAAAACAGCGGTTCTGTCCCGTCGGGACAGCAGCCTTCCAAAAGGCATAACTTGAGTTCTGGGACTCAGAATGTGACACTACGGTATGGTGTGACATTATAAAATGTGAAATTAGAGAATAAAACCTTTCAGCTTGAGGTTTACTCGCGTTTTTGGGCCTTTTGAAGTGTTGTGACACCACGGAGCGTCGTAACCTTATAAAAGGTGCATGATGAGGTCAAAAACATATTGAAATATGATATGGGAGGTTAAAACCATAAGGTATAGAGGTTAATAGCGTTGTCGGGCCGTTTCCGGGGTTTTGGGCCTTCCCGGGGGAGTTTGGGCCTTAAAGAGGGGGTTGTGGGCTTTGGTGGGATGGAGTGGGAATCCATTTAGGATTAGGAAAGGGGCTTAGGGCTGGTTAAAGGGGGGTTTCCCTTCCCTTTTGGGCGTCCTCCCCCTGCCCTTTGCGCCCCCAAGTGCCCTAGACGCCTCCCACACCTCCCCACCTCCTCCTTGGGCGCCTCCACCTCCCCCAAGCCTCTCCCCTTGCGCCACCACCCTCTCCACCACCTCTCTACCTCCCTTGCTGCGCCTAGGTGAGTTCTTGACCTCACCACCTCGAAGATCCATCCATTGGAGTGCTCCGCGACGAGGAGATCCGGTGGATTTGGAAGCGAGGAAGGGGATCGCGCGAACCGGGAGGAGATCTATTTGGTTTTCGTGCGTCGGGCAAAGGTATGTCCATGGAAATCCTTGGGGTTGATCTAGGTACTATTATAAGGGTGTTTATCAAGTTTTTAGATCAATTGGTGGTGCTGGAATTGAGTAATTTGGATTAGATCTAGATGTTGCCACGTTCTGTTTTTGGGACAGCATGAGCAGTCGACCTAGGGTTTGCGTTTTTGTCAATTTAGAATCCGAATCTGTCCGTACGGATGTTGAAGAAGTTGTAGATAATTTCATTATATTTCAGTGGATATAAGGCACGTTAAATTCCGCCCAACCGTTTGAAAGTTATGGCTGTTTTACCGAGCGTAAAAAAATCTGTGACGTAATTGGAACAGATCACGGTAATCTGTAGATTAAACAACTTTAGATTCCGAATCAGTCTTTCCATATACCTAGAGAAAGTTGGAAAATTTCCTAAGCTACGCGAGGATGTACTCGTTTCATTGATTCGGAGTCCCAGAACTCAAGTTATGCCTTTTGCAAGGCTGCTGTCCCGACGGGACAGAACCTCTGTTTTTAGGTTTTGCGAGTAGTTGGCAATGTCGGGGTAGATGAGGGTTTGCGTACTATTTTGTTGACATGATTGTGAGCGTGTGGTACCTATGTGCAGGTGGTGCGACCCCGGGAGTGCCCTCTACTTCCCGCCAATCCGTTGCCCGTGGTTGAGGCAAGTGTGTTGTGATGGATAGCGATTTGTAGGTTGCTTGTTGAGAATAGATGGAATTGACTACGTGATATATTATCACTTGCCATGCTTTTATGATTGCCAATGATATGATGAGCATGTTTAATATGTTATGATGCCATGTGTTAATATGTGAGTTAAATATGATGTTGGCATAAATGCATACATGGCATGTTACATGGCTCGGGTGGTGAGAAAGTCATAACTAGTCCGGGAATGTCGGTGAGAAAGTTATGACTAATCCGGAAAGCCAATGAGTAAGTCCTACATCGTGATTCCATTCACCGTGGTGAACGGAAGCGAGGAGTAGGCACCCTCCATCTTCGGGACGGAAGGGGG
Organism: Rhipidocladum racemiflorum; assembly: GCA_036346355.1. Lineage (NCBI taxonomy): Eukaryota > Viridiplantae > Streptophyta > Magnoliopsida > Poales > Poaceae > Rhipidocladum > Rhipidocladum racemiflorum. Next base: position 39,203,133 of record CM070583.1, on the reverse strand, counting down.
GAGAGGGTGCACACCGACGGGTGTGTACTAAACCATACCGGTATGAGTTTCCAAGGAGACATGAGCATTGCATTACATTGCATACATAATGATGATGATATTGTTAAGTGTTCATGAATGAGATGATATATATGATGGGAGATGTTATTGCCATGATATTGTTCTTGTTGTCCATTGCAATATGCTTGCTGAGTTTCGAACTCACGCTTGTGTTTTCTTGTTATTTTAGGTACCATGAGAACGGCATGCGGGAAAGGGAAATAGTCACACGCCTACACGTAGCTTCACCATATTGATTCCACAAGTCATTCTATTAGTTTGATAACAAATTGCGTGTGATGATTATTGCTTTAAGGTTTAGCTTTGCTATATGAGAGTTTTATTGTTCGTTTGACCCTTGGAGACATTATGTGTTTGAAACTAGACTTATATTGTTGCTAAGTCGTTAATTATTGCTGTTTTTAGTTGTCTCTCATAATCCATACATTGCTATACTGTTGTTGCTCCTTTAATTCATGTTAAAACAAAGGAGATGCTGCCGAAATTTCGGTTTTTAGCATATGTACCTTTGCTGGAATTTATGGTAACTTGTGGTATTTAGATGTTGTTTAGCTTATGTTTGGTAGCATTCAGGCATATTAAATGCCGGGGTGTTACAGTTGGTATCAGAGCGAGGTTGTAGGTCCTTGGAATATGTATTTTTAGTGTCATACCATAGGTTACAACTAAAATGTGATATGGAATAACTTAGAAACATGGCTTAGGTTTTTACTAAAATTTTGTTATAGGATAGCAACATTAAAACTTGCAAAAGTGGTATAACTAATCTAAAATTTGACACACAATGGATGCACAGTAGGAAAGGGTATGGGTATCGTTTCCTTACGCTTAAATGTTGTATTTAAGCTTCGATGTTGAATGCTTCATTTGATAATGCATGCTGCTATGTCGATGAGATAAATGATTGAATTGTGCTTGTTGTGGTGATAAAGTGGGGTTGTGGTGCCGAAGGGTTTCGGTCACCACTTTTGTTCATAGTAAGGGTGTGGTTTGACGGTATGGCCGGTTAAAGCCATCACCGAAGAACTATTAACCCCTGTAGGAGAAGAGTGCTTACCCTTTACGTCAGAATCGGGTAGTTGACTGGAGTCAAATAGAAAAGTTTGGTGGTGGATTCCTTCGGATGTTCTTTATCGTTCTGTGGTTGGTCTTGGTTGGTTTTATTGGTTTTAGTTGATGGAAACAAAAAGAAAAGTGTTTGGTATTGGATTTTTGCGGATCGTTCTGTATGTGGTGTGTGGTTTTGTCTTCCTTGGTTGAAGACGAAGAAGAGGAGTCTAGGGTGGCGCTTCTTTCGGGCGCCTTTCCACTTTTAATGATTAGTTTGTTGATTTCTTTATGGGGAAGAAGCATTCAATTTCATTCCAGTGTTTGTCTTTCTCCGAGGTTAAAGGAGTTATTGCGGAGTTGTGCCGCACTGACATTGTCAGGGCTGAAGATCTGTGGCTTTGTAGGAGTAAGTGGTGTTTGATTTCGATATTTTACTAGTTTAAGAAATCATCGTTGAAAAACCCTTCTTGTTTCGTGAAAGTTTGGGGTTTGGTGTTAAGGTTTTAATTGCAAAGGTTTAATTGAGCGCTTGGTTCCCTTTCGAGAAAATTGTCTTTCAACCATTTTCCTTTATGGGAGTCCTTGAGATTTAAAAGTGTTTTGGAAAATTCCTTTTGCATGATTAAGTTTGGGTTTGTCTCATTGCAATTTTGAGAGTCAAGTTTCCTTATGAATTCGGGATGAGCTTTAAAACTAAAATGTTGCAAAGAAAGTAAGTAGTCTTTTGACTGAAATCGTTTGTCCCTAGTAAGAATTGCTGTTTAGCATGTTATGTAGCATGTACCAATGTGATTTATGGGATGATGCATTGTTAAGTTAATTTGTGAGTTGAAACAATTCCATGCGGTTGTTATCTCTAGCTTGAGAATATATAGACTACTAGTGTTGTAGTTTACTCTTAGCGAGAATGATTGAATGTGCTAAAGTACATGCTTAGAATCTGTTGCTTTGCTTTAAAAGTGCTTATGACCCTTGATAATGTTTAAAGTTTTAAACCCTGTTGCATAGTTAGAACATTAAGATGATGTAAAGCTTGATAGTGTTAAAGAAGCTTTCTTTGGTTGTTTAAAGATGTTCTAATTTAAACATGTTAGTAGAGAAATTTGATCATGCTAGCTTGTGACCTTAACTTGGAAGTTGATTAGAGTTGCTATTCATGTTGTTACAAAATATTAGCATGATTGGAAGTATGCAGTCGTGTTCCTAAAATGCTAGTTTTGATATCAATTGAGAAGACATAAGACTATTTGTTAATGATGTTGTTAAAAACATTGTGCTAATCTAACTTATTAAATCCAATTTAATAGTTGGAATATGTTGTGTGGTGGAAGTTTTGTTATAACAGATGTATAGGGTAGCTAAAAGCAATGTTGTTGATTGATGATTTTGCAAAGAATTGATATTGATGCTTTGGTAGTGTGGTTAATTGTTGGAAACCATTGATCCAATAGAAGAAAAGGTGTAAAACTGTGGTATTATGTCAAGTACATGTTGTGATGGGTTGAACAATGGATAATAATCATGATGCAAGATTTTAATCTTAATGATTGCATATCTTAGAATCCTATTTACGAATTTTATCTTGTAGAGATATTACTTATTTGTTGAAGTCATTTTATAGATTGAACAAGTTTCAATTGTCAAGATTTTGACGTATGGATGGTATAAATTGATAGGTTGACCATGCTTAAGTAGTTGTTGAAGTACTATGTTTCAAATTTAGAGTAAGAAGTATTATGATTTAGTGATCCGTGGGGATCATGTCAATGTAGTCTGGGTTGGGTGCCTTTGTGACAAGCATCTTAAACCTTAATTAAATGTGTTGGGAATGGTAACTAGAGGAAGAATTTGTTGTGAAGCTTTTGGTTGATTTGTGTTGAGGCTCCTCAAGGAGTAAATAGTGATTACTGAAGTCTTTAATGGAAAGCGTAGTGGAGTACTAGAGATGGTTCTTTTTATGCTGAGCTTGTGTTCAAAAGCTTTTGGACTGGTTTGGTTGTTTGTCATTTTAGTTGAAGAGTTTTCGGTCAAGGTGTTCCATATCTTTGTGTTTGAGTTTCCTAAAACTCGTATAAATTGGTGCAAATATTTGGTTTTGGCTAATTTGTTTAGTTGGTGCTATGAGTATGGATTTACACCCCAAAAGTTTTTGAGTCGATCGCGCCCTTTCGCGTTCGCACTGAATTATCTTTGAAATTAATTTTAAAAGGAAGCAGATGGTCTTAAAGGGTTGTGTTGGAAACTTTTGAGTTAAGCCCTTGATGTGTAACTCTATTTGGCTAGAGTTGGAGTCATTTGGAAAATGTGTCTGGTGTGCGGATGTTTCACAAGTCTGGATTTTTATGAATGTTTCATAAGTGAATTTGGTTAGAGAAGAGTTTTCTTTTGGGATTGAGTTTCCCTCTCTTTTGATAAAATTTATGGCAGTTGTTTGTGCAGATGTCTAACTTTGAAGTCAATGTTCTTTTCCGAAACGTTGATTTTGGTTAAAATGCGATGTTTTGCAAAGTTTAGCTATCTATCGTTGGTGGGTTCTGATTTGATGTGGTGCCTTACTGTTAACTATGTTGCCGTCATAGTCTATATGATTTAGCGCAACCGTCAGTGTTATGGGTATTTCAATCATTTGATACCGAGGAAGAAGTTATTTGGTGAATGACTATTCGGTACCGTTGTTCCATGATGATTGAATGGTGAAAAGTAAACATGACATCGTTTTTACATGTTAAATGATAAAAGAGTCGTTGAGCCAGGTCGGTGAGAATGTCATATATGGAGATATGACTAATCCGGAGTGCTCCCGAAGAATGTGCATTTATGTCATGAAACGAGATTTCCCTTGCTTTCTAGTATGAAAAGAAAGAATGAAGAAATTATGGTATCTTAGTTGTGGTGTAGGGGATTTATGCTTCCTTTGTGTGCTCTTTGGATGTTGCCGAATTCTTTCCAAAATGGTTGTTAACGCTTTGGGTTTGAGTTGTGAGTACACTTGGGCTTGATAGCTAAGTGTTTTTGTGTGAGGGCGAGACCCTCTTAAGAAAGGAACCAATTGTGGTTTGGTAAAGTTTTTACGATCCTAGCTTGGGGCTAGGTGTAGAACCTTAGTGGTATAAGGGTGGTTTGTGATGGAGGTTGATGATGTAAGGATTTAACCTTTATTAAGAGTAGTGATGGGTGGAAGTGAAGTTTGTCCTGCCGTGAGCAATTGTCGTCACTAGTTGTTTTGGATTTAAGTTTTGCTTGGGAGAGGATAGAATGAATGTTAGCATGATCGTGTATCGGAAGGGCAAGTGTGCCTTAATGAGTTATTCCCATTGAGGGAATTTTTCGGGAATGTAGAGAGGTCATTAAAGGAATTGTGACTTGCTTTGATTGTGTCATGTTGAGTTTAATGGAGTATGGTAGTCAGGTTGGTTGTGATAGAAGTATGAAGTGTTGGCCGTGAGGATTCGAGCGTTTTGGGTTGATGGAGCCCTTTGTGGTTGGTACTCAGATTCTGTTTGGGAATGGAAGTGAAGGTCGACCCGTGAGAGGTTGCCCTTGGTTGAGCTAGATCATTACTATTCTCGCCAAGTGTTGGTTTTGAGAACTCGTTTGTCGTTTGTTCCAGTTTTAGTCATTGTGCGAATGTTTTGAGCTGCAGAGAAGCCTTTTGTCCCTTGGTGACTTTGTTGTTGATTATGGCATCCTTCGGATTCGAGGTCGAATCCTGCTGAAGGGGGGAAGAATGTGACACTACGGTATGGTGTGACATTATAAAATGTGAAATTAGAGAATAAAACCTTTCGGCTTGAGGTTTACTCGCGTTTTTGGGCCTTTTGAAGTGTTGTGACACCACGGAGCGTCGTAACCTTATAAAAGGTGCATGATGAGGTCAAAAACATATTGAAATATGATATGGGAGGTTAAAACCATAAGGTATGGAGGTTAATAGCGTTGTCGGGCCGTTTCCGGGGTTTTGGGCCTTCCCGGGGGAGTTTGGGCCTTAAAGAGGGGGTTGTGGGCTTTGGTGGGATGGAGTGGGAATCCATTTAGGATTAGGAAAAGGGCTTAGGGCTGGTTAAAGGGGGGTTTCCCTGCCCTTTTGGGCGTCCTCCCCCTACCCCTTGCGCCCCCAAGTGCCCTAGACGCCTCCCACACCTCCCCACCTCCTCCTTGGGCGCCTCCACCTCCCCCAAGCCTCTCCCCTTGCGCCACCACCCTCTCCACCACCTCTCTACCTCCCTTGCTGCGCCTAGGTGAGTTCTTGACCTCACCACCTCGAAGATCCATCCATTGGAGTGCTCCGCGACGAGGAGATCCGGTGGATTTGGAAGCGAGGAAGGGGATCGCGCGAACCGGGAGGAGATCTATTTGGTTTTCGTGCGTCGGGCAAAGGTATGTCCATGGAAATCCTTGGGGTTGATCTAGGTACTATTATAAGGGTGTTTATCAAGTTTTTAGATCAATTGGTGGTGCTGGAATTGAGTAATTTGGATTAGATCTAGATGTTGCCACGTTCTGTTTTTGGGACAGCATGAGCAGTCGACCTAGGGTTTGCGTTTTCGTCAATTTAGAATCCGAATCTGTCCGTACGGATGTTGAAGAAGTTGTAGATAATTTCATTATATTTCAGTGGATATAAAGCACGTTAAATTCCGCCCAGCCGTTTGAAAGTTATGGCTGTTTTACCGAGCGTAAAAAAATCTGTGACGTAATTGGAACAGATCACGGTAATCTGTAGATTAAACAACTTTAGATTCCGAATCAGTCTTTCCATATACCTAGAGAAAGTTGGAAAATTTCCTAAGCTACGCGGGGATGTACTCGTTTCATTGATTCGGTGTAACACCCTGGCATTTAATATGCCCGAATGCTACCAAACATAAGCTACACAACGTCTAAAGACCACATTTAAACATAAATTCCAGCAAAGGTACATATGCTAAAAACCGATATTTCGGCAGCATCTCCTTTGTTTTTCCATGAATTAACACAATATCAAAAACATGGCAAGATATATCATAGCACACGACATCTAAAACATCAACATAAATGGACATATCATCAAATTACGCCAATACTACCACGCTCAACCACTTCATAAGCTATAACGAAGCAAGTAAGGGATCACGAGCATGCTAAATTAAACCATACATTAAGTTTATGGCACAACTCTTAATATCATGTCTCCAAGTGATTAAGTATAGACTATGATGGTGGAGCTACGTGTAGAAGTGTAGCTAAACCCCTTTGTCCCGCATGCTGATCTCAAAGTACCTAAAAACAACATAAAACACAAGCGTGAGTTCGAAACTAAGCAAGCATATTGTAATGGACAACAAGAACAATAACATGGCAAAAACATCTCCCATCATGTATATCATCTCAATCATGAACACTTAATAATATCATCATCAATATGCATGTAATGCAATGAAATGCTCATATGCTCATATCTCCTTGGAAACTCATACCGGTATGGTTGAGTACACACCCGTCGGTGTGCACCCTCTCCCCCGTTCCATCCCGAAGATGGAGGGTGCCTACTCCTCGCTTCCAAACACCACGTGGATGGAATCACGATGTAGGACTTACTCAATGGCTTTCCGGATTAGTCATAACTTTCTCACCGACCTTCCCGGACTAGTTATGACTTTCTCACCGCCCGAGCCATGTAACATGCCATGTATGCATTTATGCCAACATCATATTTAACTCACATATTAACACATGGCATCATAACATATTAAACATGCTCATCATATCATTGGCAATCATAAAAGCATGGCAAGTGATCATATATCATGTAGTCAATTCCATCTATTCTCAACAAGCAACCTACAAATCGCTATCCATCACAACACACTTGCCTCAACCACGTGCAACGGATTGGCGGGAAGTAGAGGGCACTCCCGGGGTCGCACCACCTGCACATAGGTACCACACACTCACAAACAAATCCACAAAACAGTACGCAAACCCTCATGTACCCCGACATTGCCATCTACTCGCAAAACCTAAAAACAGAGGTTCTGTCCCGGCGGGACAGCAGCCTTGCAAAAGGCATAACTTGAGATCTGGGACTCCGAATCAATTAAACGAGTACATCCTCGCGTAGCTTAGGAAATTTCCCAACTTTCTCTAGGTATATGGAAAGACTGATTCGGACTCTAAAGTCGTCTAATCTACAGATTACCGTGATCTGTTCCAATTACGTCACAGATTTTAACACGCTCGGTAAAATAGCCATAACTTTCAAACGGCTGATCGGATTTTAACGTGCTTTATGTCCACGGAAAGATAATTAAATTATCTACAACTTCTTTTAAGTCCGTACGGACAGATTCGGACACTAATTCAACGAAAACTCGAACCCTAGCCCGACTGCTCAATCTGCCCGAAAACAGAAACGTGGCAACGTCTAGATCTAACCCAAAGAACTCCAACCCAGCACCACCAATTGATCTAAAAACTTCATAAACACCCTAAGAACAGTACCTAGATCAAACCCAAGGATCTCCATGATCATACCTTTGCCCAACGAACGAATCTCCAATAGATCTCCTCGCGGATCGCTCCTCGCTCCACGCTCCTCGCTCCTCGCTCCTCGCTCCAACGGATGGATCCACAAGGTGCAGAGGTGTGGAGACCACCCTAGGGCAGCAAGGGGGTGGAGGAGAGGTGGTGGAGAGTTGGGGAGCAATGGGGCAAAGGGAGGGGGAGGCGCACGGCCAAGGGAGGAGGGAGGCGACTAGGAAAAGGGCAAGTGGGGGGGAAAGGGCGCACAAGGGGCAGGGGTGAACGTCCAAGGGCTGGTGGGGAGCCCTTTTACCAGCCCCCACACCCAATCCTAGTCCGTTACGGAGACCTACTCCATCCCACCAAAGCCCACTTAAGGCCCAAACTCCCCCGGGAAGGCCCAAAACCCCGAAAACGGCCCGGAAACGGCCCGAAAACGTTATTAACCTCCATACCTTATGGTTTTAACCTGCCATACCATATTTCATAAAGTTTTTGACCTTAACATGCACCATTTAAAAGGTTACGACACTCCGTGGTGACACATCACTTCAAACGGCCCAAAAACGCGAGTAAACCTCAAGCCGAAAGGTTTTATTCTCTAATTTCACATTCTATAATGTCACACCATACCGTAGTGTCACATTCTCCCCCCCTTCAACAGGATTCGACCTCGAATCCGAAGGACGCCATAAAATCAAAGACCAAATCCCCAAGGGACCAACGGCTTCTCTGCAGCACACAACATTCACACAACGACTAAAACCGGAACAAACAACAAACGAGTTCCCAAAACCAACACATAGAGAAAAAGTGTTGATCTAGCTCAACTAAGGGCAACCCCTCACAAATCGACCTTCACTTCAATTCCCCAACAGAATCTGCGTTTCAACCACAAAGGGCTCCATCAACCCAAAACGCTCGAATCCTCACGGCAAACACTTCATACTTCTATCACAACCAACCTAACTACCATACTCCATTAAACTCAACATGACATAATCAAAGGAAGTCACAATTCCTTTAACGACCTTTCTACATTCGAAAAATTTCCATCTAGGGAAAACTCATTAAGGCACACTTGCCCTTCCGATACACCATCATACTAACATTTTATTCCATCCTTTCCTGCACAAGACTCAAATCCAAGAACAACTAGTGACGACAAATTCTCACGGCAGGACAAATATCACCGAACTACCGTCAACTTCACTTCCACCCATCGCTACACTTAATAATGGTTAAACCCATACATCATCAACCTCCATCACAAACCACCCTTATACCACTAGGGTTCAACACCTAGCCCCAAGCTAGGATCGAAAAACCTTACCAAACCACAATTGGTTCCTTTCTTAAGAGGGTCTCGCCCTCACACAAAAACACTTAGCTATCAAGCCCAAGTGTACACACAACAACTCAAACCCAAAGCGTTAACAACCATTTTGGAAAGAATTCGGCAACATCCAAGCCAAAACACAAAGGAAGCATAAATCCCTACATCACAACCAACATACCGTAAATTGTTCATTGCTTCTTTTCATACTAGAAAGCAAGGGAAATCTCGTTTCATGACATAAATGCACACTCTTCAGAGCACTCCGGATTAGTCATATCTCCATATATGACTTTCTCACCGACACAGCTCAACGACTCTTTTATCATTTAACATGTAAAACGATGTCATGTTTACTTTTCACCATTCCCTCATCATGTAACCACACTACCGAATAGTCATTCACATGATGACTTACGCCTCATTATCATATGAATAAATCTCGAATAACATCGAGAGTTGCGCTTAATTCATATAAACTATGACGGCAACATCGTTAATCAACAAAACACCACATCGTGGTGAAAACCCATCTTCGATTTAACACTAGCTTTGCAACACCTCGCAAAATCAAACTCAACCCTTTGGAGCAGAACATCGACTCCAAAGTCAAACATCCGAACACAAGCGCCATAAATTTTTATCAAAAGAGAGGGAAACTCAATCCAAAAAGAAAACTCTTCACTAACCAAATTCACTTATGAAACATTCATAAAAATCCAGACTTGTAAAACACCCGCACACCAGACACATTTTCCAAATGACTCCAACTCTAGTCAAATAGAGTTACACATCAAGGGCTTAACTCAAAAGTTTCCAACACAACCCTTTATGACCATCTGCTTCCTTTTAAAATTTATTCCAAAGATAATCCAATGTGGACGCGAAGGAGCGCGATCCACTCAAAACTTTTGGATGTAAACTCAACCGACAACACGAACTAAACAAATTCGCCATAACCAAAGGTCGAGACCAAACACTACGAGTTTTGGGGAAACTCTGAAACTCAACATAAGAAGCACCTCAACCGAAAGCATTCAACCAAGATGGCAACCAACCAAACCAGTCCAGAAGGTTTTAAACATGAGCTCAACATGAAACCCTATTCTTATCCTTTTTAAACATTCAAATTACACCTTTCTACTCATCGGGAAACCCCTCAGGTTGCAACAAGATCTTTAAAACAAATTCTTTCTCCCATTATCTTCCCCAATAAATAAAGTTTATGATGCTTACGAAAAGACATCCCACGAAGGCTAAGTCAACAAGATCCCCACTGACCAACATAACAAATAATATCATATTCTAGATTTGAAACAAGTGCTCCAACAAAACTTTCAGCGTGACCAACCAATAACTTTCATACCACCTATATGAAAACGTCTCGACAATCGAAACTTATTCAGTTAAACAACAACTTCAACATGTAAATATTATCTCTACAAGACAAAGTTCATAGCTAGGATTCCAAGGCATACATTCATTAAGGATAAAACTCTATATCAGGTTAATTATCCATGGTTCACTCCATCACCACAGGTTACAACACCCTCCATTTAGTCAATGGTTTCCAACAAGTATTCTACACAACTACCACCACTACTAAGTCATCAATAAAAACAAATGGGCATAATCATCAACCGATCAACATTACTTTTAGCTACCATATACATAGGTGATAACAAAATTACAACATACTCCAACTATTTAAAATAGATTGAAAACTAGCATTGAAGGGTCACAACTGTATACTTCCAAATATACTAGTAGTTTGCAACAACATAAATAACCACTCCAATCAACTTCCAAATTAAAGTCACTAGTCTCTACTAATCCGTTAGATTAGCACATCTTTAAACACCAAGCAAAGCTTCTTAACAATATCAGCAGTTTACATCATCTTAATGTTTTAACTATGCATCAAGGTTTAAACTTTTAACATTAACGAGGATCATAAGCACTTTTAAAGCAAGGCAACAGATTCTAAGCATGAACATTAACACTTTCAATCATTCTCACTAAGAGTGAACTACAACACTAGTAGTCTATTTATTCTCAAACTTAGAGATTTTACTCACATTGAATTGATTCAACTCAAAATTTAACTTAGCAACACATCAATCCATAAACCACATTGTTACCTACTACATAACATGCTAAACATCAATTCTTACTAGGGACAAACGATTTCAGTCAAAAGACTACTTACTTTGTTTACAGCATTTTAGTTTTAAAACTCATCCCAAATTCATAAGGAAACTTGACTCTCAAAATTGCAATGAGACAAACCCAAACTTGGTTATGCAAAGGAATTCTCCAAAACACTTTTCAATCTCAAAGACTTCCATAGAGGAAACTGGTTGGAAGACAACTTTTCTCAAAAGGGAACCAAGTGCTCCATTAACCTTTTCAAATAAAACCTTAACACCAAACCCCTAACTTTCACGACTCAAGAGGGGCTTTCAAAGATGATTTCTCAAACCAGTAAAATGATGAAATCAAACACCACTTACTACTACGAAGCCACAGAACTTCAGCCCTGACAGCCAGGTCTGGCACAACTCCGCAAAACTCCTTTAACCTCGGAGAAAGACAAACACAGGAATAAATCGAATGCTTCTTCCCCATAAAGAAATCAACGAACTAAGCATTAAAACTGGAAAGGCGCCCGAAAGGAGCGCAACCCTAGACTCCTCTTCTTCGTCTTTAACCAAGAAAGACAAACCCACACACCGCATACGGAACGATCTGCGGAAATCCAATACAAAACACTTTTCTTTTGGTTCAACTCAATTAAAGCCAAGAAAAGCAACGAACACCAACCGTCAGAACGGCAAAGAACATACGAAAGAAACCACCATTAACTCTTCCTTTTTGTCTCCAATCAACTACCCGATCTACAACAAAAAGGGTAAGCGCTCTTCTCCTACAGGGGTTAACCGTTCTTCGGTGATGGCGCTAACCGGCCACACCGTCAAACCTCACCCTTACTACAAACAAAAAGAGGTGACCGAAACCCTTCGGTACCACAACCCCACAACATATAACATTGACATAGCAACAAGCATTGTCGAAAGAAGCATCCAACATCATAGCTTAAATACAATATTTAAGCGTAAGGAAAACGATACCCATACCCTTTCCTACTGTGCATCCAGTGTGTGTCAAATTTTAGGTTAGTTATACCACTTTTGCAAGTTTTAATGTTGCTATCCTATAACAAAGTTTTAGTTGAAACCTAAGCCATGTTTCTAAGTTATTCCACATCATATTTTAGTTGTACCCTATGGCATGACACTAAAATACACATTCCAAGGACCTACAGCCCGCTCTGATACCAACTGTAACACCCCGGCATTTAATATGCCCGAATGCTACCAAACATAAGCTACACAACGTCTAAAGACCACATTTAAACATAAATTCCAGCAAAGGTACATATGCTAAAAACCGATATTTCGGCAGCATCTCCTTTGTTTTTCCATGAATTAACACAATATCAAAAACATGGCAAGATATATCATAGCACACGACATCTAAAACATCAACATAAATGGACATATCATCAAATTACGCCAATACTACCACGCTCAACCACTTCATAAGCTATAACGAAGCAAATAAGGGATCACGAGCATGCTAAATTAAACCATACATTAAGTTTATGGCACAACTCTTAATATCATGTCTCCAAGTGATTAAGTATAGACTATGATGGTGGAGCTACGTGTAGAAGTGTAGCTAAACCCCTTTGTCCCGCATGCTGATCTCAAAGTACCTAAAAACAACATAAAACACAAGCGTGAGTTCGAAACTCAGCAAGCATATTGTAATGGACAACAAGAACAATAACATGGCAAAAACATCTCCCATCATGTATATCATCTCAATCATGAACACTTAATAATATCATCATCAATATGCATGTAATGCAAGGCAATGCTCATATGCTCATATCTCCTTGGAAACTCATACCGATATGGTTGAGTACACACCCGTCGGTGTGCACCCTCTCCCCCCTTCCATCCCGAAGATGGAGGGTGCCTACTCCTTGCTTCCAAACACCACGTGGATGGAATCACGATGTAGGACTTACTCAATGGCTTTCCGGATTAGTCATAACTTTCTCACCGACCTTCCCGGACTAGTTATGACTTTCTCACCGCCCGAGCCATGTAACATGCCATGTATGCATTTATGCCAACATCATATTTAACTCACATATTAACACATGGAATCATAACATATTAAACATGCTCATCATATCATTGGCAATCATAAAAGCATGGCAAGTGATCATATATCATGTAGTCAATTCCATCTATTCTCAACAAGCAACCTACAAATCGCTATCCATCACAACACACTTGCCTCAACCACGTGCAACGGATTGGCGGGAAGTAGAGGGCACTCCCGGGGTCGCACCACCTGCACATAGGTACCACACGCTCACAAACAAAACCACAAAACAGTACGCAAACCCTCATGTACCCCGACATTGCCATCTACTCGCAAAACCTAAAAACAGAGGTTCTGTCCCGGTGGGACAGCAGCCTTGCAAAAGGCATAACTTGAGTTCTGGGACTACGAATCAATTAAACGAGTACATCCTCGCATAGCTTAGGAAATTTCCCAACTTTCTCTAGGTATATGGAAAGACTGATTCGGACTCTAAAGTCGTCTAATCTACAGATTACCGTGATCTGTTCCAATTACGTCACAGATTTTAACATGCTCGGTAAAACAGCCATAACTTTCAAACGGCTGATCGGATATTAACGTGCTTTATGTCCACGGAAATATAATTAAATTATCTACAACTTATTTTAAGTCCGTACAGACAGATTCGGATTCTAAATCGACAAAAACTCGAACTCTAGCCCGACTGCTCAATCTGCCCGAAAACAGAAACGTGGCAACGTCTAGATCTAACCCAAAGAACTCCAACCCAGCACCACCAATTGATCTAAAAACTTCATAAACACCCTAAGAACAGTACCTAGATCAAACCCAAGGACCCTCATGATCATACCTTTGCCCAACGAACGAATCTCCAATAGATCTCCTCGCGGATCGCTCCTCGCTCCACGCTCCTCACTCCTCGCTCCTCGCTCCTCGCTCCTCGCTCCAACGGATGGATCCACAAGGTGCAGAGGTGTGGAGACCACCCTAGGGCAGCAAGGGGGTGGAGGAGAGGTGGTGGAGAGTTGGGGAGCAATGGGGCAAAGGGAGGGGGAGGCGCACGGCCAAGGGAGGAGGGAGGCGGCTAGGAAAAGGGCAAGTGGGGGGGAAAGTGCGCACAAGGGGCAGGGGTGAACGTCCAAGGGCTGGTGGGGAGCCCTTTTACCAGCCCCCACACCCAATCCTAGTCCGTTACGGAGACCTACTCCATCCCACCAAAGCCCACTTAAGGCCCAAACTCCCCCGGGAAGGCCCAAAACCCCGAAAACGGCCCGGAAACGGCCCGGAAACGTTATTAACCTCCATACCTTATGGTTTTAACCTGCCATACCATATTTCATAAAGTTTTTGACCTTAACATGCACCATTTAAAAGGTTACGACACTCCGTGGTTACACATCACTTCAAACGGCCCAAACACGCGAGTAAACCTCAAGCCGAAAGGTTTTATTCTCTATTTTCACATTCTATAATGTCACACCATACCGTAGTGTCACATTCGGAGTCCCAAAACTCAAGTTATGCCTTTTGCAAGGCTGCTGTCCCGACGGGACAGAACCTCTGTTTTTAGGTTTTGCGAGTAGTTGGCAATGTCGGGGTAGATGAGGGTTTGCGTACTATTTTGTGGACATGATTGTGAGCGTGTGGTACCTATGTGCAGGTGGTGCGACCCCGGGAGTGCCCTCTACTTCCCGCCAATCCGTTGCCCGTGGTTGAGGCAAGTGTGTTGTGATGGATAGCGATTTGTAGGTTGCTTGTTGAGAATAGATGGAATTGACTACGTGATATATGATCACTTGCCATGCTTTTATGATTGCCAATGATATGATGAGCATGTTTAATATGTTATGATGCCATGTGTTAATATGTGAGTTAAATATGATGTTGGCATAAATGCATACATGGCATGTTACATGGCTCGGGCGGTGAGAAAGTCATAACTAGTCCGGGAATGTCGGTGAGAAAGTTATGACTAATCCGGAAAGCCAATGAGTAAGTTCTACATTGTGATTCCATTCACCGTGGTGAACGGAAGCGAGGAGTAGGCACCCTCCATCTTCGGGACGGAAGGGGGGAGAGGGTGCACACCGACGGGTGTGTACTAAACCATACCGGTATGAGTTTCCAAGGAGACATGAGCATTGCATTACATTGCATACATAATGATGATGATATTGTTAAGTGTTCATGAATGAGATGATATATATGATGGGAGATGTTATTGCCATGATATTGTTCTTGTTGTCCATTGCAATATGCTTGTTGAGTTTCGAACTCACGCTTGTGTTTTCTTGTTATTTTAGGTACCATGAGAACGGCATGCGGGGAAGGGAAATAGTCACACGCCTACACGTAGCTTCACCATATTGATTCCACAAGTCATTCTATTAGTTTGATAACAAATTGCGTGTGATGATTATTGCTTTAAGGTTTAGCTTTGCTATATGAGAGTTTTATTGTTCGTTTGACCCTTGCAGACATTATGTGTTTGAAACTAGACTTATATTGTTGCTAAGTCGTTAATTATTGCTGTTTTTAGTTGTCTCTCATAATCCATACATTGCTATACTGTTGTTGCTCCTTTAATTCATGTTAAAACAAAGGAGATGCTGCCGAAATTTCGGTTTTTTAGCATATGTACCTTTGCTGGAATTTATGGTAACTTGTGGTATTTAGATGTTGTTTAGCTTATGTTTGGTAGCATTCAGGCATATTAAATGCCGGGGTGTTACACAGAATCAATTAAACGAGTACATCCTCGCGTAGCTTAGGAAATTTCCCAACTTTTCCTAGGTATATGGAAAGACTGATTCGGACTCTAAAGTTGTTTAATCTACAGATTACCGTGATCTGTTCCAATCGCGTCACAGATTTTAACACGCTCGGTAAAACAGCCATAACTTTCAAACGGCTGATCGGAATTTAACTTTCTTTATGTCCACTGAAATATAATGAAATTATGTACAACTTCTTCAACATCCGTACGGACATATTCGGATTCTAAATTGGCGAAAACGTGAACCCTAGGTCGACTGCTCATGCTGCCCCAAAACAGAAACGTGGCAACATCTAGATCTAATCCAATCTACTTGATTCCAGCAACACCAAATGATCTAAAAACTTGATAAACACCCCTATAACAGTACCTAGATCAACCCGAAGGATTCCCATGGTCATACCTTTGCCTGACGCATGAGAACCCACAAGATCTCCTCCCGGATCGCTCCTCGCTCCTCGCTCCTCACTCCAACGGATGGATCCACGAGGGGCAGGGGTGGGGAGGCCACCCTAGGGCAGCAAGGGGGTAGAGGAGAGGTGGTGGGGAGGTGGAGAGCAAAGGGCAAGGGAGGTGGGAGTGGCGCACGGCCAAAGGGGAAGTGGAGGGGGCGGCTAGGGCAAGGGGAAGTGGGAGGGGGTGCACCAAAGAGGGGTGGGGCGCACCAAGGGCAGGGGGGAGGCCTTTTACCAGCCCCCACACCCAATCCTAATCATAAATGGATTCCCACTCCATCCCACCAAAGCCCACAACCCCCACTTTTAGGCCCAAACTCCCCCGGGAAGGCCCAAAACCCCGAAAACGCTATTAACCTCCAAATCCTATGGTTTTAACCTTATTTCCACATCTCATAATGTTTTTGACCTCATCATGCTCAACATTCACTTTTTATAAGGTTACGACACTCTGTGGTGTCACATCACTTCAGAAGGCCCAAAAACGCGAGTAAACCTCAAGCCGTAAGATTTTATTCTCTAACTTCACATTTTATAATGTCACACCATACCGTAGTGTCACAATTTTGACATATGGATAGTATAAAATTGATAGGTTGACTTTGCTCAAGTAGCTGTTGAAGTACTACGTCTGAAATATAGAATACGTTGTTATGTAATTTGGTGATCCGTGGGGATCATGTCAATATAGTTTTGGTTGGGTGCCTTTTTGATAAGCATCATAACCTTAATTAGAAGTGTTGGGAAAGATAACTAGAGAAAGAAATTGTTATGTAAATCTTGTTAAATCCGGTTGGACTCTCTTGATGAGTAAATAGTGATTATTGAATGCTTAAATGGTAAGTGTAGTGGAATACGAGTTATAGTGGGTTTCATGCTGAGCTGTTGTTTAAAACCTTTTGAACTGCTGTGGTTGTTTGCCATTTTGGTTGAATGCCTTCGGTCAAGGTATTCCTTGTGTTGTGTTTCCAAGTTTCCCTAAAACCCGTAGCTATTGTTGCCAATCTTTGGTGTTGGCTAATTTGTTTAATTTGTGCTATGTGTATGGTTTTACACCCAAAAGTCTTTGAGTGGATCGCGCTACTTCGCGTTTGCACTGAATCATCTTTGGAGTAAATTTTGAAGGAAGCAGAAGGTCTTAGTGGGTTGTGTTGAAGATTCGTGAGATTTAATTTGTAACTCTTTTTGACTGCAGATGGATTTATTTATATAATGTGTGTGATGTTTGCGAGTGCTTCAAAAAGGTGGTTTTTATGAATGTTTCATAAGTGAATTTGGTTAGTGAAGAGTTTTCTTTTGGGGATTGAGTTTCCTTTTCTCTTTGAGAAATTTTGTGGTGGTTGCATGTGCAGATGTTTAACTTTGGAGCCGATGTTTTTTTTCACATGTTGATTGTGGTTAAAGTACGAGGTTTTGCAAGTTTAGATTCTTTCAATTGACGTGGGTTCCTATACGTCATGGTGTTTTGCTGTTAACGGTGTTGCCATTATAGTTATATGATTTAGTGCAACCGTCAGTGTTATGGGTGTTTCAAACCTGTGATACCGAGGAAGTAGTCGTTTGGTGAATGATTACTCGGTATTGTTGTTACATGATGAAGGAATGGTGAAAAGTAAGCATGACATCGTTTTTAGATGCTAAATGATTAAAGAGTCGTTGAGCCAGGTCGGTGAGAAAGTCATAAATGGAGATATGACTAATCCGGAGTGATCCTGAAGAGTGTGCATTTATGTCATGAAACGAGATTTCCCTTGCTTTCTAGTATGAAAAGAAAAGAATGAATAATTTCTGGTGTTGGTTGTGGTGAAGGGATTTGCGTTTCCTTTATGTCTTGGCATAGGAAATTAAAATGTGTGCTCTTTGGATGTTGCCGGATCCTTTCCAAAGTGGTTTTAGCGCTTTGGGGTTTCAGTTGTTGTAGGTGGACCAATTGGGTTCATGATTATGGTTGAGCTCACTCAATGATTGTACTCTTTATCGTGGTCCTTTGATTTGAAGGTTGTGTATGAATCAATGAAAACCTTCTTGGAGAATTGTGTCGTTGAGGTGTTCCTCGGTAGGGTTGATTAAATTATTAGTGGACCACTTTGTGGTTGCTAGTAATTGCTTTATCCTTTCGAAGTGTATTGGATCTTTTATCGCCGATCTCTGAGCAAGTTGTGTCGACCGATGTGGATTGCTCGGTTGACAGTGTTTTTGCGAATTTTAAGGACCCTGCTTATAAAGTAGGTTTTCCTTTAGTGGTAACGGTGGGTGTTGGCCTAGTTGTAAAAGATCAATCTTTTGCAAGGTTTTAACCTCGTTTGTTCCAGCAGTTTGTAGTCTTGGAGTGTTGTGTCCCGCTTGGTTCGCGTCGTCTTGCTTACGACGAACCACAGTAGGGAGTTCGAGGTGTGAAAACACTTTTGCTCGCGAGAGCTGAAGGAGGATCAAGAGTGGGAGTTAGAGGTTGGTACCGTGTTTCTTCTGGAGAGTAACGTTGGTCTAAGGGATCGGGCACTCTAGTGCCAAGGAATGTATGAAATGGAGAGTTTGAGACCATTTCTTTTGTGGTCTGTTTGAGGGTTTATCCTTTCGCTTGGGTCGTGCTGAGACCATGTGTGAGTGCTTTGTGTTTCAGTGTCGAGTAAAGTTCTTGCAAGAGGTTGATCGTGGGTTATCATTAGAGCGGTTGGTCTTCGAACCTAGGTGTCCTGTCATCGAGTCTCGATCAGTGTAAATTCCAGTGGTTTTATTTAGAGAAGCAACTTGGCAGTTGAAGTCTCGCGGAGGCGAGCTTTACCCAAGGCTCTTTTCTTCAGGTTTGAACCGCGAAGATTAGATCTCTGTGTGTTGTTGGTTTGGCGTAGTGGCATGTCTTGGATTCGAGGTTGAATCCTGTTGAAGGGGGGAGAATGTGACACCACGGAGTATCGTAATCTTATAAAATGTGGATGTTGAGGTCAAAACATTATAAAATATGTAAATGGAGGTTAAAACTTTAAGTTATGCCGTTTATAGCGTGTTTTTGGGCCGTTTTCGGGTGTTTGGGCCTTTCCGGGGGACTTTAGGCCTTGGGGGTTGAGTTGGGCCTACGGTGGAAGGGTTTGGGCCCAAGGGGGGGACTTTTGGGCAGCCAAATCTGGCCCACACCCCTTGGTGCGCCCCAAACTCCCTCTCCCAACCCTAGCCGCCACCCCCTAGCCCCCCCATGCGCCTCCACCCTTTCCCTTCCTCTCCATCTTCCCCCAGGGCGCCGCCATCCCTCTCCTTCGCTCTCCACCTCCCTTGCTGCCCCTAGGGGAGTTCTCCACCTCACCACCTCGAAGATCCGTCCATTGGAGCGCTCCGCGACGAGGAGATCTGGTGGATTTGGAGCGAGGAAGGAGATCGCGCGAACCAGGAGGAGATCCGTTGGGGTTTCGGTCGTCGGGCGAAGGTATGGCCATGGGAATCCTTAGGGTTGATCTAGGTACTGTTCTAAGGGTGTTTATCAAGTTTTTAGATCAATT
The DNA here is from genome assembly GCA_036346355.1 of Rhipidocladum racemiflorum. Lineage (NCBI taxonomy): Eukaryota > Viridiplantae > Streptophyta > Magnoliopsida > Poales > Poaceae > Rhipidocladum > Rhipidocladum racemiflorum. Next base: position 39,183,282 of record CM070583.1, on the reverse strand, counting down.
GGTGGTGCTGGAATTGAGTAGATTGGATTAGATCTAGATGTTGCCACGTCCTCTGTTTGGGACAGCATGAGCAGTCGACCTAGGGTTCGATTTTTTGCCAATTTAGATTCCAAATTTGGACGTCCGCCTGTTGAATAAGTTGTAAGTAATTTCAATACCTTTCAGTGGGTATAAAGAACATTAAATTCCGATCAGCCGTTTAAAAGTTATGGCTGTTTTACAGAGCGTGTTAAAATATGTGACGTGATTGGAACAGATCTCGGTATTTTGTAGATTAAACAACCTTAGATTTTGAATCAGTCTTTCCCTATACCTAGAAAAAGTTGGGAAATTTCCTAAGCTACGCGAGGATGTACTCGTTTAATTGATTCGGAGTCTTAGAACTCGAGTTATACCTTTTGGAAGTCTGCTGTCCCAACGGGACAGAACCGCTGTTTTCGGGTTTTGCGAGTAGTTGGCCATGTCGGGGTAGATGAGGGTTTGCGTACTGTTTTGTGGGCTTGATTGTGAGTGTGTGGTACCTATGTTCAGGTGGTGTGACCCCGGGAGTGCCTTTTGCTTCTCGCCAATCCGTCGCCGTGGTTGAGGCAAGTGTATTGGAATGGTAGCGGGTTGTGGTTTGTTTGATTGATTGATATTGAGATTTGAATATATGATATGTTCACATGCCATGCTTTAATGTGTGCCATTGATATGATGAATATGATTATTATGTGAATGATGCCATGTGTTAATGTACAAGTTATCTATGATGATGCCATGTGTTAATGTACAAGTTATTCATGATGTTGGCATATTTGCATACATGGCATGATACATTGCCCGGGCGGTGAGAAAGTCATAACTAGTCCGGGAAGGTCGGTGAGAAAGTTATGACTAATCCGGAGAGCCAATGAGTAAGTCCTACATCATGATTCCATTCACCGCGGTGAACAGAAGCGAGGAGTAGGCACCCTCTATCTTCGGGATGGAAGGGGGGAGAGGGTGCACACCGACGGGTGTGTACTCAACCATACCGGTATGAGTTTCCAAGGAGACATGAGCATAGCATCGCATTGCATACATAATGAGGATGATAATGATATGTGATCATGAATGAGATGGTTTACATGATGTGGGATGTTATTGCCATGTAATTGTTTGTGTTGTACCATTGCAATATGCTTGCTGAGTTTTGAACTCACGCTTGTGTTTTCTTGTTGTTTTAGGTACCATGAGACCCGCATGCGGGGAAGGGAATTAGCCACACTTCCACACGTAGCTTCACTCATTTGATTCCACAAGTCATTCAATTAGTTTTTGATAATAAACTGCGTGTGATGATTATTGCTTTAAGGTTTAGCTTTGCTTTATGAGAGTCTTATTGTTCGTTTGGCGCATGGAGACATTAAATGCTTGAAAATAGACTTATATTGTGGTTAAGTCTTGAATTATTGCTGTTTTAGTTGTCTCTCATATTGCCTTATTGCTATGCTATTGTTGTTCCATCAATTCATGTTAAAACAAAGGAGATGCTGCCGAAATCTCGGGTTTTAGCATTTACTCCTTTGCTGTCATTTTCCTTAATTCATGGTATTTAGATGTTGTTTAGCTCATGTTTGGTAGCATTTGGGCATACTAGATGCCGGGGTGTTACAATTGGTATCAGAGCGGGCTGTAGGTCCTTGGAATGTGAATTTTTAGTGTCATGCTATAGGGTACAACTAAAATGTGATGTAGAATAACTTAGAAACATGGCTTAGGTCTTAACTAAAATTTTGTCATAGGATAGCAACATTAAAACTTGCAAAAGTGTATAACTAATCTAAAATTTGACACACAATGGATGCACAGTAGGAAAGGGTATGGGTATCGTTTCTTTACGCTTAAATGTTGTATTTAAGCTTTGATGTTGAATGCTTCATTTGACAATGCATGTTGCTATGTCAATGAGATAAATGATTGAATTGCTCTTGTTGTTATGATAAAGTGGGGTTTTGGTCCCGAAGGGTTTCGGCCACCTCTTTTTGTTCATAGTAAGGGTGTGGTTTGACGGTATGGCCGATTAAAGCCATCACCGAAGAACTATTAACCCCTGTGGGAGAAGAGTGCTTACCTTTTCTATAGTAGATCGGGTAGTTGACTGGAGACAAATAGAAGAGTTGATGGTGGATTCTTTCAGTTGCTCTTTACCGTTCTAACGGTCAGTTTCGGTTGGTTTTCTTAGCTCTGGTTGATTGAAATCAAAAGAAAATTGTTTGGAATAGGATTTTCGCAGAGTGTCCCTTCGGTGTTTCTTGGTTTTGTCTTCTTCGGGTGAAGACAAAGAAAAGAGTTTTGTGTTGCGCGTCGTTTGGCCGTCTTTTGGCTTTGACACCGGTTTTGTTGGTGGCCTGGCAAAGAAAAGTATAGTTTTGGTTCTTGTGTGTCTTACTTTGAGTTTAAAAGAAGTTATTGAAGCGTGTGCAAAAAGTTAAGTTGTGTCGATTTATGTTTTGTTCCTTTGTCCGTAAAGGTTTATTTAATCGCTTGGTTCCCTCCTGTGGGAGTCTTTAAGATTGAATAGTGTTTTGGAGAATCTCCTTTTGCATGAACAAGTTTGGGTTTGCCTCACTGCAATTTTGAGAGTCAAGTTTCCTTATGAATTTGGGATGAGTTTTTAAACTAAAATGCTACAAACAAAGTAAGTAGTCTTTTGACTGAAATCATTTGTCCCTAGTAAGAATTGTTGTTTAGCATGTTATGTAGCATATACCAATGTGGTTTATGGGATGACGTATTGTTAAGTTAATTTGTGAGTTGAAACAATTCAATGCGGTTGTTACCTCTAGCTTGAAAATAAATAGACTACTAGTGTTGTAGTTTGCTCTTAGCGAGAATGATTAAATGTGTTAATGTACATGCTTAGAATCTGTTGCTTTGTTATAAAAAAAATGCTTATGACCCCCGATTATGTTTAAAGTTTTAAACCCTGATGCATAGTTGAAACATTAAGATGATGTAGACTGCTGTTATTGTTAAAGAAACTTTGTTGGTTGTTTAAAGATGCTCTAATCTAATGGATTAATAGAGAAATTTAATCGTGTTGCCTAGTGACTTTAATTTGGAAGTTGATTAGAGTTGCTATTTACGTTGTTGCAAATTACTAGTATATTTGGAAGTATGCAGTTGTGTCTCTACAATGCTAGTATTGATATCAATTGAGAAGACATAAGACTTATTGTTAATGATGTTGTTAAGGGCAGTGTTAATGCTAGTATTCAATCTATTTTAAATAGTTGGAGTATTGTGACACTATGGAATGGTGTAACATTATAAAATGTGAAATCGGAGATTTAAACTTTACGTTATGAGGTTTAATCGCGTTTCCGGGCCGATTTCGGGAGTTTGGGCCTTTCCGGGGGAGTTCGGGCCTAAGGGGGTTGAGTCGTGGGCTTTAGTGGGAGGATTTTTGGGCCCATGAGGGAGTGGGGGGCAGCATACCCTGCCTTGGGGGCGCCCTCCCCTTGCCCTAGGCGCCCTCCCCTCTTCCCCCCTCAAGCCGCCACCTCCTCCTCCCCATCTCCCTCTCCTAGCCACCCCCATCTTTCCCGATTGCGCCTCCACCCTTCCCCTCCCTTCCCAAGCCATCCACCCCTCTCCTAGCAGCCCCACGGCGTCCCCTCTCATGGTGCTCCTCGCTGTCCCGCTCGGAGGATCGCCGGAATTTGGGAATCTCTGGCGAACCGTTGCGGATCGGGAGGAAGGAGCGGCCGGCGGGAAGGAAGGCTTCGTCGGTTTCGGATCTTCTTGGCGAGGTATGTCATGGGTGATCTGTGGGTTAGGTCTAGGTGTTGTTCTAAGGATCATTACCATGTTTTTAGATCAAGGGAGGTGCTGCCATGGGGTAGAATTGATGAAAACTTGGATTGTATTCACGTTCTGTTCGGGCAGATTGGGAACCCGAGATAGGGCAGGCGTTTTCGCCAATTTAGATTTCGAATCTGGCCGTACGGACTTCTAAGAAGTTGTAGATAAGTTCATTATCTTTCCGTTCATATAAAGAAAGTTAAATTCCGCCCAGCCGTTTGAAAGTTATGGCTGTTTTACCGAGCGTGTTAAAATCTGTGACGTGATTGGAACAGATCACGGTAATCTGTAGATTAAACAATTTTAGAGTCCGAATCAGTCTTTCCTTATAACTAGAAAAAGTTGGGAAATTTCCTAAGCTATGCGAGGATGTACTCGTTTATTCGATTTGGAGTCCTAGAACAGAAGTTATGCCCGTTGGAAGGCTGCTGTCCCGAAGGGACAGATTTGCTGTTTTCTAATTTTAGGAGTTGTAAGCGAAGTCGGGGTAGTGGGATATATGTGTGATGTTTTGTGGACCCGATTTGAGTGTGTGGCACGTGTTTGCAGGTGGTGTGCCTCTGGGAGTGCCCTCAACCTCTCGTCACTCCGTTGCCCGTGGTTGAAGGCAAGTGTGTTGCGTGGATTGTATGCTATACGTGTTGCTAGAATTGCTTGATAGTATTTGGAATAGATAACATGTTGTCTTGCCATGAATTACATGTTACAATTGATAGGATGTCCTTAGGCCATAATTTAAATGTTGTCGATGATATGGTGTCCTCATGCTATGATAAAAAAATGCTTGTTGTTGATAAATGATTCACATGCCATGTTTTGAACGGTTACCGTCGATTGTTGAATACGGTCTTACATGTTGAGATGCCATATGTTGATATGCAATATTTCTATTTATGTATACGTGGCTGTCCATTTTGCATACATGGCATATTTTCATGGCCGGCCGGTGAGATAAGTCATAACTATTCCGGTAGGGTCAGTGAGAACCGTTATGACTAGTCCGGGGCTATTCTTTTGAGTAAGTCCTACCTCGTGATTCCACCACCGAGGTGAATGGAAGAGAGTGATAGGCACCCTCCATCTTCGGGATGGAAGGGGGAAAAGGGTGCATGCCGACGGGTGTGCACTCAACCATACCGGTATGAGAATTCCAGGAGACATGTGCATTGCATTGCATGAATGATATACATAAATGAAGATGTTTATGAGATGATGATGAGAGTACTCATGAGATGCTCATGAGATGATTATCATGTTGTTTTAAAGGATGTACATAATGTTAAATATGATGTGTTTTGATATAACTGTGGAGACTGGAATGATGGTTTGTTGTCTTGATCCTTGTTGATCCATTACAATACACTTTGCTGAGTTATGAACTCACGCTTGTGTTTACATTGTTTGTTTCTTTAGGTACCATGAAATCGGCGTGCGGGAAAGGGATCTAGCTACACTCTTCCACGTAGTATCATAATCTAGCAAATTCACCGGTTTTGGAGACACGGCAATAAGTATTACAATAATCATTAGTGTATGGTCTTTATGTTTGGTTGTTTCCCTCATGTGTATCATGTGGGTGATGGAGTGAGTTGTTATATCTTCCTAGACTTAAATGGATGCTTATTCTTTTGCGAACGATGCTTATTGATGTTTTAGTTGATGATTAGCTATCATTGTCGCTGCATATGGTGATCTTGTTTATCCTACATATTGATATGATGTTATGTTGTTAAGTTTCATGCATAAACAAAGGAGATGCTGTCAAAATTTTCAATTATTCTAAATGATTACTTGCTGTAATTTACCTTAAACTATTGTATTAAACGTGTTATGTTCTATGTTGGGTGACATTCTGGGCTTAGTAAAAGCCAGGGTGTTACAAGTATGTTGTGTGACGGTAATTTTGTTGTAACCTATGTATAGGGTAGCTAAAAGCAATGTGTTGATTGATGATTATGCAAATTATTGATATTGATGACTTGGTAGTGTTGTTAATTGTTGGAAACCATTGATCCAATAGAGAAAAGTGTAAAAGTGTGGAATTATGTCGAGTACATGTTGTGATGGGATGAACAATGGATAATAATCATGATGCAAGATTTTAATCTTAATGAATGCATATCTTAGAATCCTAATTACGAATTTTATCTTGTAGAGATATTACTTATTTGTTGAAGTCATTTTATTGATTGAACAAGTTTCAATTGTCAAGATTTTGACATATGGATAGTATAAAATTGACATGTTGACTTTGCTCAAGTAGCTGTTGAAGTACTACGTTTGACATATAGAATACGTTGTTATGTAATTTGGTGATCCGTGGGGATCATGTCAATATAGTTTTGGTTGGGTGCCTTTTTGATAAGCATCATAAACCTTAATTATAAGTGTTGGGAAAGATAACTAGAGAAAGAAATTGTTATGTAAATCTTGTTAAATCCGGTTGGACTCTCTTGATGAGTAAATAGTGATTATTGAATGCTTAAATGGTAAGTGTAGTGGAATACGAGTTATAGTGGGTTTCATGCTGAGCTGTTGTTTAAAACCTTTTGAACTGGTGCGGTTGTTTGCCATTTTGGTTGAATGCCTTCGGTCAAGGTATTCCTTGTGTTGTGTTTCCATGTTTCCCTAAAACCCGTAGCTATTGTTGCCAATCTTTGGTGTTGGCTAATTTGTTTAATTTGTGCTATGTGTATGGTTTTACACCCAAAAGTCTTTGAGTGGATCGCGCTCCTTCATGTTAGCACTGAATCATCTTTGGAGTAAATTTTGAAGGAAGCAGAAGGTCTTAGTGGGTTGTGTTGAAGATTCGTGAGATTTAATTTGTAACTCTTTTTGACTGGAGACGGATTTATTTATATAATGTGTGTGATGTTTGCGAGTGCTTCAAAAAGGTGGTTTTTATGAATGTTTCATAAGTGAATTTGGTTAGTGAAGAGTTTTCTTTTGGGGATTGAGTTTCCTTTTCTCTTTGAGAAAATTTGTGGTGGTTGCATGTGCAGATGTTTAACTTTGGAGCCAATGTTTTTTTCACATGTTGATTGTGGTTAAAGTACGAGGTTTTGCAAGTTTAGATTTTTTTCAATTGACGTGGGTTCCTATACGTCATGGTGTTTTGCTGTTAACGGTGTTGCCATCATAGTTATATGATTTAGTGCAACCGTCAGTGTTATGGGTGTTTCAAACCTGTGATACTGAGGAAGTAGTCGTTTGGTGAATGATTACTCGGTATTGTTGTTACATGAAGGAATGGTGAAAAGTAAGCATGACATCGTTTTTAGATGCTAAATGATTAAAGAGTCGTTGAGCTAGGTCGGTGAGAAAGTCATAAATGGAGATATGACTAATCCGGAGTGCTCCTGAAGAGTGTGCATTTATGTCATGAAACGAGATTTCCCTTGCTTTCTAGTATGAAAAGAAAAGAATGAATAATTTCTGGTGTTGGTTGTGGTGAAGGGATTTGCGTTTCCTTTGTGTCTTGGCATAGGAAATTAAAATCTGTGCTCTTTGGATGTTGCCGGATCCTTTCCAAAATGGTTTTAGCGCTTTGGTGTTTCAGTTGTTGTAGGTGGACCAATTGGGTTCATGATTATGGTTGAGCTCACTCAATGATTGTACTCTTTATCGTGGTCCTTTGAGTGGAAGGTTGTGTATGACTCAATGCAAACCTTCTTGGAGAATTGTGTCGTTGAGGTGTTCCTCGGTAGGGTTGATTAAATTATTAGTGGACCACTTTGTGGTTGCTAGTAATTTCTTTATCCTTTCGAAGTGTATTGGATCTTTTATCGCCGATCTCTGAGCAAGTTGTGTCGACCGATGTGGATTGCTCGGTTGATAGTGTTTTTGCGAATTTTAAGGACCCTGGTTATAAAGTAGGTTTTTCCTTCAGTGGTAACGGTGTGTGTTGGCCTAGTTGTAAAAGATCAATCTTTTGCAAGGTTTTAACCTCGTTTGTTCAAACAGTTGGTAGTCTTGGAGTGTTGTGTCCCGCTTGGTTCGCGTCGTCTTGCTTACGACGAACCATAGTAGGGAGTTCGATGTGTGAAAACACTTTTGCTCGCGAGAGCTGAAGGATGATCAAGAGTGGGAGTTAGAGGTTGGTACCGTGTTTAAGGGATCGGGAGAGTAACGTTGGTCTAAGGGATCGGGCACTCTAGTGCCAAGGAATGTATGAAATGGAGAGTTTGAGACCGTTTCTTTTGTGGTCTGTTTGAGGATTTATCCTTTCACTTGGGTCGTGCTGAGACCATGTGTGAGTGCTTTGTGTTTCAGTGTCGAGTAAAGTTCTTGCAAGAGGTTGATCGTGGGTTATCGTTAGAGCTGTTGGTCTTCGAACCTAGGCGTCCTGTCATCGAGTCTCTATCAGTGTAAATTCCAGTGGTTTTATTTAGAGAAGCAACCTGGCAGTTGAAGTCTCGCGGAGGCGAGCTTTACCCAAAGCTCTTTTCTTCAGGTTTGAACCGCGAAGATTAGATCTCTGTGTGTTGTTGGTTTGGCGTAGTGGCATGTCTTCGATTCGAGGTCGAATCCTGTTGAAGGGGGGAGAATGTGACACCACGGAGTGTCGTAATCTTATAAAATGTGGATGTTGAGGTCAAAACATTATAAAATATGTAAATGGAGGTTAAAACTTTAAGTTATGCCGTTTATAGCGTGTTTTTGGGCCGTTTTCGGGTGTTTGGGCCTTTCCGGGGGACTTTGGGCCTTGGGGGTTGAGTTGGGCCTCCGGTGGAAGGGTTTGGGCCCAAGGGGGGGACTTTTGGGTAGCCAAATCTGGCCCCCACCCCTTGGTGCGCCCCAAACTCCCTCTCCCAACCCTAGCCGCCACCCCCTAGCCCCCCCACATGCGCCTACACCCTTCCCCTTCCTCTCCATCTTCCCCCATGGCGCCACCACCCCTCTCCTCCCCTCTCCACCTCCCTTTCTGCCCCTAGGGGAGTTCTCCACCACACCACCTCGAAGATCCGTCCATTGGAGTGCTCCGCGACGAGGAGATCCGGTGGATTCGGAGCGATGAAGGAGATCGCGCGAACCGGGAGGAGATCCGTTGAGTTTTCGGTCGTCGGGCGAAGGTATGGCCACGGAAATCCTTGGGGTTGGTCTAGGTACTATTCTAAGGGTGTTTATTAAGTTTTTAGATCAATTGGTGGTGCTGGAATTGAGTAGATTGGATTAGATCTAGATGTTGCCACGTCCTCTGTTTCGGACAGCATGAGCAGTCGACCTAGGGTTTGCTTTTTTGCCAATTTAGATTCTAAATTTGGACGTCCGCCTGTTGAATAAGTTTCGTGGGTATAAAGAACGTTAAATTCCGATCAGCCGTTTAAAAGTTATGGCTGTTTTACCGAGCGTGTTAAAATCTGTGACGTGATTGGAACAAATCTCGGTATTTTGTATATTAAACAACCTTAGATTCCGAATTAGTCTTTCCCTATACCTAGAAAAAGTTGGGAAATTTCCTAAGCTACGCGAGAATGTACTCGTTTAATTGATTCGGAGTTTTAGAACTCGAGTTATGCCTTTTGGAAGGCTGCTGTCCCGACGGGACAGAACCGCTGTTTTCGGGTTTTGTGAGTAGTTGGCCATGTCGGGGTAGATGAGGGTTTGCCTACTGTTTTGTGGGCCTTATTGTGAGTGTGTGGTACCTATGTGCAGGTGGTGTGACCCCGGGAGTGCCTTCTGCTTCTCGCCAATCCGTCGCCGTTGTTGAGGCAAGTGTATTGGAATGGTAGCGGGTTGTGGTTTGTTTGATTGATTGAGATTGAGATTTGAATATATGATATGTTCACATGCCTTGCTTTAATGTGTGTGAAGGATCATTGTTTTTGATCCATGTGTTTTTTATTATGAGTATTTGAATATTCGAAGAGATTTGAAAAGATTTGAGTTGATTTGAATTTGGTTCAGTATTTGAAAAAGATTTGAAGCCAGTTTAATATTTCGACAAGATTTATCTTTTTGGTTTCGTTATTTGAAAAGATTTGAATTTACGAACGAGTTTTGGTTCGTATTTTGAAACTGTTTTCTTAGGAATATTTGATGCAATTTACTCATAAGAATGGATTGCATGGATTAACTTGAGTCAAGTCGCAGACTTGGGCTCGGAAATTGTTTGTGTGTTTTTGTTCACGTGCAGGTGTTGATCGAAGACGAATATGGTCGGTGATGGGATCGAGACTAGGTTCAAGGAGGAACTGAGGTCGTGAGGGTCGAGGATATCATGCGAGATGTTCGGACTAGAGAACAGTGCACGTGAGGTCAAGATCGTTGCAGCGTAGCGGCAGGTGGTCGTACGCGTGTATACGAATTTTTTTTGTGTGAATATGCATGCATGCATTGAGTATGTGTGTGTGCATGCAAGTGTGTGTGCTTGTGCATGTATGTGTGTGTGTGCTGCATGTGTGTGTACGTGCTGCATGTGTGTGCATACGAGTGTGTGTGGGCGTGTTGCATTGCGTCATGTGTGCGTGGCGTGTTGCATCGCTGTGTGTGTGTGCATCCGAGACTCTGAGAGGAGGTTGGCCGGTGTCCGAAAGGAGTCCGAGTTTATCAGGCGTTTGCTTGGCAGGCGCGGTTGCTGTCCGAGTTTGGTATGGAGACTAATTGTTTGATCCGGATACAAGATGGAATCGGTGGCTATGGAGTCCGTTAAATAGAGGTTGTAAGGGCTTAGAAATTTAAGCAATCAATCAAGCGAACAATTGTTCAATCAAGCACAAGGTGCAAAGAAGAGCTTGTATGCTCTATTAGTTTGTTTAGGGTTTTCTAATCGTTGAAGATTAGAAGATTTTTGGTGTCATCTTGTTGAAGATGGCTTTGGAATAAAAGAGATAAGTTTATGCAATATTCTTTTATTCTTTTCCCTTTGATTCTTGATTACAAGATTTGTTCTTCGTTTTATTAGAACTAGTTCTTGTTCTTGTTCGATTTGTTTCGCTAATTAGTCTAGGGTTTTGATCTCTAAGATATTAGATATTCTTCCGTTGTTTAGGGGTAATTAATTTTCCGAAAGAAAACGTTAAATTTTATTCGGCATCTATTCAACCCCCCCCTCTAGTTGCCTACTCGGTCCTACAAGTGGTATCAAAGCTTGGCTCTACTAATCCATCTTAACAGGTGATTAGTAAAACGATAAGTTATGGCAACAGAGAAATACTCGAACAAACCGCCGATCTTCGATGGCGCATTTCCCCATCGGGCGGATCCGGATGACTGCATATCTTCAAGCTCAAGGTAACGCTATTTGGCGCAAGGTAAAGATTCCATACAAGCTTCCTTCAAATGATGATATTGATAAAATCGAGTTTGAAAAGGATGTTGAAAATAATAATAGAGCTAGAAACATATTGCTTCAAGGACTTGCTAGAAAAGAATTCGATAGAGTCTGTCATTTACTCACTGCTCATGAAATTTGGAAATCTCTTCAAAATTATCATGAAGGCAATCGACTGGCCAAAGAGGCTAGGCAAGATCAATTTAAAAAGGAATACACTAGATTTGAAATGAACTGTGGAGAATCATTAGATGATTGTTTTGCTCGCTTTAATAGAATCTTAAACAATCTTAGAGCTGTTGATGTACAATACACTGACTCTGAAAATGCTAGACATTTCTTATCATCTCTTGATCTTAAAATCTGGCAAATGAAAGTAACTGCATTTAGGGAGGCTCACAAGAAGAGTGAAATGACATTGGATAAACTATATTCTAGTCTCAAGACTTTTGAAATAGACATTGTTTCAAGAACATCCAATGATAACTCTATGGCTCTTAATGCTAATTCTTCATGTGATAACACTACTAGTTCTTCATCATCATATTCCATTACTGCTTTGAGTACTCTTAGTGATGAACAACTAGATCAAATACCAGAAGATACACTTGCTCTTCTTTCCAAGCGTGTCAATGCAGCTTACATGAAATCAAGGGAAAGAAGAGGTGCCTCCATTCACAGCTACAACTGCGGCAAGGCAGGGCCCATCCGTGCTAACTGCTTCAAAAACAAAGATAGAGAGGACAAAGACCAAAACAACTCATCCAAGTCCTTCCGGCCAAAAGAGAGCAAGGACAAAAATAAGCAACGGACGAAGAAGATGCTCAACAAAGTCTTCGCTGCAATTGGTCGCTTAGACTTAAGCGACATTGATGACTCAACTGACGATGAGAAGGAAACGAAGCAAACGATGTTGAACGAGAAAGATTTCACCGGACTGTGCTTCATGGCGAAAGGAAACACTAGTGATTCTAGTGACAACGACAAAGACCTCCAAATGACGGTGATGAGGTAATGCCTTCGTATGATGAGCTTTGTGAAGTTTTAGTTATATTGAGAAAATCTTTAAGAAAATCTTCACTCAAAAATAAAAACTTAGAGAAAGATCTATCCATGCTGAAAACTGAAAACTTTGATCTTAGAAATTCAAATTCTGAAAAGACATGTGATTCTTGCTTAGATCTCAAATTTGAAATTAAATCTCTAAAAGAGGAACATATGATTAAACTAGAACAAGTTTATGCCAAATAATTGAAAAATGAAAAACTTGTGAAAAATGTTGGTTGCTCTACTGATGGTTTACATGATCAAACTTCTTGTTCTAAATGTTCCATACTAGAATTGAAGTTGCATGATGCAGATGCTAAGATTACTCAATTGTTTAATGATTTGCTTACACATGAAGTTCTTTCATGCTCAACTTGTCGCAAGCAAAAAGAAAAAGTAGATGTTCCCTGTAATAATTGTTTAACACTCTCTCGAAAAATTGATTACTTGGAAAAGTCTTTAGAACGTTTTACTAAAGGAAAGAAAAATCTAAATATGATTTTGGATCAATCAAAAGTCAGCACTCATCACAAAGGTTTAGGTTTTGATCCTTATGCTCATCACAAATCATATGCTCCTACTATTGTTAAAACTCTTGAAAGTGGAAAGTTTGAAATTTTCAAAAAGCTTGAGAAAACTGTCTTCAAATCTGCTGGAATTTTATCTTCTACTATGATGAATGCAAATGTTGCTTCTGCTTCTAAAGTCAAACCATTTGTTAAGTACAATTGCACTCATTGTGGAAAAGATGGTCATTTGGTGAATTTTTGTTTTAGACTAGCCAAACAACAGAGAAAGGAAAATTCAAAGGCTAAGTCTAACTTTAGACAAACACGTATCATTTCTCAACATGTTCCGCTAGTGAAAACAAACAAAATTCCTCCAAATTCATCAACTTTGCATTCACAAGCTTTTGTACGATCACCTCCTCGTCAAATGATTCAGTGCTGGATACCTAAATCTTATTTCTCTAACCCCAGCGCTGAATCCTCGGCATCTTCTGTTCATAACATGTAGGTGGTACGAGAAGGGAAGGAGAACATCTGGGTTGTTGATTCAGGATGCTGCCAACACATGATAGGCAACCCAAGTTGGTTCTCCTCCCTAACAAAAGCATCTGGGAACGAAACGATCACTTTTGGAGATGCTACTACTGGACGCGTCATTGCAAAAGGTACAGTGAAGGTAAATGAGCACTTTACTTTAAAGAATGTCTCTTTGGTGTCTAAACTGAAATTCAACCTTCTGTTTGTATCTCAATTGCACGTAGAGTACTCGATGCTTCTGGAAACTTGATTCTTGAGATATCTAGACTTGGAAAAATTTTCATAGCAAATTTTAGCAATGCTTCAAGTTCACATTGTTTTGTTGCTTCAGAATCTAGAAATCTCAATTTTTGGCATCGTCGGTTAGGTCACATGGGCTTTGATCTGTTATCTAGATTGAGTGGTCTAGACATAATTCATGGCTTGCCGAAATTAAAATCTTACAAAGACATTGTTTGTGCTTCCTGTCGACATGGTAAGATGGTTGGAGCCCCTCATGCTCCTATCTCTACTGTAATGACCACTGGCCCCGGTCAACTTCTTCACATGGATACAGTAGGACCATCTCGAATACAATCGGCCGGAGGTAAGTGGTACTTTCTAGTGATAGTTGATGATTATTCGAGATACTCTTGGGTGCATTTTCTGTCTTCAAAAGATGAGATTTTTGGACTTTTTCATGTCTTCATTAAGAGATTGATAAATGAATTGCCTAACACATTGAAAGCCATAGGAACTGATAATGGTACGGAATTCAAAAATGCTTTGTTCAAATCTTTTTGTGAAACTAATGGAATTGAACATCAATTTTCTTCGCCATATTCTCCCTCATAGAATGGTGTTGTAGAAATGAAAAATAGAACTTTGATTCAAATGGCTAGAACTATGCTAGATGAATACAACACTTCAAGAAAATTTTGGGCTGAGGCAATTTCTCCTGCTTGCTATATATCAAATAGGGTCTATCTCAGAGCTTTACTTGGTAAAACATCTTATGAACTGAAATTTGATCGTAAATCATCTGTTTCTCACTTACGAGTGTTTGGTTGCAAATGCTTTATTCTTAAACATGGAAATCTTGATAAATTCGAAGCTCGTAGTACAGATGGCATCTTCCTTGGTTATTCGTTGCACTCTCATGGATATCGTGTACTTGATTTATCAACTAACAAAATGTTGGAGACATGCGATGTTACTTTTGATGAGGCTAGCCCTGGAGCTAGACCCGACATTACAGGTTCACGAGAAGATCTAGATGTGACACCACGGAGTGTCGTAATCTTATAAAATGTGAATGTTGAGGTCAAAACATTATAAAATATGTAAATGGAGGTTAAAACTTTACGTTATGCCGTCTATAGCGTGTTTTTGGGCCGTTTTCGGGTGTTTGGGCCTCTCCGGGGGACTTTGGGCCTTCGGGGTTGAGTTGGGCCTCCGGTGGAAGGGTTTGGGCCCAAGGGGGGACTTTTGGGCAGCCAAATCTGGCCCCCACCCCTTGGTGCGCCCCAAACCCCCTCTCCCAACCCTAGCCGCCACCCCCTAGCCCCCCATGCGCCTCCACCCTTCCCCTTCCTCTCCATCTTCCCCCATGGCGCCACCACCCCTCTCCTCCCCTCTACACCTCCCTTGCTGCCCTTAGGGGAGTTGTCCACCTCAACACCTCGAAGATCCATCCATTGGAGCGCTCCGCGATGACGAGATCCAGTGGATTTGGAGCGAGGAAGGAGATCGCGCGAACCGGGAGGAGATCCATTGGGTTTTCGTGCGTTGGGCAAAGGTATGGCCATGGGAATCCTTGGGGTTGGGCTAGGTACTATTCTAAGGGTGTTTATCAAGTTTTTAGATCAATTGGTGGTGCTGGAATTGAGTAGATTGGATTAGATCGAGATGTTGCCACGTTTCTGTTTTGGAAAAGCATGAGCAGTCAACCTAGGGTTCAAGTTTTCGCCAATTTAGATTTGGAATTTGGACGTCCGCTTGTTGAAGAAGTTGTAGGTAATTTAATTATCTTTCAGTGGACATAAAGAACGTTAAATTCTGATCAGCCGTTTGAATGTTATGGATGTTTTACCGAGCGTGTTAAAATCTGTGACGCGATTGGAACAGATCACGGTAATATGTAGATTAAACAACTTTAGATTCCGAATCAGTCTTTCCTTATACCTAGAAAAAGTTGGTGTGACACTATGGATTGGTGGGACATTATAAAATGTGAGTTTAGAGGATAAAACCTTACGGCTCGAGGTTTATTTGCGTTTTCGGGTCTTGGGGGGATTAAGTGATATGACACCACGGAGTGTCGTAACCTTATTTAATTTGCTTGATGAGGTCAAAAACTTTATAAAATATGAAATTGGAGGTTAAAACTTTACGTTATGCCGTTTAATCGCGTTTCCGGGCCGATTTTGGGAGATTGGGCCTTTCCGGGGGAGTTTGGGCCCAAGGGGGGAAGAACCGTGGGCTTTTGTGGAGAGAGATTGGCCCATGGAGGGGGGAGAACGTGGGTAAAGGGGCTAGGGGCGCCTCCTCCCTGCCCTAGCCGCCTCCCCACACGCCTCCACCTCCCCCTTGCGCCTCCACCAATCCCCTCCTCCCTCTAGTCCTCTTCCTCCACCTCCACCTCAAGCCGCGCCACCCCCCCTCCTCCTTGCGCCCCCAAGGACGCCCCCTCGCTGCCACGACACGTCTACGTGCTTCCCTCGCTGTTTGGATGAACCGCGACGAGGGAACCCGAAGGATTTGGCGCGTGGGAGCGAGATCGGGGGATCGAGAGACATTCTTCGTGTTCGTCGTTCGTCGGACTAAGGTATGTCCATGGGGAAACCTTGGGGATGGTCTAGGTGCTGTTCTCATGGTAGATTTAGAGTTTTTAGATCAAGAGGACGTGCTGCCATGGAGTAGATCTGAAAAGAACTAGAGTTCGTATTGTACTCGCCGGGCAGATTTGGAGTCCGTGTTAGGGCGTGCGATTTCGCAATTTTAGAGTCGGAATTTGGCCGACCTCCTGTTGAAGAAGTTGTAGGTATCGTCAAGACCTATTTTGTGTATTTTTTTTGATAATTTTTGGAGTTACGGTCTGAAAGTTATGGCCGTTTTGGTGGGCGCTGTCCAATCTGTGTCGAGGTTGGGACAGTCTGTGTTCAACATTAGATTAAACTAATTAATAAAAGAGTCGTTATGTGAATGATTATTCGGTATTGTGTTACATGAAGAATGAATGGTGAAAAGTAAACATGACATCGTTTTTAGATGTTAATTAATAAAAGAGTCGTTGAGCCAGGTCGGTGAGAAAGTCATATATGGAGATATGACTAATCCGGAGTGCTCTTGAAGAATGTGCATTTATGTCTTGAAACGAGTTTTCCCTTGCTTTCTAATATGAAAAGAAACGAATGAAGAAATTATGGTATGTTGGTTGTGGTGTAGGAGATTTGTGATTCCTTTGCGTCTTGGCATAGGAAGTTAAAATGAATGCTCTTTGGCTATTGACAAATCCTTTCCAAAGTGATTGTGGTGCATGGGATTCAAAGTTGTGCATGGGGATCATTTGGGTTCATGGTTTGTGGCGTTGCTAGTGGTTGATCGTGACTAGTTTGGAAGTGAAGAGTTAAGGAAGGTTGGGTATGGCCCAATTCAAACTTTCTTGGAGAATTGTGTTGTTGAGATGTTCCTCGGTAGGGTTGATTAAATTATTAGGGGACCACTTGGTGGTTGCTAGTGATCGCTTTTCCTTTTGAAGTGTATTGGATCTTTTGTCGTTGGGCAAGGAGCGAGTTGTGTCAACCGCAGAGGAACATTCGGTCTTTTACATTGAGCGAGTCTTAAGGATCCCGGATATAAAGTAGGTTGTTCCTTCCGGTGGTAATCTTAGAGCGTTATGTCTCTCCTGCTTTTGCGTTGTCTTGAGTACAAGGAACCTCGAAGGGAGGTTGGTACCGTGTTCTTACGGAGAGTAGCATTAGTTAAAGGGATCGGGCACTTTAGTGCCAAGGAATGCATGGAATGAGGAGTGTGAGATTGTTTTATTTCGTGTTCGATTGGGACTTTACCCTACCGCTTGGGTCATGCGAGGCCGTATGTGAGTGCATTTGTGTTTCAATGATTGAGTAAGAATTACGGCAAGTTTTGAATGTGAAGTTGTCTTTAGAGCCGTCAGTCTTGAGCCTTAGCTCCTTGTTACGGCGTTGGTCGGTGCAAATCGTAGGGGCTTTTAAGCGGGTTACGAGGCGTGAACCATCGCTCCCTTTGATTTGGTTGTTTGCGAAATGGTGTCTCGGATTCGAGGTCGAATCCTGTTGAAGGGGGGAAGAATGTGACACTACGGATTGGTGTGACATTATAAAATGTGAGTTTAGAGGATAAAACCTTACGGCTCGAGGTTTATTTGCGTTTTCGGGTCTTGGGGGGGATTAAGTGATATGACACCACGGAGTGTCGTAACCTTATTTAATTTGCTTGATGAGGTCAAAAACTTTATAAAATATGAAATTGGAGGTTAAAACTTTACGTTATGCCGTTTAATCGCGTTTCCGGGCCGATTTTGGGAGATTGGGCCTTTCCGGGGGAGTTTGGGCCCAAGGGGGGAAGAACCGTGGGCTTTTGTGGAGAGAGATTGGCCCATGGAGGGGGGAGAACGTGGGTAAAGGGGCTAGGGGCGCCTCCTCCCTGCCCTAGCCGCCTCCCCACACGCCTCCACCTCCCCCTTGCGCCTCCACCAATCCCCTCCTCCCTCTAGTCCTCTTCCTCCACCTCCACCTCAAGCCGCGCCACCCCCCCTCCTCCTTGCGCCCCCAAGGATGCCCCCTCACTGCCACGACACGTCTACATGCTTCCCTCGCTGTTTGGAAGAACCGCGACGAGGGAACCCGAAGGATTTGGCGCGTGGGAGCGAGATCGGGGGATCGAGAGACATTCTTCGTGTTCGTCGTTCGTCGGACTAAGGTATGTCCATGGGGAAACCTTGGGGAAGGTCTAGGTGCTGTTCTGATGGTAGATTTGGAGTTTTTAGATCAAGAGGACGTGCTGCCATGGAGTAGATCTGAAAAGAACTAGAGTTCGTATTGTACTCAGTTTCGGGCAGATTTGGAGTCCGTGTTAGGGCGTGCGATTTCGCAATTTTAGATTCGGAATTTGGCCGACCTCCTGTTGAAGAAGTTCTAGGTATCGTCAAGACCTATTTTTTGTATTTTTTTGATAATTTTTGGAGTTACGGTCTGAAAGTTATGGCCGTTTTGGTGGGCGCTGTCCAATCTGTGTCGAGGTTGGGACAGTCTGTGTTCAACATTAGATTAAACTAATTTAGACTTCGAATATGACAGTACGGACTTCTAGGAAGTTGTAGATAATTTCAATACCTTTCAGTGCATATAAAGAAATTGAAATTCCGCCCAGCCGTTTGGAAGTTATGGCCGTTTTACCGAGCGCTGTCAAATCTGTGACGAGATTGAGACAGTTCGTGTTCAACGTTAGATTAAACAACATTAGAGTCCGAATCAGTCTTTCCCTATAACTAGAAAAAGTTGGTAAATTTCCTAAGCTACGCGAGGATGTACTCGTTTATTCAATTTGGAGTCCTAGAACAGAAGTTATGCCCGTTGGAATGCTGCTGTCTCGAAGGGACAGATTTGCTGTTTTCTGATTTTAGGAGTTGTAAGCGAAGTCGGGGTAGTGGGATATATGTGTGCTGTTTTGTGGACTCGATTTGAGTGTGTGGCACGTGTTTGCAGGTGTTGTGCCTCCAGGAGTTCCCTCAACCTCTCGTCACTCCGTTGCCCATGGTTGAAGGCAAGTGTGTTGTGATGGATAGCGAGTTGTAGGTTGCATGTTGAAATTAGATGGAATTGTCTATACGATTATGATCACTTGCCATGTTTTAATGATTGCTATGATATGATGAGCATGTTTAAGATGTTATGATGCCATGTGTTAATATATGAGTTTTATATATTGTTGGCATGCTTGCATACATGACATGTTACATGGCCCGGGCGGTGAGAAAGTCATTAACTAATCCGGGAAGGTCGGTGAGAAAGTTATGACTAATCCGGAGAGCCATTAGAGTAAGTCCTACATCGTGATTCCATCTACCGTGGGTGGTGGAAGCGAGGAGTAGGCACCCTCCATCTTCGGGATGGAAGGGGGGAGAGGGTGCACACCGACGGGTGTGTACTCAACCCTACCGGTATGAGTTTCCAAGGAGATATGAGCATAACATTGCATTGCATTGCATTGCAATACATATTTAATGATGATGATGTTGTTATGTGCTCAAGTATGAGATGTTATATGTGATGTGAGGTATTATTGTCTTGTAAATGATCTTGTTGTCCATTACAATATGCTTGCTGAGTTTTCGAACTCACGCTTGTGTTTTATGTTGTTTGTTTATTTAGGTACAATGAAATCGGCGAAGGGAAAGGGATCTAGCTACACTCCTCCACGTAGTATCATAATCTAGCTAATTCAATTGCTTTGGAGACACGACAATAAGTATTACAATAATCATTAGTGTATGGTCTGTATGTTTGGTTGTTTCCCTCATGTATATCATGTGGGGCTATGGAGGGAGTTGTTTTAACTTCCTAGAGTTAAATTGATGCTTATTATTTTGCTATCGATGCTTATTGATGTTTTAGTTGATGATTAGCTATCCTTATCGCTGCGTATGGATATCTCGTTTGTCTTACATATTGATATGATGCTATGTTGTTAAGTTTCATGCAAAAACAAAGGAGATGCTGTCAAAATTTCCAATTATTCCAAATGATTACTTCCTGTAATTTACCTTAAATTATGGTATTAAATGTGTCATGATCTATGTTTGGTGACATTCTGGGCTTAGTAAAAGCTGGGGTGTTACAGTTGGTATCAGAGCGGGCTGTAGGTCCTTGGAATGTGAATTTTAGTGTCATGCTATAGGGAAAAACTAAAATATGATGTGGAATAACTTAGAAACATGGCTTAGGTCTTAACTAAAATTTTGTTATAGGATAGCAACATTAAAACTTGCAAAAGTGGTATCACTAATCTAAAATTTGACACACAATGGATGCACAGTAGGAAAGGGTATGGGTATCGTTTCTTTATGCTTAAATGTTGTATTTAAGTTATGATGTTGAATGCTTCCTTTGATAAAGCATGTTGCTATGTCTATGAGATAAATGACTGAATTGCTCTTGTTGTTGTGATAGAGTGGAATTGTGGTACCGAAGGGTTTCGGTCACCTCTTTTTGTTCATAGTAAGGGCGAGGTTTGACGGTATGGCCGGTTAGCGCCATCCCCGAAGAACTATTAACCCCTGTAGGAGAAGAGTGCTTACCCTCTCTGTTGTAGATCGGGTAGTTGACTGGAGTCAAATAGAAGAGTTTGGTGGTGGATTCCTTCGTACGTTCTTTGCCGTTCTGACGGTTGATTTTCGTTGCTTTTCTTGGCTTTAGTTGATTTGAATCAAATGAAAAATGTTGGGTTTTTGCGGATCGTTCCGTATGCGGTGTGTGGTTTTGTCTTCCTTGGTTGAAGACGAAGAAGAGGAGTCTAGTGTTGCGCTTCTTTTGAGCGCCTTTCCAGTTTTAATGATTAGTTTGTTGATGGCTTTATGGGGAAGAAGCATTCAAATTTATCCCTGTGTTTGTCTTTCTCCGAGGTTAACGGAGTTATTATGAGTTATGCCGCACTGGCTGTCAGGGCTGAAGTTCTGTGTCTTTGTAGAAGTAAGTGGTGTTTGATTCGTTATTTTGCTGGTTTAAGAAAATCATCTTTGAAGAACCCTTCCTATTTTGTGAAAGTTTGGAGTTAGGGTTTATTTGCAAAGGTATATTTGATCGATTGGTTCCCTCCAAAGAGGAGTCTTTGAGATTTAAAAGTGTTTTGGAGAATTCCTTTGCATGACCAAGTTTGGGTTTGTCTCATCGCAATTTTGAGAGTCAAATTTTCCTTATGAACTTGGGATGAGTTTTAAAACTAAAATGCTGTAAACAAAGTAGTCTTTTGACTGAAATCGTTTGTCCCTAGTAAGAATTGATGTTTAGCATGTTATGTAGTAGGTAACAATGTGGTTTATGGATTGATGTGTTGCTAAGTTAAATTTTGAGTTGAATCAATTCAATGTGATTAATATCTCTAGCTTGAGAATAAATAGACTACTAGTGTTGCAGTTTACTCTTAGCGAGAATGATTAAATGTGTTAATGTATATGCTTAGAATCTGTTGCCTTGCTTTAAAAGTGCTTATGATCCTTGTTAATGTTAAAAGTTTAAACTTTGATGCATAGTTAAAACATTAAGATGATGTAGACTGCTGTTATTGTAAAAGAAACTTTCTTTGGTTGTTAAAGATGTTCTAATCTAATGGATTAATAGAGAAATTTAATCGTGTTGACTAGTGACTTTAATTTGGATGTTGATTAGAGTTGCTATTTATGTTGTTGCAAACTACTAGTATCTTTGGAAGTATGCAGTTGTGTTGCTACAATGCTAGTATTGATATCAATGGAGAAGACATAAGACTTATTGTTAATGATGTTGTTAATGGTAGTGTTAATGCTAGTATTCAGTCTATTTTAAATAGTGGGGGTATGTTGTGTGGTGGTACTTTTGTTATCACCTATGTATAGGGTAGCTAAAAGTAATGTTGTTGGTTGATGATTATGCCCATTTGTTGTTATTGATGACTAAGTAGTTGTGGTAACTGTTTAGATTATTCGTTGGAAAACCATGGTTAAAATAGAGGGAAATTTTAACATGTTGCAATGGAGTGAGCTTTGGATAATTAACATGATGTACAATTTCATCCTTAATGAATGTATGCCTTGGAATCCTAGTTATGAACTTTGTCTGGTAGAGATAATATTTACATGTTGAAGTCATTGTTTAACTGAATAAGGTTCGGTTGTCGAGACGTGAATATATAGGTGGTATGAAATTTATATGTTGATCTTGCTGAAAGATTTGTGGAAGTACTATGTTTCAAATTTAGAATAAGATGTATTATGATTCGATGAGCCGTGGGGATCATGTCATTATAGTCTTGGTTGGGTGCCTTTTTGATAAGCATCATAAACCCTTATTAAAAAATGTTGGGAATGGTAACTAGAGGAAGAATTTGTTGTGAAACTTTCGGTTGAATTGTGTTGGGGCTCCTCAGATAGTAAATAGTGATTATTGAAGTCTTTAATGGAAAGCGAGTGGAGTACTAGAGATGGTTCCTTTCATGTCGAAATGTTGTCTAAAAACCTTTGAAACTGGTTTGGTTGTTTGCCATCTCGGTTGAATGCTTTCGGTTGAGGTGTTCCTTATGTTGAGTTTCAGAGTTTCCCGAAAACTCGTAGTGGTTGGTGTCGACCTTTGGTTTTGGCAAATTTGTTTAGTTCGTGTTGTGAGTTTGAGTTTACATCCAAAAGTTTTCGAGTGGATCGCGCCCTTCGCGTCAGACCGATTTATCTTTGGAATTAATTTTAAAAGGAAGCAGATGGTCATAAAGGGTTGTGTTGGAAACTTTTGAGTTAAGCCCTTGATGTGTAACTCTATTTGACTAGAGTTGGAGTCATTTGGAAAATATGTCTGGTGTGCGGGTGTTTTACAAGTCTGGATTTTTATGAATATTTCATAAGTGAATTTGGTTAGTGAAGAGTTTTCTTTTTGGATTGAGTTTCCCTCTCTTTTGATAAAAATTTATGGCGCTTGTGTCTGCAGATGTTTGATTTTGGAGTCGATGTTCTGTTCCAAAGGGTTGAGTTTGATTTTGCGAGGTGTTGCAAAGCTAGTGTTAAATCCAAGATGGGTTTTCACACGATGTGGTGTTTTGTTGATTAACGATGTTGCCGTCATAGTGTATATGAATTAGCGCAACTCTCGATGTTATTCGAGATTTATTCATGTGATACCGAGAAAGAAGTCGTTATGTGAATGATTATTCGGTATTGTGTTACATGAAGAATGAATGGTGAAAAGTAAACATGACATCGTTTTTAGATGTTAATTAATAAAAGAGTCGTTGAGCCAGGTCGGTGAGAAAGTCATATATGGAGATATGACTAATCCGGAGTGCTCTTGAAGAATGTGCATTTATGTCTTGAAACGAGTTTTCCCTTGCTTTCTAATATGAAAAGAAACGAATGAAGAAATTATGGTATGTTGGTTGTGGTGTAGGAGATTTGTGATTCCTTTGCGTCTTGGCATAGGAAGTTAAAATGAATGCTCTTTGGCTGTTGACAAATCCTTTCCAAAGTGATTGTGGTGCATGGGATTCAAAGTTGTGCATGGGGATCATTTGGGTTCATGGTTTGTGGCGTTGCTAGTGGTTGATCGTGACTAGTTTGGAAGTGAAGAGTTAAGGAAGGTTGGGTATGGCCCAATTCAAACTTTCTTGGAGAATTGTGTTGTTGAGATGTTCCTCGGTAGGGTTGATTAAATTATTAGGGGACCACTTGGTGGTTGCTAGTGATCGCTTTTCCTTTTGAAGTGTATTGGATCTTTTGTCGTTGGGCAAGGAGCGAGTTGTGTCAACCGCAGAGGAACATTCGGTCTTTTCTGTTGAGCGAGTCTTAAGGATCCTGGATATAAAGTAGGTTGTTCCTTCTGGTGGTAATCTTAGAGCGTTATGTCTCTCCTGTTTCGCGTTGTCTTGAGTACAAGGAACCTCAGAAGGGAGGTTGGTACCGTGTTCTTCTGGAGAGTAGCATTAGTTAAAGGGATCGGGCACTTTAGTGCCAAGGAATGCATGGAATGAGGAGTGTGAGATTGTTTTATTTCGTGTTCTGATTGGGACTTTACCCTACCGCTTGGGTCATGCTGAGGCCGTATGTGAGTGCATTTGGGAGTTTGGGCCCAAGGGGGGAAGAACCGTGGGCTTTTGTGGAGAGAGATTGGCCCATGGAGGGGGGAGAACGTGGGTAAAGGGGCTAGGGGCGCCTCCTCCCTGCCCTAGCCGCCTCCCCACACGCCTCCACCTCCCCCTTGCGCCTCCACCAATCCCCTCCTCCCTCTAGTCCTCTTCCTCCACCTCCACCTCAAGCCGCGCCACCCCCCCTCCTCCTTGCGCCCCCAAGGACGCCCCCTCACTGCCACGACACGTCTACATGCTTCCCTCGCTGTTTGGAAGAACCGCGACGAGGGAACCCGAAGGATTTGGCGCGTGGGAGCGAGATCGGGGGATCGAGAGACATTCTTCGTGTTCGTCGTTCGTCGGACTAAGGTATGTCCATGGGGAAACCTTGGGGAAGGTCTAGGTGCTGTTCTCATGGTAGATTTGGAGTTTTTAGATCAAGAGGACGTGCTGCCATGGAGTAGATCTGAAAAGAACTAGAGTTCGTATTGTACTCAGTTTCGGGCAGATTTGGAGTCCATGTTAGGGCGTGCGATTTCGCAATTTTAGATTCGGAATTTGGCCGACCTCCTGTTGAAGAAGTTGTAGGTATTGTCAAGACCTATTTTGTGTATTTTTTTGATAATTTTTGGAGTTACGGTCTGAAAGTTATGGCCGTTTTGGTGGGCGCTGTCCAATCTGTGTCGAGGTTGGGACAGTCTGTGTTCAACATTAGATTAAACTAATTTAGACTTCGAATATGACAGTACGGACTTCTAGGAAGTTGTAGATAATTTCAATACCTTTCAGTGCATATAAA
The DNA here is from genome assembly GCA_036346355.1 of Rhipidocladum racemiflorum. Taxonomy (NCBI): domain Eukaryota; kingdom Viridiplantae; phylum Streptophyta; class Magnoliopsida; order Poales; family Poaceae; genus Rhipidocladum; species Rhipidocladum racemiflorum. The sequence continues at coordinate 39,158,468 of CM070583.1, read as the reverse complement.
GAAATTGAAATTCCGCCCAGCCGTTTGGAAGTTATGGCCGTTTTACCGAGCGCTGTCAAATCTGTGACGAGATTGAGACAGTTCGTGTTCAACGTTAGATTAAACAACATTAGAGTCCGAATCAGTCTTTCCCTATAACTAGAAAAAGTTGGGAAATTTCCTAAGCTACGCGAGGATGTACTCGTTTATTCAATTTGGAGTCCTAGAACAGAAGTTATGCCCGTTGGAATGCTGCTGTCTCGAAGGGACAGATTTGCTGTTTTCTGATTTTAGGAGTTGTAAGCGAAGTCGGGGTAGTGGGATATATGTGTGCTGTTTTGTGGACTCGATTTGAGTGTGTGGCACGTGTTTGCAGGTGTTGTGCCTCCAGGAGTGCCCTCAACCTCTCGTCACTCCGTTGCCCATGGTTGAAGGCAAGTGTGTTGTGATGGATAGCGAGTTGTAGGTTGCATGTTGAAATTAGATGGAATTGTCTATACGATTATGATCACTTGCCATGTTTTAATGATTGCTATGATATGATGAGCATGTTTAAGATGTTATGATGCCATGTGTTAATATATGAGTTTTATATATTGTTGGCATGCTTGCATACATGACATGTTACATGGCCCGGGCGGTGAGAAAGTCATTAACTAATCCGGGAAGGTCGGTGAGAAAGTTATGACTAATCCGGAGAGCCATTAGAGTAAGTCCTACATCGTGATTCTATCTACCGTGGGTGGTGGAAGCGAGGAGTAGGCACCCTCCATCTTCGGGATGGAAGGGGGGAGAGGGTGCACACCGACGGGTGTGTACTCAACCATACCGGTATGAGTTTCCAAGGAGATATGAGCATAACATTGCATTGCATTGCATTGCAATACATATTTAATGATGATGATGTTGTTATGTGCTCAAGTATGAGATGTTATATGTGATGTGAGGTATTATTGTCTTGTAAATGATCTTGTTGTCCATTACAATATGCTTGCTGAGTTTTCGAACTCACGCTTGTGTTTTATGTTGTTTGTTTATTTAGGTACAATGAAATCGGGCGTATGGAAAGGGATCTAGCTACACTCCTCCACGTAGTATCATAATCTAGCTAATTCACCTGTTTTGGACACACGACAATAAGTATTACAATAATCATTAGTGTATGGTCTGTATGTTTGGTTGTTTCCCTCATGTATATCATGTGGGGCTATGGAGGGAGTTGTTTTAACTTCCTAGAGTTAAATTGATGCTTATTATTTTGCTATCGATGCTTATTGATGTTTTAGTTGATGATTAGCTATCCTTATCGCTGCGTATGGATATCTCGTTTGTCTTACATATTGATATGATGCTATGTTGTTAAGTTTCATGCAAAAACAAAGGAGATGCTGTCAAAATTTCCAATTATTCCAAATGATTACTTCCTGTAATTTACCTTAAATTATGGTATTAAATGTGTCATGATCTATGTTTGGTGACATTCTGGGCTTAGTAAAAGCTGGGGTGTTACAGTTGGAAAATTTCCTAAGCTACGCGAGGATGTACTCGTTTAATTTATTCGGAGTACCAGAACTCAAGTTATTCCTTTTGGAAAGCTGCTGTCCCGACGGGACAGAACCTCTGTTTTTGGTTATTGCGAGTAGTTGGCAATTTCGGGGTAGATGAGGGTTTGCATACTGTTTTGTGGGCATGATTGTGAGTGTGTGGTACCTATGTGCAGGTGGTGTGACACCGGGGGTGCCTTCTACTTCTCGCCAATCCGTCGCCCGTGGTTGAGGCAAGTGTATTGTAATGGATAGCGATTGTAGGTTGTTTGATTGATTGAGATTGAAGTTTGAATATATGATATGTTCACATGCCATGCTTTAATGTTTGCCATTGATATGATGAGTATGTTTATGTCAAAAACTTTATGAATTATGGTATGGGAGGTTAAAACCATAAGGTATGGAGGTTAATAGCGTTTCCGGGCTGTTTCCGGGCCGTTTCAGGGGTTTTGGGCCTTTCCGGGGGAGTTTGGGCCTAAGGGAAAGGTCCGTGGGCTTTGGTGGGATGGTGTTCGAGTCCATTTAGGTTAGGAGTCCTTTTTGGGGGGCCTCCTCCTGCCCTTTTGGACGTGCTCCCCCTGCCCTTGCTGCCCCCCACTTGCAAACCCTAGCCACCACCTCTCTCCCCCACCTCCCCCGCACGCCTCCACCTCTAGCCGCCTTCCCCATTGCTCCACCACCCCTCCACCACCTATCCACCTCCCTTGCTGCACCTAGGTGAGTTCTTGACCTCACCACCTCGAAGATCCATCCATTGGAGCGCTCCGCGACGAGAAGATTCGGTGGATTTGGAGCGAGGAAGGAGATCGCGCGAACCGGGAGGAGATCTATTGGGTTTTCGTGCGTCGGGTGAAGGTATGGCCATGGGAATCCTTGGGGTTGGTCTAGGTACTGTTCTAAGGGTGTTTATCAAGTTTTTAGATCAATTTGTGGTGCTGGAATTAAGTAGATTGGATTAGATCTAGATGTTGCCACGTTTCTGTTTTGGGGCAGCATGAGCAGTCGACCTAGGGTTGACGTTTTCGCCAATTTAGAATCCGAATCTGTCCGTCCGGATGTTGAATAAGTTGTAGATAATTTCATTATCTTTCAGTGGACATAAAGAACGTTAAATTTCGATCAGCCGTTTGATAGTTATGGCTGTTTTACCGAGCGTGTCAAAATCTGTGACACGATTGGAACAGATCACGGTAATCTGTAGATTAAACAATTTTAGATTCCGAATCAGTCTTTCCATATACCTAGGAAAAGTTGGGAAATTTCCTAAGTTACGCAAGGATGTACTCGTTTAATTGATTCAGAGTCCCAGAACTCAAGTTATGCCTTTTGCAAGGATGCTGTCCCGACGGGATAAAACCTCTGTTTTTAGGATTTGCGAGTAGTTGGCAATGTCGGGCTAGATGAGGGTTTGCGTACTATTTTGTGGACATTATTGTGAGTGTGTGACGCCTATGTGCAGGTGATGCGACCCCGGGAGTGCCTTCTACTTCCCGCCAATCCGTTGCCCGTGGTTGAGGCAAGTGTATTGTAATGGATAGCGATTGTAGATTGTTTGATTGATTGAGATTGAAGGTTGAATATATGATATGTTCACATGCCATGCTTTAATGTTTGCCATTGATATGATGAGTATGTTTATTATATGATGATGCCATGTGTTAATGCACAAGATTATCCATGATGATGCCATGTGTTAATGTACAAAGTTAAATATGATGTTGGCATAAATGCATACATGGCATGTTACATGGCTCGGGCGGTGAGAAAGTCATAACTAGTCCGGGAAGGTCGGTGAGAAAGTTATGACTAATTCGAAAAGCCAATGAGTAAGTCCTACATCGTGATTCCATTCACCGCGGTGAACGGAAGCGAGGAGTAGGCACCCTCCATCTTCGGGATGGAAGGGGGGAGAGGGTGCACACCGACGGGTGTGTACTCAACCATACTGGTATGAGTTTCCAGGAGACATGTGCATCGCATTGCATTACATTGCATTGCATTATATGAGGATGTTATATGAGGATGATGGATGATGATGTCAATGATATGCTTATATTATGAATATGAGATGTGTATGATGTTGTATGTGAAAAGTGGTGATGAAGGTATTGGAATGTGTTTTCTTGTTCCATTGCAATATACTTGCTAAGTGATGAACTCACGCTTGTGTTTATGTTGTTTTTCTTAGGTACCATGAATTCGACATGCGGGAAAGGGAGCTAGTCATACGTCATCACTTAGCATCACACATTTGAACAATGACATGTTCCTTCCTTTATGGTTATGGTTAAGTCTTTGAGCTAAACTGTGGTTTCGATGATTCGTTGGTCGTTATGAGTAATTGATTAGTCCATATTTGTCATGAGACGGATAGAATTTCTATCCTTAGTGGTATGGTGGTTGTTTTTCCGTTTGATCATGTTATTGCTATCATTCATTATGCTATATTGACATGTTATTATTGTTGTTGCTTCAATTCATGTTAAAACAAAGGAGATGCTGCCGAAATCTCGGTTTTTAGCATGTGCGCCTTTGCTGGAATTTATGTTTAATTGTGGTATTTAGATGTTGTTTAGCTTATGTTTAGTAGCATTCAGGCATAGTAAATGCCGGGGTGTTATAGTTGGTATCAGAGCGGGCTGTAGGTCCTTGGAATATGTATTTTTAGTGTCATACCTTAGGTTGCAACTAAAATGTGATGTGGAATAACTTAGAAACATGGCTTAGGTTCTAACTAAAACTTTGTCATAGGATATCAACATTAAAACTTGCAAAAGTGGTATAACTAATCTAAAATTTGACACATAATGGATGCACAGTAGGAAAGGGTACGGGTATCGTTTCTTTACGCTTAAATGTTGTATTTAAGCTATGATGTTGAATGCTTTATTTGACAAAGCATGTTGCTATGTCTATGAGATAAATGTTTGAATTGTTCTTGTGGTGGTGATAAAGTAGGGTTGTGGTGCCGAAGGGTTTCGGTCACCTCTTTTTTGTTCATAGTAAGGGTGAGGTTTGACGGTGTGGCCGGTTAGCGCCATCACCGAAGAATCAAGTTAACCCTCGTAGGAGAAGAGTGCTTATCCTTTCTGTCATTGATCGGGTAGTTGACTGGAGTCAAATAGAAGAGTTGATGGTGGTTTCCTTCGGATGTTCTTTGCCGTTCTGACGGTCGGTTTCGTTGCTTTTCTTGGCTTTAGTTGAGTTGAACCAAAATAAAAGTGTTTTGTATTGGATTTTCGCGGATCGTTCCGTATGCGGTGTGTGGGTTTGTCTTCCTTGGTTGAAGACGAAGAAGAGGAGTCTAGGGTTGCGCTTCTTTCGGGCGCATTTCCAGTTTTAATGCTTAGTTTGTTGATTTCTTTATGGGGAAGAAGCATTCGATTTATTCCTGTGGTTGTCTTTCTCCGAGGTTAAAGGAGTTTTTGCGGAGTTGTGCCAGACCTGGCTGTCAGGGCTGAAGTTCATTGGCCTTGTAGGAGTAAGTGGTGTTTGATTTCGTCATTTTACTGGTTTAAGAAATCATCTTTGAAGAACCCTTCTTATTTTGTGAAAGTTTGGAGTTAAGGTTTTATTTGCAAAGGTTTGATTGAGCGCTTGGTTCCCTTTCGAGAAAACTGTCTTTCAACCTTTTTCCTTATGGGAGTCCTTGAGATTTAAAAGTGTTTTGGAGAATTCCTTTTGCATGTCTAAGTTTGGGTTTGTGTCATTGCAATTTTGAGTAGTCTTTTGACTGAAATCATTTGTCCCTATTAAGAATTGTTGTTTAGCATGTTATGTAGCATGTACCAATGTGATTTATGGGATGATGCATTGTTAAGTTAATTTGTGAGTTGAAACAATTCAATGTGATTATCATCTCTAGCTTGAGAATAAATAGACTACTAGTGTTGTAGTTTACTCTGTAGCGGGAATGATTAAATGGGTTGATGTACATGCTTAGAATATGTTGCCTTTCTTTAAAAGTGCTTATGATCCTTGTTAATGTTTCAAGTTTTAAACCCTAATGCATAGTAAAAACTTTAAGATGATGTAGACTGTTGTTATTGATAAAGAAACATTGCTGGTTGTTTAAAGATGTTCTAATCTAATGGATTAATAGAGAAATTTAATCGTGTTGCCTAGCGACTTTAATTTGGAAGTTGATTAGAGTTGCTATTTACGTTGTTGCAAACTACTAGTATATTTGGAAGTATGCAGTTGTGTCTCTACAATGCTAGTATTGATATCAATTGAGAAGACATAAGACTTATTGCTAATGATGTTGTTAAAGGCAGTGTTAATGCTAGTATTCAATCTATTTTAAATATTTGGAGTATGTTGTGTGGTGGTAATTTGGTTATCACCTATGTATAGGGTAGCTAAAAGTAATGTTGTTGGTTAATGATTATGCTCGTTTGTTGTTATTGATGACTAAGTAGTGGTGGTAATTGTTTAGATTACTTGTTGAAAATCATGGTTAAAATAGAGGAAAATTTTAACATGTTGCGATGGAGTGAGTTTTGGATAATTAACATGATGTACAATTTCATCCTTAATGATTGTATGTCGTAGAATCATATTTACGAACCTTGTCTTGTGGAGATAATATTTACATGTTGAAGTCGCTTGTTAACTGAATAAGTTTCGATTGTCGAGACGTTTACATATAGGTGGTATGAAAGTTATTGGTTGGTCACGCTGAAAGTTTTGTTGGAGCACTTGTTTCAAATCTAGATTATGATGTTATTTGTTATGTTGGTCAGTGGGGATCTTGTTGACTTAGTCTTCGTGGGATGTCTTTTCATAAGCATCATAAACTTTATTTATAAGTATTGGGGAAGATAAGAAGAGAAAGAATTTGTTGTGAAGCTTTTGGTTGTATTGTGTTGGGGCTCCTCAGGGAGTAGATAGTAATTATTGAAGTCTTTTAATGGAAAGCGTAGTGGAGTACTAGAGATTGTTCTTTTTATGCTGAGCTTGTGTTTACAAGCTTTTGGACTGGTTTGGTTGTTTGCCATTTTGGTTGAAGGGTTTTCGGTCAAGTTGTTCCATATGCTGTGTTTCGGAGTTTCCCTAAAACTCGTAGAAATTGGTGCAAATATTTGGTTTTGGCTAATTTGTTTAGTCAGTGCTATGAGTATGGATTTACACCCCAAAAGTTTTTGAGTGGATCGCTACCCTTCGCGTCAGACCGAATTATCTTTGGAATTAATTTTAAATGGAAGCAGATGGTCATAAAGGGTTGTGTTGGAAACTTTTGAGTTAAGCCCTTGATGTGTAACTCTATTTGACTAGAGTTGGAGTCATTTGGAAAATGTGTCTGGTGTGCAGGTGTTTCACAAGTCTGGATTTTTATGAATGTTTCATAAGTGAATTCGGTTAGAGAAGAGTTTTCTTTTGGGATTGAGTTTCCCTCTCTTTTGATGAAATTTATGGCAGTTGTTGGTGCAGATGTCTAACTTTGGAGTCAATGTTCTTTTCCAAAATGTTGATTATGGTTAAAATGCGATGTTTTGCAAAGTTTAGCTATCTATCGTTGGTGGTTTCTGATATGATGTGGTGCCTTACTGTTAACTATGCTGCCGACATAGTTTATATGAATTAGCGCAACTCTCGATGTTATTCGAGATTTATTCATGTGATACCGAGGAAGAAGTCGTCATGTGAATGACTTTTCGGTAGTGTGGTTACATGATGAATGAATGGTGAAAAGTAAACAGGACATCGTTTTTAGATGTTAAATGATAAATGAGTCGTTGAGCCAGGTCGGTGAGAAAGTCATATAAGGATATATGACTAATCCGGAGTGCTCTTGAAAAGTGTGCATGCATGTCATGAATCGAGATATCCATTTCTTTCTAGTATGAAAAGAAAGAATGAAGAAATTATGGTATTTTGGTTGTGGTGTAGGAGATTTATGCTTCCTTTGTGATTTGGCTTGGATGTTGCCAAATTATTTCCAAAATGGTTGTTAACGCTTTGGGTTTGAGTTGTCGTGAGTACACTTGGGCTTGATACCTAAGTGTTTTTTGTGAGGACGAGACCCTCTTAAGAAAGGAACCAATTGTGGTTTGGTAAAGTTTTTACGATCCTAGCTTGGGGCTAGGCGTAGAACCTTAGTGGTATAAGGGTGGTTTGTGATGGAGGTTGATGATGTTTGCGTTTAACCATTATTAAGAGTAGCGATGGGTGGAAGTGAAGTTGACGGTAGTTCGGTGATATTTGTCCTGCCGTGAGCAATTGTCGTCACTAGTTGTTCTTGGATTTGAGTCTTGTCTGGGAAAGGATGGAATAAAATGTTAGTATGATCGTGTATCGGAAGGGCAAGTGTGCCTTAATGAGTTTTCCCCTCGATGGAAATTTTCGGGAATGTAGAAAGGTCGTTAAAGGAATTGTGACTTCCTTTGATTATGTCATGTTGAGTTTAATGGAGTATGGTAGTCAGGTTGGTTGTGATAGAAGTATGAAGTGTTTGCCGTGAGGATTCGAGCGTTTTGGGTTGATGGAGCCCTTTGTGGTTGAAACGCAGATTGTGTTTGGGAATGGACGTGAAGGTCGACCTGTGAGAGGTTGCCTTGGTTGAGCTAGATCATTACTTTTCTCGCCAAGTGTTGGTTTTGAGAACTCGCTTGTCGTTTGTTCCGGTTTGAGATTTCGTGCGGTTGTTTTGTGTTGCAGAGAAGTCTTTTGCCCCTTGGGGATTTTTGGTTGTTGTTTTATTGGCGTCCTTCGGATTCGAGGTCGAATCCTGTTGAAGGGGGGAAGAATGTGACACTACGGTATGGTGTGACATTATAGAATGTGAAATTAGAGAATAAAACCTTTCGGCTTGAGGTTTACTCGCGTTTTTGGGCCGTTTGAAGTGATGTGTCACCACGGAGTGTCGTAACCTTTTAAATGGTGCATGTTAAGGTCAAAAACTTTATGAATTATGGTATGGGAGGTTAAAACCATAAGGTATGGAGGTTAATAGCGTTTCCGGGCCGTTTCCGGGCCGTTTCAGGGGTTTTGGGCCTTTCCGGGGGAGTTTGGGCCTAAGGGAAAGGTCCGTGGGCATTGGTGGGATGGTGTTCGAGTCCATTTAGGGTAGGAGTACTGTTTGGGGGGCCTCCTCCTGCCCTTTTGGACGTGCTCCCCTTGCCCTTGCTGCCCCCCACTTGCAAACCCTAGCCGCCACCTCTCTCCCCCACCTCCCCCACACGCCTCCACCTCTAGCCGCCTCCCCCATTGCTCCCCATTGCTCCACCACCCCTCCACCACCTATCCACCTCCCTTGCTGCACCTAGGTGAGTTCTTGACCTCACCACCTCGAAGATCCATCCATTGGAGCGCTCCGCGACGAGAAGATTCGGTGGATTTGGAGCGAGGAAGGAGATCGCGCGAACCGGGAGGAGATCTATTGGGTTTTCGTGCGTCAGGCGAAGGTATGGCCATGGGAATCCTTGGGGTTGGTCTAGGTACTGTTCTAAGGGTGTTTATCAAGTTTTTAGATCAATTTGTGGTGCTGGAATTAAGTAGATTGGATTAGATCTAGATGTTGCCACGTTTCTGTTTCGGGGCAGCATGAGCAGTCGACCTAGGGTTGATGTTTTCGCCAACTTAGAATCCGAATCTGTCCGTCCGGATGTTGAATAAGTTGTAGATAATTTCATTATCTTTCAGTGCACATAAAGAACGTTAAATTTCGATCAGCCGTTTGATAGTTATGGCTGTTTTACCGAGCGTGTCAAAATCTGTGACGCGATTGGAACAGATCACGGTAATCTGTAGATTAAACAACTTTAGATTCCGAATCAGTCTTTCCATATACCTAGGAAAAGTTGGGAAATTTCCTAAGTTACGCGAGGATGTACTCGTTTAATTGATTCAGAGTCCCAGAACTCAAGTTATGCCTTTTGCAAGGCTGCTGTCCCGACGGGACAAAACCTCTGTTTTTAGGATTTGCGAGTAGTTGGCAATGTCGGGGTAGATGAGGGTTTGCGTACTGTTTTGTGGACATGATTGTGAGTGTGTGATGCCTATGTGCAGGTGATGCGACCCCGGGAGTGCCTTCTACTTCCCGCCAATCCGTTGCCCGTGATTGAGGCAAGTGTATTGTAATGGATAGCGATTGTAGATTGTTTGATTGATTGAGATTGAAGGTTGAATATATGATATGTTCACATGCCATGCTTTAATGTTTGCCATTGATATGATGAGTGTGTTTATTATATGATGATGCCATGTGTTAATGCACAAGATTATCCATGATGATGCCATGTGTTAATGTACAAAGTTAAATATGATGTTGGCATAAATGCATACATGGCATGTTACATGGCTCGGGCGGTGAGAAAGTCATAACTAGTCCGGGAAGGTCGGTGAGAAAGTTATGACTAATCCGGAAAGCCAATGAGTAAGTCCTACATCGTGATTCCATTCACCGCGGTGAACGGAAGCGAGGAGTAGGCACCCTCCATCTTCGGGATGGAAGGGGGGAGAGGGTGCACACCGACGGGTGTGTACTCAACCATACCGGTATGAGTTTCCAGGAGACATGTGCATCGCATTGCATTACATTGCATTGCATTATATGAGGATGTTATATGAGGATGATGGATGATGATGTCAATGATATGCTTATATTATGAATATGAGATGTGTATGATGTTGTATGTGAAAAGTGGTGATGAAGGTATTGGAATGTGTTTTCTTGTTCCATTGCAATATACTTGCTAAGTGATGAACTCACGCTTGTGTTTATGTTGTTTTTCTTAGGTACCATGAATCCGACATGCGGGAAAGGGAGCTAGTCACACGTCATCACTTAGCATCACACATTTGAACAATGACATGTTCCTTCCTTTATGGTTATGGTTAAGTCTTTGAGTTAAACTGTGGTTTCGATGATTCGTTGGTCGTTATGAGTAACTGATTAGTCCATATTTGTCATGAGACGGATAGAATTTCTATCCTTAGTGGTATGGTGGCTGTTTTTCCGCTTTGATCATGTTATTGCTATCGCTCATTATGCTATATTGACATGTTATTATTGTTGTTGCTTCAATTCATGTTAAAACAAAGGAGATCTTGCCGAAATCTCGCTTTTAGCATGTGCGCCTTTGCTGGAATTTATGTTTAATTGTGGTATTTAGATGTTGTTTAGCTTATGTTTGGTAGCATTCAGGCATAGTAAATGCCGGGTGTTACAAATGTTTAAAGTTTTAAACCACGATGCATAGTTAAAACATTAAGATGATGTAGACTGCCGTTATTGTTAAAGAAACTTTCTTTGGTGGTTTAAAGATGTTCTAATCTAATGGATTAATAGAGAAATTTAATCGTGTTGACTAGTGACTTTAATTTCGAAGTTGATTGGAGTGGTTATTTATGTTGTTGCAAACTACTAGTATATTTGGAAGTATGCAGTTGTGTCCCTTCAATGCTAGTATTCAATCTATTTTAAATAGTTGGAGTATGTTGTGTGATGGTAATTTTGTTATCACCTATGTATAGGGTAGCTAAAAGTAATGTTGATTGGTTGATGATTAAGCCCATTTGTTGTTATTGATGACTTAGTAGTGGTGGTAACTGTTTAGATTACTCGTTGGAAAACCATGGTTAAAATAGAGGAAAATTTTAACATGTTGCGATGGAGTGAGCTTTGGATAATTAACATGATGTAGAATTTTATCCTTAATGAACGTATGTCTTAGAATCATAGTTATGAACTCTGTCTTGTAGAGATAATATTTACATGTTGAAGTCGTTTGTTAACTGAATGAGTTTCGATTGTCGAGTTGTTGACATATAGGTGGTATGAAATTTATATGTTGTTCTTGCTGAAAGATTTGTGGAAGTAGTATGTTTCAAATTTAGAATAAAAAGTATTATATTTCGGTGATCCGTGGGGATCATGTCAATATAGTTTTGGTTGGGTGCCTTTTTGATAAGCATCATAAACCCTAATTAAAAGTGTTGGGGAAGATAATAAGAGAAATATTTTGTTTTGAAGCTCTTGTTGTAACCGGAGGGGTTTCTCGACGAGTAAATAGTGAATATTGAATGTTTAAAAGATAATTATAGGGTTTCATGCTGAGCTTGTGTTTAAAACCTTTTGGACTGGTTTGGTTGTTTGCTATCTTGGTCAAATGCTTTCGATCAAGGCGTTTTTTTTATGTTGTGTGTTAGAGTTTCCCTAAACTCGTAGGGATTGGTGTTGATCTTTAGGTTTGGCCCATTTGTTTAGTTGTGCTATGAGTATGGATTGACACCCAATTTTAAGTGGATCGCGCTCCTTCACGTTCGCCCTGAATTTTCTTTGGGAATAAATTTTAAAGGAAGCAGTTGGACATAGTGGGTTGTGTTGGAGTTTCTTGGGATTTAATTTGTGACTCTTTTTGGCTAGAATTGGAGTTATTTGGAAAATGTGTGTGGTGTTTGCAAGTGTTTCAAAAGGGTGGATTTTATGAATGTTTCATCAGTGATTTTGTTAGTGAAGTGTTCCCTTCTTGAAAATGAGTTTCCCTTTCTTGTTGAGAACATTTGTGGCGGTTGTGTGTGCTGATGTTTAACTTTGGAGTCGATGTTCTTTTCCAAAATGCAGATTTTGGTTAAAATGTGAGGTTTTGCAAGTTTAGCTTTCGAGAAATGGTGGGTTCTGACATGACGTGGTGTGTTCCAGCTAACGGTGTTGCAGTCATAGTCTATATGATTTAGCGCAGCCGTCAATGTTATGTGTGTTTCAATCATGTGATACCGAGGAAGAAGTCTTTTGGTGAATGACTTTTCGGTATTGTTGTTACATGATGAGTGAATGGTGAAAACGAAGCATGGCATCGTTTATAAATGTTCAATGATAAATGACTCGGTGAGCCAGGTCGGTGAGAAAGTCATATATGGATATATGACTAATCCGGAGTGCTCTTGAAAAGTGTGCATTCTTGTCATGTATCGAGATTTCCATTTCTACCTAGTATGAAAAGAAAGAATGAATAATTTGTGGTGTTTTGGCTGTGGTGTTAGAGGTTTGAGTTTTCTTTGCGATTTGGCTTAGAAAAATGACATGAGTACTCTTTGGTTGTTGCCGAACTCTTTCCAATGTGGCTTTTAGCGCCTTGGAGTTCGAGTTGTTGGATGTGGATCATTTTGGGTTCATGGGTCTTGGTGGAGCTTACTCAATGATTGTACCCTTGTTCGATTCTTTGAAAGGAAGAACGCGAGGGCTAAACCTTCTTAGAAAGAGAAATCTAGTGTGGGTTTGTAATGACCTAAGATATTAGGCGTTGCTAGTGGTTGATCGTAACTAGTTTGGAAGTGAAGAGTAAAGGAAGGTTGTGTAGGACTCAATTCAAACCTTCTTGGAGAATTGTGTCATTGATGTGTCCTCGGTAGGGTTGATTAAATTATTAGTGGACCACTTGGTGGTTGCTAGTAATTGCTTTTCCTTTTCAAGTGTATTGGATCTTTTGTCGCCGAGCTCGAGCGAGTTGTGTCAACCGATGTGGATTGCTCGGTTCATATTGTTTTTGAGGGTTTTAAGGACCCTGGTTATAAAGTAGGTTTTTCCTTCGGTGGTAGTGGTGGGTATTGGTCTTTTGTAAAAGATCAATCTTTGCAAGGTGTTAGCCGATTGTTCAAGCAGTTGGTAGTCTTGGAGTGTTGTGTCATGCTTGGTTCAAGGCTGCCTAGAATACTGACGAACCACAGTAGAGAGGTTGAGATGTGAAAGAACTTTTGTGCGTGGGAGGTGAAGAGGGTTCTAGAGGTTGGTGCCGTGTTCTTCTGAGGAGAAACATCGGTTAAAGGGATCGGGCACTTTAGTGCCAAGGAATGCATAAAAATGAGGATTATGAGACCGTTTCCCTTCATTGTCAGCTTAGGAAGTTATCCTTCTGCTTGGGACGTTTTGAATCCTTATGTTTGTACTCGGTGTTTCAAAGTGGAGTAAGAATTCTGGCAAGTTTTGAATGTGAGTTATCTTTAGAGCTGTCAGTCTTTGATCCTTAGCTCCTTGCTTCTGAGTGCTGGCTAGTGCAAATCGTAGGTGTTTCTAAGCGGGTTCTGGGGCGTGAACCATAGCTCCCTTCGATTTGGTTGTTTGCGAAGTGGCGTGTCTCGGATTCGGGGTCGAATCCTGTTGAAGGGGGGAGAATGTGACACCACGGAGTGTCGTAATCTTATAAAATGTGGATGTTGAGGTCAAAACATTATAAAATATGTAAATGGAGGTTAAAACTTTACGTTATGCCGTTTATAGCGTGTTTTTGGGCCGTTTTCGGGTGTTTGGGCCTCTCCGGGGGACTTTGGGCCTTGGGGTTGAGTTGGGCCTCCGGTGGAAGGGTTTGGGCCCAAGGGGGGACTTTTGGGCAGCCAAATCTGGCCCCCACCCCTTGGTGCGCCCCAAACCCCCTCTCCCAACCTTAGCCGCCACCCCTAGCCCCCCCATGCGCCTCCACCCTTCCCCTTCCTCTCCATCTTCCCCTATGGCGCCACCACCCCTCTCCTACCCTCTCCACCTCCCTTGCTACCCCTAGGGGAGTTCTCCACCTCAACACCTCAAAGATCCATCCATTGGAGCGCTCCGCGATGACGAGATCCGGTGGATTTGGAGCGAGGAAGGAGATCGCGCGAACCGAGAGGAGATCCATTGGGTTTTCGTGCGTTGGGCAAAGGTATGGCCATGGGAATACTTGGGGTTGGGCTAGGTACTGTTCTAAGGGTGTTTATCAAGTTTTTAGATCAATTGGTGGTGCTGGAATTGAGTAGATTGAATTAGATCTAGATGTTGCCACGTTTCTGTTTTGGGACAGCATGAGTAGTCAACATAGGGTTCAAGTTTTTGCCAATTTAGATTTGGAATTTGGACGTCCGCCTGTTGAATAAGTTGTAGGTAATTTAATTATCTTTTAGTGGAGATAAAGAACGTTAAATTCCGATCAGCCGTTTGAAAGTTGTGGCTGTTTTACCGAGCGTGTTAAAATCTGTGATGCGATTGGAACAGATCACGGTAATCTGTAGATTAAACAACTTTAGATTCCGAATCAGTCTTTCCATATACCTAGGAAAAGTTGGGAAATTTCCTAAGTTACGCGAGGATGTACTCGTTTAATTGATTCAGAGTCCCAGAACTCAAGTTATGCCTTTTGCAAGGCTGCTGTCCCGACGGGACAAAACCTCTGTTTTTAGGATTTGCGAGTAGTTGGCAATGTCGGGGTAGATGAGGGTTTGCGTACTGTTTTGTGGACATGATTGTGAGTGTGTGATGCCTATGTGCAGGTGATGCGACCCCGGGAGTGCCTTCTACTTCCCGCCAATCCGTTGCCCGTGATTGAGGCAAGTGTATTGTAATGGATAGCGATTGTAGATTGTTTGATTGATTGAGATTGAAGGTTGAATATATGATATGTTCACATGCCATGCTTTAATGTTTGCCATTGATATGATGAGTGTGTTTATTATATGATGATGCCATGTGTTAATGCACAAGATTATCCATGATGATGCCATGTGTTAATGTACAAAGTTAAATATGATGTTGGCATAAATGCATACATGGCATGTTACATGGCTCGGGCGGTGAGAAAGTCATAACTAGTCCGGGAAGGTCGGTGAGAAAGTTATGACTAATCCGGAAAGCCAATGAGTAAGTCCTACATCGTGATTCCATTCACCGCGGTGAACGGAAGCGAGGAGTAGGCACCCTCCATCTTCGGGATGGAAGGGGGGAGAGGGTGCACACCGACGGGTGTGTACTCAACCATACTGGTATGAGTTTCCAGGAGACATGTGCATCGCATTGCATTACATTGCATTGCATTATATGAGGATGTTATATGAGGATGATGGATGATGATGTCAATGATATGCTTATATTATGAATATGAGATGTGTATGATGTTGTATGTGAAAAGTGGTGATGAAGGTATTGGAATGTGTTTTCTTGTTCCATTGCAATATACTTGCTAAGTGATGAACTCACGCTTGTGTTTATGTTGTTTTTCTTAGGTACCATGAATCCGACATGCGGGAAAGGGAGCTAGTCACACGTCATCACTTAGCATCACACATTTGAACAATGACATGTTCCTTCCTTTATGGTTATGGTTAAGTCTTTGAGTTAAACTGTGGTTTCGATGATTCGTTGGTCGTTATGAGTAACTGATTAGTCCATATTTGTCATGAGACGGATAGAATTTCTATCCTTAGTGGTATGGTGGCTGTTTTTCCGTTTGATCATGTTATTGCTATCGTTCATTATGCTATATTGACATGTTATTATTGTTGTTGCTTCAATTCATGTTAAAACAAAGGAGATGCTGCCGAAATCTCGGTTTTTAGCATGTGCGCCTTTGCTGGAATTTATGTTTAATTGTGGTATTTAGATGTTGTTTAGCTTATGTTTGGTAGCATTCAGGCATAGTAAATGCCGGGGTGTTACAAATGTTTAAAGTTTTAAACCCTGATGCATAGTTAAAACATTAAGATGATGTAGACTGCCGTTATTGTTAAAGAAACTTTGCTGGTGGTTTAAAGATGTTCTAATCTAATGGATTAATAGAGAAATTTAATCGTGTTGACTAGTGACTTTAATTTCGAAGTTGATTGGAGTGGTTATTTATGTTGTTGCAAACTACTAGTATATTTGGAAGTATGCAGTTGTGTCCCTTCAATGCTAGTATTCAATCTATTTTAAATAGTTGGAGTATGTTGTGTGATGGTAATTTTGTTATCACCTATGTATAGGGTAGCTAAAAGTAATGTTGATTGGTTGATGATTAAGCCCATTTGTTGTTATTGATGACTTAGTAGTGGTGGTAACTGTTTAGATTACTCGTTGGAAAACCATGGTTAAAATAGAGGAAAATTTTAACATGTTGCGATGGAGTGAGCTTTGGATAATTAACATGATGTAGAATTTTATCCTTAATGAACGTATGTCTTAGAATCATAGTTATGAACTCTGTCTTGTAGAGATAATATTTACATGTTGAAGTCGTTTGTTAACTGAATGAGTTTCGATTGTCGAGTTGTTGACATATAGGTGGTATGAAATTTATATGTTGTTCTTGCTGAAAGATTTGTGGAAGTAGTATGTTTCAAATTTAGAATAAAAGTATTATATTTCGTGATCCGTGGGGATCATGTCAATATAGTTTTGGTTGGGTGCCTTTTTGATAAGCATCATAAACCCTAATTAAAAGTGTTGGGGAAGATAATAAGAGAAATATTTTGTTTTGAAGCTCTTGTTGTAACCGGAGGGGTTTCTCGACGAGTAAATAGTGAATATTGAATGTTTAAAAGATAATTATAGGGTTTCATGCTGAGCTTGTGTTTAAAACCTTTTGGACTGGTTTGGTTGTTTGCTATCTTGGTCAAATGCTTTCGATCAAGGCGTTTTTTTTATGTTGTGTGTTAGAGTTTCCCTAAACTCGTAGGGATTGGTGTTGATCTTTAGGTTTGGCCCATTTGTTTAGTTGTGCTATGAGTATGGATTGACACCCAATTTTAAGTGGATCGCGCTCCTTCACGTTCGCCCTGAATTTTCTTTGGGAATAAATTTTAAAGGAAGCGATTGGACATAGTGGGTTGTGTTGGAGTTTCTTGGGATTTAATTTGTGACTCTTTTTGGCTAGAATTGGAGTTATTTGGAAAATGTGTGTGGTGTTTGCAAGTGTTTCAAAAGGGTGGATTTTATGAATGTTTCATCAGTGATTTTGTTAGTGAAGTGTTCCCTTCTTGAAAATGAGTTTCCCTTTCTTGTTGAGAACATTTGTGGCGGTTGTGTGTGCTGATGTTTAACTTTGGAGTCGATGTTCTTTTCCAAAATGCAGATTTTGGTTAAAATGTGAGGTTTTGCAAGTTTAGCTTTCGAGAAATGGTGGGTTCTGACATGACGTGGTGTGTTCCATTAACGGTGTTGCAGTCATAGTCTATATGATTTAGCGCGGCCGTCAATGTTATGTGTGTTTCAATCATGTGATACCGAGGAAGAAGTCTTTTGGTGAATGACTTTTCGGTATTGTTGTTACATGATGAGTGAATGGTGAAAACGAAGCATGGCATCGTTTATAAATGTTCAATGATAAATGACTCGGTGAGCCAGGTCGGTGAGAAAGTCATATATGGATATATGACTAATCCGGAGTGCTCTTGAAAAGTGTGCATTCTTGTCATGTATCGAGATTTCCATTTCTACCTAGTATGAAAAGAAAGAATGAATAATTTGTGGTGTTTTGGCTGTGGTGTTAGAGGTTTGAGTTTTCTTTGCGATTTGGCTTAGAAAAATGACATGAGTACTCTTTGGTTGTTGCCGAACTCTTTCCAATGTGGCTTTTAGCGCCTTGGAGTTCGAGTTGTTGGATGTGGATCATTTTGGGTTCATGGGTCTTGGTGGAGCTTACTCAATGATTGTACCCTTGTTCCGATTCTTTGAAAGGAAGAACGCGAGGGCTAAACCTTCTTAGAAAGAGAAATCTAGTGTGGGTTTGTAATGACCTAAGATATTAGGCGTTGCTAGTGGTTGATCGTAACTAGTTTGGAAGTGAAGAGTAAAGGAAGGTTGTGTAGGACTCAATTCAAACCTTCTTGGAGAATTGTGTCATTGATGTGTCCCTCGGTAGGGTTGATTAAATTATTAGTGGACCACTTGGTGGTTGCTAGTAATTGCTTTTCCTTTTCGAAGTGTATTGGATCTTTTGTCGCCGAGCTCTGAGCGAGTTGTGTCAACCGATGTGGATTGCTCGGTTCATATTGTTTTTGAGGGTTTTAAGGACCCTGGTTATAAAGTAGGTTTTTCCTTCGGTGGTAGTGGTGGGTATTGGTCTTTTGTAAAAGATCAATCTTTTGCAAGGTGTTAGCCGATTGTTCAAGCAGTTGGTAGTCTTGGAGTGTTGTGTCATGCTTGGTTCGCGTCGTCTAGAATACGACGAACCACAGTAGAGAGGTTGAGATGTGAAAGAACTTTTGTGCGTGGGAGGTGAAGAGGGTTCTAGAGGTTGGTGCCGTGTTCTTCTGAGGAGAAACATCGGTTAAAGGGATCGGGCACTTTAGTGCCAAGGAATGCATAAAAATGAGGATTATGAGACCGTTTCCCTTCATTGTCAGCTTAGGAAGTTATCCTTCTGCTTGGGACGTTTTGAATCCTTATGTTTGTACTCGGTGTTTCAAAGTGGAGTAAGAATTATGGCAAGTTTTGAATGTGAGTTATCTTTAGAGCTGTCAGTCTTTGATCCTTAGCTCCTTGCTTCTGAGTGCTGGCTAGTGCAAATCGTAGGTGTTTCTAAGCGGGTTCTGGGGCGTGAACCATAGCTCCCTTCGATTTGGTTGTTTGCGAAGTGGCGTGTCTCGGATTCGGGGTCGAATCCTGTTGAAGGGGGGAGAATGTGACACCACGGAGTGTCGTAATCTTATAAAATGTGGATGTTGAGGTCAAAACATTATAAAATATGTAAATGGAGGTTAAAACTTTACGTTATGCCGTTTATAGCGTGTTTTTGGGCCGTTTTCGGGTGTTTGGGCCTCTCCGGGGGACTTTGGGCCTTGGGGGTTGAGTTGGGCCTCCGGTGGAAGGGTTTGGGCCCAAGGGGGGACTTTTGGGCAGCCAAATCTGGCCCCCACCCCTTGGTGCGCCCCAAACCCCCTCTCCCAACCTTAGCCGCCACCCCTAGCCCCCCCATGCGCCTCCACCCTTCCCCTTCCTCTCCATCTTCCCCTATGGCGCCACCACCCCTCTCCTACCCTCTCCACCTCCCTTGCTACCCCTAGGGGAGTTCTCCACCTCAACACCTCAAAGATCCATCCATTGGAGCGCTCCGCGATGACGAGATCCGGTGGATTTGGAGCGAGGAAGGAGATCGCGCGAACCGAGAGGAGATCCATTGGGTTTTCGTGCGTTGGGCAAAGGTATGGCCATGGGAATACTTGGGGTTGGGCTAGGTACTGTTCTAAGGGTGTTTATCAAGTTTTTAGATCAATTGGTGGTGCTGGAATTGAGTAGATTGAATTAGATCTAGATGTTGCCACGTTTCTGTTTTGGGACAGCATGAGTAGTCAACATAGGGTTCAAGTTTTTGCCAATTTAGATTTGGAATTTGGACGTCCGCCTGTTGAATAAGTTGTAGGTAATTTAATTATCTTTTAGTGGAGATAAAGAACGTTAAATTCCGATCAGCCGTTTGAAAGTTGTGGCTGTTTTACCGAGCGTGTTAAAATCTGTGATGCGATTGGAACAGATCACGGTAATCTGTAGATTAAACAACTTTAGATTCCGAATCAGTCTTTCCTTATACCTAGAAAAAGTTGGGAAATTTCCTAGGCTACGCGAGGATGAACTCGTTTATTTGATTCGGAGTCCCAGAACTCAAGTTATGCCTTTTGGAAGGCTGCTGTCCCGACGGGACAGAACCTCTGTTTTTGGTTATTGTGAGTAGTTGGCAATGTCGGGGTAGATGAGGGTTTGCATACTGTTTTGTGGGCATGATTGTGAGTGTGTGGTACCTATGTGCAGGTGGTGTGACACCGGGGGTGCCTTCTACTTCTCGCCAATCCGTCGCCCGTGGTTGAGGCAAGTGTATTGTAATGGATAGCGATTGTAGGTTGTTTGATTGATTGAGATTGAAGTTTGAATATATGATATGTTCACATGCCATGCTTTAATGTTTGCCATTGATATGATGAGTATGTTTATTATGTGATGATGCCATGAGTTAATGTACAAGTTAAGTATGATGTTGGCATAAATGCATACATGGCATGTTACATGGCTCGGGCGGTGAGAAAATGATAACTAGTCCGGGGAAGGTCGGTGAGAAAGTTATGACTAATCCGGAAAGCCAATGAGTAAGTCCTACATCATGATTCCATTCACCGCGGTGAACGGAAGCGAGGAGTAGGCACCCTCTATCTTCGGGATGGAAGGGGGGAGAGGGTGCACACCGACGGGTGTGTACTCAACCATACCGGTATGAGTTTCCAGGAGACATGTGCATCGCATTGCATTACATTGCATTGTATCATATGAGGATGTTATATGAGGTTGATTTATGATGATGTCAATGATATGCTTACATTATGACTATGAGATGTGTATGATGTTGTATGTGAAAAGTGGTGATGAAGGTATTGGAATGTGTTTTCTTGTTCCATTGTAATATACTTGCTGAGTGATGAACTCACACTTGTGTTTATGTTGTTTTTCTTAGGTACCATGAATCCGGCATGCGGGAAAAAGGGGTTAGCTACACATCTACACGTAGCTCCACACAAATTAGACAAGTGTTACCACTTGTAGTCATGATAATAAAAGTATTGCCATGAAACTTGGAGAATTGCTTAACTATGTGCTCGGTCTTACTATTTGATTCGTTTAGCTCATGAAGTGGTTGAAGTCTTTATCCTGGACTTATATTGTTGCTATGTCACATGTTATTGCTGTTTTAGATGCTTTCCATTATGATATAACTTGTGATACTTTGTTGATGCTCCGAATCATGGAAAAACAAAGGATATGCTGCCGAAATTTTTCGGTATTAGCATTTGTTCCTTTGCTGTAATTTACTTGTAATTGTGGTATTTAGAGGTTGCTTAATCTATGTTTGGTAGCATTCGGGCATATTAAATGCCGGAATGTTACACTAGAGCCAATCTTTTTGGACAAAAGATTCGAAGAAGATATTGAAGATAACGATGATGATGAGGTCATACCTACAGAACGAGAAGATGTTCCTGAACCAATTGATGTGACTACTACTTCAGACCTTCCTGCACCTCCCACGACGACTGAATCAACTGGACCTCCCCTTGCTGTTTTGAAGAACCATCCTCCTGAACAAATTATTGGAAGTCTTCATGAAAGGGTGACACGTTCTAATTCATCTCAAACTCTTTTATGCATGCATTCTGCTTTTGTTACAAATTTTGAACCTAAGAACATTACTCATGCTTTAACTGATAGTTCTTGGGCGGATGCGATGCATGAAGAGTTAGAAAACTTTGAACGGAATAAAGTTTGGTCTTTAGTGGAACCTCCTAAAAATCAAAACATTATTGGAACAAAATGGGTTTTTAAGAACAAGTTAAATGAAGATGGAATAATTGTTAGAAACAAAGCAAGA
Source organism: Rhipidocladum racemiflorum (assembly GCA_036346355.1). NCBI lineage: Eukaryota > Viridiplantae > Streptophyta > Magnoliopsida > Poales > Poaceae > Rhipidocladum > Rhipidocladum racemiflorum. Next base: position 39,136,867 of record CM070583.1, on the reverse strand, counting down.
CTTGTAGCTCAAGGTTATTCCCAACTTGAAGGAATTGATTTTGATGAAACATTTGCTCCTGTTGCTCGTTTAGAAGCTATTCGCATTCTCTTGGCTTTTGCAGCATCAAAAGGTTTTAAGTTATTTCAAATGGATGTGAAAAGTGCTTTTCTAAACGGTTTTATAGAAGAAGAAGTTTTTGTGAAACAACCTCCTGGCTTTGAAAATGAAAAATTTCCTAATCATGTATATCGTTTGTCAAAAGCTCTTTATGGATTAAAACAAGCCCCTCGTGCTTGGTATGATAGATTAAAAGGCTTCTTGCTTCAACATAATTTTGAGATGGGAAAAGTTGATAAAACTCTACTTACTCAAAATTCAAATGATCAATTTCTTGTGGTGCAAATTTATGTGGATGATATTATCTTTGGAGGATCCTCCCACTCTCTTGTGTTGCATTTTTCTGAGCTAATGTCCAGGGAATTCGAGATGAGTATGATGGGAGAGTTGACATACTTTCTTGGATTTCAAATCAAGCAAGCGAAAGACGGGATCTTCCTGCACCAATCCAAGTATACAAAGGAGCTACTAAAGAAATTTGATATGGGAGAAGGAAAGTCAGTATCTACTCCAATGAGCACAACAACAATTTTGGATCCTGACGAAAATGGTGTCGAGATGGACCAAAAGGAATACAGAAGCATGATTGGATCACTTATGTACTTGACTGCTTCGAGGCCTGACATACATTTTGCAGTATGTTTGTGCGCTCGATTTCAAGCCTCTCCTCGAGAATCACATCGACAAGCAACTAAAAGAATTTTCAGGTATCTCCGCTCCACTTCTGAATTTGGCATTTGGTATTCTTGTTCTTCTTCGCTTACACTCCTAGGATATTCTGATGCTGATTTTGCGGGGTGTAGATTAGATAGAAAGAGTACTTCTAGCACATGTCATTTTCTTGGCACTTCACTTGTGTCAAGGCCCTCAATTCAAAAATTCCTGGGAAGTCCGGAATATCCGGATAAAACATCCGGAGTGTCCGAACAACCCGGAATATCCGGATAAAACATCCGGAGTGTCCGGATCGGGTTGGCCGAAGGCCTCAACCCGGAGTGTCCGGGTTGAAGATCCAGAGTATCCGGGTTGATTCCACCGAAGACCCCAACCCGGAGTCTCCGGGTTAGCGTCCGGAGTGTCCGGTATTTGCGGTGGGGGGGTTGGAGTATAAAAATCCTATTTCGTGGCGCCCCTCCATTCTTTCTCTTCCATGTTGTTTCCCCACTCTTTGGTGCTACTCCCATCCACCCCGAGCTCCACTCCGGCGAGCCCCACCGGCCGACGACCTCCCGTGGCTCCTCCCCGGTGGCTCCTCCATCCCGTGGAAACTCCTCCTCTAGCCGGTGTCCTCCTTCCTCTACCCGGCATTGTTCTCCTCCATAATCCTTGGGGGTAAGTCCTCTTCTTGGGGGTTGATTCGTGGGGTTTCTTGGGTTCTAGGGTCATCCGTGGTGGGTTGGAGCCTAGGTCTAGATTTGGGAGTTGGGGTTGAATTTTGAGCTCTAGGGTTTTTGAGGTGTGGTGATTTTTGGGTTGGATTGGGGTTGGATTGGGAATGTAGGGTGCTTAGGTTAGAGATCGAGGGTGAGTGAGGCCCTCTTAAGCTTTGGATTAGGTTTGGTTGGAGGTGTTAGGAATGAGCCCCATTCGTCGTGGTTCGAGCTAGCTTGGAGCTTCTCTGGCTCGACCACGTGTAGAAAAGTCGTAGATCAGGTCCCCGCGGTGCTGTAAGACTTGGGAGCACCCCTTTATTTGCACGTCATCTTCCAAGGCCTGGGCCGTCCGGAGTGTCCGGACAAATGGTCCGGAGTGTCCGCCCTGCCCGGAGTATCCGGCCCGAAGGGGCCGGAGAGTCCGGATAAAATACCCGGACTATCCGGGTTAGGCTGATCTGTCCAGGTTGAGTCGAGTTGTTCGGTTGTGTCGTTTCGTCAGGGATTTTTCAATTGTGGTTGTTTCATTGCATTAGCATGCATCTTATTATGCATTGAACTCGTGTAGAGAGCGATTCCGCGGGACTTGACGCCGCGGCGACTAAGGGTACTGTCGGGACCCGAATTTGCAAATCCGGACCCTCTGTGTATTCAGCACTAGTCCAGGATCACGCTAGTGCACACAGTCTCAACATAGATGAATATCACAATCATACACAGCGGAATAGTAAAAGTAACACAAATATAGAATATAAACTATTGAACGACCTTAATGTCAACCTTACACTTGCGAAGCCTTGACAGCTTCAACTCCAATTAAGCAGCAGCGGAATGAAGAACACCGGTGAATCCCATCAATACGCCACAGGCAACTGACAGGGTTCGACTCCTAGATAATCGCCTTCTCACGGAACTTCTTCTTCTTCGATGATGTAGACTTTTGCTCACTGGTGATTGTTTGTTTGCAAGGGGTGAGTACATAAAGCACTCAGCAAGTCATGCACAGAATGCAAGTCTAATAACTATATGCATGGCTTATTCCAAATGACAGGCTGAATGGTTATTTTGCAGAAAAGCAACAATCACAAATAATCATAATAGATTGTAAAGCGGTAAAACAAGTAATAACAGTAATAGATTCCACAGTTATTTCACAAGTAAACCATTCCACATCCTTAAACAGTATACTGTAAATATGTTTTAGTCAAACTGCTGTCTTTCAAATTATGTATTACTTTTCGATGAATTGATTCAACTCTTGCTTTTCGCAATAGACTTAGTGTAGCAGCCTTTCATTGAATCAGCCTGCATTAAATTTATATTTGCATACACTAAAGTCTTGCGAGTACATACGTGTACTCACCGTTCTCGCTAACCTTTTTCCAACAGAGAGGAAGGTACAGGTGATGATGTCCTGGGTGATCTTGAGCTTGATTCTGCGAGTCTTTGTAACCGTGAGGTCCTCCTCCGCCACCGCCTTAGGGTGTGTTCGGGCTCGACCGGTTTGATGTCACTTTTGGTTTCCGTTGTCGTTCTTTCTTTTGTAATCTACGCCGTAGGATATTGTCGATTTACGCTTGATTATGTAAATTAAGTTAACTTAGTTCGTTTGTGCGTTGATACTTGTGTTGTTGGTACGCGATCTTGGGCTATTGATCCAGTGGAACGATGATCGGATGCGTCACAGTGCAAGTGCGAAGCTAAGGGTTCGATTCCATCGATCGAATTTTTGGGTTCAGATTTTCGGTATCGAGGCTTCATGTTGCTATACGGTGCTATACGCTACAGTAGACGGCGTACAGTACGGTATAGGACAAGGGGCCCTCACAATTTGGAAAATGTGTCTAGTGTGCGGATGTTTCACAAGTCTGGATTTTTATGAATGTTTCATAAGTGAATTTGGTTAGAGAAGAGTTTTCTTTTGGGATTGAGTTTCCCTCTCTTTTGATAAAATTTATGGCAGTTGTTTGTGCAGATGTCTAACTTTGGAGTCAATGTTCTTTTCCAAAACGTTGATCTTGGTTAAAATGCGATGTTTTGCAAAGTTTAGCTATCTATTGTTGGTGGGTTCTGATTTGATGTGGTGCCTTACTGTTAATTATGTTGCCGTCATAGTCTATATGATTTAGCGCAACCGTCAGTGTTATGGGTATTTCAATCATTTGATACCGAGGAAGAAGTTATTTGGTGAATGACTATTCTGCACCGTTGTTTCATGATGAATGAATGGTGAAAAGTAAACATGACATCGTTTTTACATGTTAAATGATAAAAGAGTCGTTGAGCCAGGTCGGTGAGAAAGTCATATATGGAGATATGACTAATCCGGAGTGCTCCTGAAGAATGTACATTTATGTCATGAAACAAGATTTCTCTTGCTTTCTAGTATGAAAAGAAAGAATGAAGAAATTATGGTATCTTGGTTGTGGTGTAGGGGATTTATGCTTCCTTTGTGTGCTCTTTGGATGTTGCCGAATTCTTTCCAAAATGGTTGTTAACGCTTTGGGTTTGAGTTGTCGTGAGTACACTTGGGCTTGATAGCTAAGTGTTTTTGTGTGAGGGCGAGACCCTCTTAAGAAAGGAACCAATTGTGGTTTGGTAAGGTTTTTCGATCCTAGCTTGGGGCTAGGTGTTGAACCCTAGTGGTATAAGGGTGGTTTGTGATGGAGGTTGATGATGTATGGGTTTAACCATTATTAAGTGTAGCGATGGGTGGAAGTGAAGTTGACGGTAGTTCGGTGATATTTGTCCTGCCATGAGCATTTGTCGTCACTAGTTGTTCTTGGATTTGAGTCTTATGCAGGAAAGGATGGAATAAAATGTTAGTATGATGGTGTATCGGAAGGGCAAGTGTGCCTTAATGAGTTTTCCCCTCGATGAAAATTTTCGGGAATGTAGAAAGGTCGTTAAAGGAATTGTGACTTCCATTGATTATGTCAAGTTGAGTTTAATGGAGTATGGTAGTCAGGGTGGTTGTGATAGAAGTATGAAGTGTTTGCCGTGAGGATTCGAGCGTTTTGGGTTGATGGAGCCCTTTGTGGTTGAAATGCAGATTCTGTTGGGGAATGGAAGTGAAGGTCGATTTGTGAGGGGTTGCCCTTAGTTGAGCTAAATCAACACTTTTTCTCTATGTGTTGGTTTTGGGAACTCGTTTGTTGTTTGTTCCGGTTTTAGTCGTTGTGTGAATGTTTTGAGCTGCAGAGAAGCCTTTTGTCCCTTGGGGACTTTGTTGTTGATTATGGCGTCCTTCGGATTCGAGGTCGAATCCTGTTGAAGGGGGGAAGAATGTGACACTACGGTATGGTGTGACATTATAGAATGTGAAATTAGAGAATAAAACCTTTCGGCTTGAGGTTTACTCGCGTTTTTGGGCCGTTTGAAGTGATGCGTCACCACGGAGTGTCGTAACCTTTTAAATGGTGCATGTTAAGGTCAAAAAACTTTATGAAATATGGTATGGCAGGTTAAAACCATAAGGTATGGAGGTTAATAACGTTTCCGGGCCGTTTCCGGGGTTTTGGGCCTTCCCGGGGGAGTTTGGGACTTAAGTGGGCTTTGGTGGGATGGAGTAGGTCTCCGTAACGGACTAGGATTGGGTGTGGGGGCTGGTAAAAGGGCTCCCCACCAGCCCTTGGGCGTTCACCCCTGCCCCTTGTGCGCCCTTCCCCCCACTTGCCCTTGCCCTAGCCGCCTCCCTCCTCCCTTGGCCGTGCGCCTCCCCCTCCCTTGCCCCTTTGCTCCCCACCTCTCCACCACCTCTCCTCCACCCCTTGCTGCCCTAGGGTGGCCACCCCACCCCTGCACCTCGTGGAATCATCCCGTGGAGCGAGGAGCGTGGAGCGAGGAGCGATCCGCGAGGAGATTGATTGGAGTTTTCAGGCGTCGGGCAAAGGTATGATCATGGGGTTCCCTAGGATTGATATAGGTACTGTTATTAAGGTGATTATCAAGTTTTTAGATCAATTTGTGGTGTTGGATTGGAGTAATTTCGGTTAGATCTAGACGTTGCCACGTTTGTGTTTTGGGACAGCATGAGCAGTCGACCTAGGGTTCCTGTTTTCGCCAATTTAGATTTCGAATCTGACTGTACGGACTTTTAAGAAGTTGTAGATAATTTTATTATCTTTCCGTGCATATAAAGAACGTTAAATTCCGCCCAGCCGTTTGAAAGTTATGACTGTTTTACCGAGCGTATTAAAATCTGTGACGCGATTGGAACAGATCTCGGTAATATGTAGATTTAACAACTTTAGAGGCCGAATCAGTCTTTCCTTATACCTAGATAAAGTTGGGAAATTTCCTAAGATACGCGGGGATGTACTCGTTTAATTGATTCGGAGTCCCAGAACTCAAGTTATGCCTTTTGCAAGGCTGCTGTCCCGCCGGGACAGAACCTCTGTTTTTAGGTTTTGCGAGTAGTTGGCAATGTCGGGGTAGATTAGGGTTTGCGTACTATTTTGTGGACATGGTTGTGAGCGTGTGGTACCTATGTGCAGGTGGTGCAACCCCGGGAGTGCCCTCTACTTCCCGCCAATCCGTTGCCCGTGGTTGAGGCAAGTGTGTTGTGATGGATAGCGATTTGTAGGTTGCTTGTTGAGAATAGATGGAATTGACTACATGATATATGATCACTTGCCATGCTTTTATGATTTGCCAATGATATGATGAGCATGTTTAATATGTTATGGTGCCATGTGTTAAATATACAAGTTTATGATGATGATGGCATATTTGCATACATGACATGTTACATGGCTCGGGCGGTGAGAAAGTCATAACTAGTCCGGGAAGGTCGGTGAGAAAGTTATGACTAATCCGGAAAGCCAATGAGTAAGTCCTACATCGTGATTCCATTCACCGTGGTGAACGGAAGCGAGGAGTAGGCACCCTCCATCTTCGGGATGGAAGGGGGGAGAGGGTGCACACCGACGGGTGTGTACTCAACCGTACCGGTATGAGTTTCCAAGGAGACATGAGCATTGCATTACATTGCATACATAATGATGATGATACTGTTAAGTGTTCATGAATGAGATGATATACATGATGGGTGATGTTATTGCCATGATATTGTTCTTGTTGTCCATTACAATATGCTTGCTGAGTTTCGAACTCACGCTTGTGTTTTCTTGTTGTTTTAGGTACCATGAGATCGGCATGCGGGAAAGGGGAATAGTCACACACCTACACGTAGCTTCACTTATTTTGATTCCACAAGTCATTCCATTAGTTTTATAATAAATTGCGTGTGATGATCATTGATTTAAGGCTTAGCTTGGTTTATGAGAGTTTTATTGTTCGTTTGACACTTGGAGACTTTGAGTGCTTGATGATAGTCTTATATTGTCGCTAAGACTCTATTTATTGCTGTTTTAGATGTATCTCATATTGCCTTATAATGCTATATTGTTGTTGCTCCTTAAATTTATGTTAAAACAAAGGAGGTGCTGCCGAAATCTCGGTTTTTAGCCTATGCACCTTTGCTGGAATTTTATGTTAAATGTGGTATTTAGATGTTGTTTAGCTTATGTTTGGTAGCATTCAGGCATATTAAATGCCGGGGTGTTACAGAAACAACGGAAAAGATTGCAAGGATATCAACACGGCTCACGATGAACTTAGTCCATCGAACCGGTCTTAGGTTAGGGTTTTGATTCGGCTTTGAAGATGACATGACGATGAGGCTAGGCTCACATCATGATGATAGAAAAGATGAGGACATCGCACTAGGGCTCTTGCTTGAATGCACGCATGCGATGACAACGAAGCGATTAGAGCCAAGCGTTAACGGCGAAACGTTAACGACGGAGCGTTAACGGCGCAACGTTAACGACGGAGCGTTAACGGCGGAACGTTAACGACGGAGCGTTAACGGTGGAACGTTAACGGAGGAACGTTAACGACGAAACGTTAACGACGAAATGTTAACGGAGGAACGTTAACGGAGAAACATTGACGAAACGTTAACGGGGAAATGTTAACGGCAAAACGTTAACGGTGGAACGTTAACGACGGAACATTAACGGCGAAGCGTTAACGTAGGAACGTTAACGGGGAAACGTTAACGGAGGAGCGTTAAAGACAGAGCGTTAACGGTGAAATGTTAACGGCAACAGGTAACGGAGGAACGTTAACGGCGGAGTGTTAACGACGGAGTATTAACGGCAGATCGTTAATGACGGAGCGTTAACGACAGATCGTTAACGGCGGACGTTAACGACGAACGTTAACGACGGAGGTCAAACAATGATAGGGTACTCATGAAGCGAAGTAGTGACCGTCGGTACAACAACACGGCCGCGGTAGAACGCTACCGAGGACGGCTAACCGGTGCGCGAACCGGCGGCATGGGCTAGGTTGAAAGACGGCGGGTTTAGGCCGGAATCGGCTCCGACGGCAAACGGAGACCAAAACAACCTTAATGATGGACCAAAACAGTACAAGATTACCCTCCGGACGCGACAACACGGCCGGAGCGAACCAAAATAGCCGGCGTCAAAAGGCGACGCGCGGCGACGGCAAACGGCGGCCTAAATATATAAAAAAAAATTCCGGAGGATGGGATGGCAAAGGGGAAATGTCTACTGCGTAGAGCGCGGCGAGACGAATTCAACGGTATAGGCGGGTTTTGTGGCGCCCTTCTGGATTAATCACAAACTGCCGTTTAACGGGTTTCGGATCAAAACTTTGGACGGGCATAACTTCTAGAATAAAGATCGGAACTTAACGAAATTTGACCGAGGGATAGATGGGACCAAGAGGTACACCGTGACGTAGGTGGCTCGAAGAAATACCTTCTGGAAAAGCGGGGGACGCGCGAGGAAGTTTGCCGCTGTTTGGAACGTAGTCTGAACGGAGAATTTATTTTTCTGCGCCAAATCTAGATGGCAAAACCTTGGGGCAAGATGTGCATCCTGTAGAGGACATCCCCAGGAGTCTCCACAAAAAATTTTACGGTCAAACTCGAAAAATTGAGGGTATTATGGCCTCGGCAAGATTCGAGATTGAAACGGCCATAACTTTTGAGCCCGTGGACCAAATTGGCTGAATTTTGGACAGAAAACAGATGGTATCTTGTGGCACACCACGGAGAAGACGAATCTCGAAAAGAGTCGACGAGCTGCCCGGGACGCGGCTCCAAAGTTCGGCCATCGTCGGGCGATGTTCGGGCGACATTGGATGGATCTCGGAGTTTTGGAGATGATCCGGAGGTTGAAGATCCGTGGGAGAGGTCATGGGAGGTCTACATGAGGTTAGGGTGGTGGCTAGGTCAAGAAAAATCAAGTTTGGGCGCGTTTGGAGCAAAAACGGGTCTTATAGGCATTTTATCGAGCACATTCCGTGCATGTATCGGATCCGGGCGACGTGGCCCAATGGGAGGGCGACACGTGGCGGCGGTGGGCGCTGGCCTGGCCCAGGCGCGGCCGGGCGCGCCTGCCGGGCGTCTTGACCCAACGCGTGGAGGCGGAGGCGGCAAGGCGAGGCGGGCTAGGCCTCATGGGAAACTACTGGGCGGAGGCGGCTTTGGCGGAAGAAAGAAGGGAATTCGGCCCACTTGAAAATCTGATTTTCCAATTAAAATAAATCCACAAATTCAAATAAATCAAAAGGGGCAATAAAAATATCAGAAAAATTCTAGAAAATATTTTGAGATATTTTGAACTCAAATAAAATATTTGCAACAAAAATTTATTTAAACTTTTCCAAATAATTAATTAATTTCAATAGAAGGGCTTAAAACAAATCAAATTCAAATAAATCCAATAAATAGCAAACAAGCTCCGAAAAATCTCAAAATTTACAGGAAAATTTCTTGAAGCACAAGGAACCCAAATAAAATAAAATAAATTTTATTTGAGGTTTAGAATAATCAAATTAAATTATTTTAGCTTTTAGAAAATTCGAACCAAGCTTTATAAACGCGAGAAAATCAACGAAAATTTTTGGAAAGCTAAACGAAACCAAAAATTTTTGAAAACCTAAATTTTGGGATGTTACAGGTACTACCGGAGAGCCCAGTACCACCGACCCGCAAGCAGAAGAACAAGGCAAGCACCTAAGCATTTTGAACCATAATTATAATCTATTTTCGCGAATTACTTGCTTATTGGTCGATAAAGTGTTGCACTAGGCATTGAAATGTGGGATAGGCTAGATCCTATTTGCTGCATGTACCCTTCTTATTGTCGCTTGTTGGACACCTCCATTAGAGCTAGATTATGGGTACTAGTTGTGTCATGCTTAGTATGCTTAGGAGTCAGGTTTGGGCCAAGTGGTGGAAGGTTCCACCGCTTGAGATTGGTGTAGTTTACAAGTATTGTGTCACTTTGGGTTGTCTTTGAGAAATGAAATGATGAAAATTGAGACCGGGCGAGAGAGTTGGATCGCTTGGGTAAGGAGACTCAAGTGTGGTAGTCTCGTCCGTGTCGATTAAGGACCGATCGGGTGTAACGTGGCTAAAGCACCTTTTTATTGATCGCATGCCTGATTATGGTACGGTAAGCCGCTCTTTTATCGCATGCCGTCCGATGAGCCATGCCCTCATGCGGTTGGACGTGGTTGAGGGCGAGGCCTAGGCCGGCTCTCGAGCGCCAAGCCGGGCTTGGGGCTGCTCGAGGGGGTGCTAGGTTTTCGGGCCGCATGAAGATGCCTCAACGAATGGGTATGGATGGGAGGGGGTTGACATGAGGTTCCTTCGTGGCACATGTCGTGTGATCAATGCTTCCCTGTAGGGTTAATTAAGCGATTCGAATTGCCGTGCTCTCGGATATGAGCAAGCTTGGTCAGATGTTACTCAACGTAGTAATAACTTGAACTAAAGTTCGCCGTTGGGCTTGAGCTCGAAATGAATGTGGTTATTTGATGTAACTTGTTAATTGTTAACTTCACCTTAGAAGTAGGTGCAGTAGCAACCGCATTAAAACTGTGATTTGAGTAGTTAAGTAACTAAACCACAAATGTTAAGCATTTTGCAACTGTTCAACCTTCAGCTTATTCCTTGCTACATCCAAATGCATAATCCTTTGGAGTCGGTCATATATGGACCACGGGTAAGACTTGCGAGTACCCTCTGTACTTAGGCTTTTGCTGCTGTGGTTTTGCAGGTGAGGATCCAACGGGGTGCGAGTTCTGCCCCTACTGCCTATCGGTGACCGGGCGGGGCACCGAGTAGAGGCCATTGACGCGCGCGTGCCCGGAAGTGTTCAGGGCATGACACTTCTGGGGTGTTTTTACTTTTGTTGTATAGGGCAGTTGATAATGCTTTTGGTGTACAAACTACGCTTTTATTTCTGAAATGGAACTATCTTCTTTCGCTTGGTTGTTTTGTGGGTTATTTTTGCTGGGCTTCCGTGTGTCGTGTATGTTTGTTTGCTTCCGCGTTTTGCGCCTCTGGTAGTGAGGTTTGGGGCTCGATGCCCCTTTGTGCATATTGAATGGTGGTATGGCATTTGGGAACCGGTATGTGGGGATCCTGGGCGAATTTCGGAACGCATACCGGGGGAATACCGGGATGGTTGTCGAATTGTTTGGATTTTCCTGAGGTTGTCTCGATTGGGCTTGGGTGTTAGCACCGAGGTCACCTCTGGTGATCTGTTGCTAGGATCCAAACCCGATGGGAGTAACCGTTCATCCAACAACTCGAGGACGATCTGGGCGGCTCCTCTCAACTTGTTTCTTGGTCTTCTAAGAAATAGTCCTCAGTTGCTCAATCTACTGCTGAAGCTGAATACGTTGCAGCCGCTAGTTGTTGTTCACAAATTCTTTGGATCACTTCAACTCTTAAAGATTACGGCATTAACTTTAATTGTGTTCCACTTCTTTGTGATAATACTAGTGCAATTCACATCGCTAAAAATCCTGTTCAACATTCAAGGACTAAACACATTGATGTTCGATATCATTTTCTTAGAGATCATGTTGAAAAAGGAGCTATTGAACTGAAATTTGTTGATTCGGATGCTCAAATTGCTGATATTTTCACTAAGCCACTTGATTCTTCTCGCTTTGCTTTCTTACGGCGAACTTGGGATCATTCATCCCCATGGGTTGATTTGAGAGTCTTGATTTTAACTCTTTCATTTGTGTTACTTGACTTTGGTTACTACAAGGAGCTATTTTGACGTTACACTTAAAGAAAACTCCCCTGTTTTCATTGCATCATGTAGTACAAAGCTTTGTTGACTATTCTTGTGTATATAGTCAAATTAATGCTACATTGCTTCACTTCTCACTAAAAGACTAAAAGACTAAAATAATTCAATTTGAGATTCTTTTCGAGAATATTTTGGCTCTTGTTCATTATGGTATTGCATTTTTGAAATAGGCTTAAAAGTTTCTTGTCATCTGTTGAAAGGCTAGAGCTGATTAGAAACTATGTGTGAGCTTTTTGTTGGACTTCAAATGATCATTATGAGTCTCAAGCAAAATCAGTGTTTTAATATTAAAAGCAAGTTGAAAAAGATGCAAGCAAAAGCTACTTGGCTAAACACAAGTTTAGTACAATGTGCATCTTCCTTGCCAGGTATTTCAATTCAAAAGATGCAAGAAAAGTCTACTTGTCTAAACAAAAGTTCAGAACAATGTGAAGCCACTTGCCAATTTAAACTGAGAAAGATACAGGAAAGAACTACCTACTCATACACAAGTATGGGCTAGTGTGCAGTTACTTGTCATCCTTGTTGATCACAAAGCAAAATTGTCAAACTTGCTAAAAGAGAAAAAGGAAATTCAAATTTTTGAAAAGGCTTGAGACAAACATTAGTGACTTTGAAAGTTTCTCTTTGCTCATGATAGATTTCTTTTTAGCTTTGGCAAAATCAGTTTATGACATTTTACTTGTTTGCTCTAATTTGCTTATGCAACAACTATTCTATGTGTTAGAGCCTCCATATTCTCACAATTTGCTTTCTCATTGGATAAAATGATACAAAATGTGAAAACTCTCGTAAAAACTCTCCAAATGCTTTACTTTGATTATATACCTTGAATATACTTCAAAGCTTGAGATACTGCATTCATTAAGGGGGAGTTTTGTGTTCTTGATGACTATTTTGTCAAAAAGGGGGAGAGCAAGTCAAGAAGAAGAAAAATAAAAAGAAAGGAGAAATTCAAACTGTTTGAGAATTTGGATTTACTTGGTCTTGGAATCTTTTTGGTCTCAAACTCTCTCAAACTCTCATTTGGTATTTTTTTTCTATACCTTTGTCAAATCTTATATTGTGTTTTTGTCAAATTACTCATCAAGGGGGAGATTGAAGGATCATTGTTTTTGATCCATGTGTTTTTGATGATGAGTATTTGAATATTCGAAGAGATTTGAAAAGATTTGAGTTGATTTGAATTTGGTTCAGTATTTGAAAAAGATTTGAAACTAGTTTAATATTTCGACAAGATTTATCTTTTTGGTTTCGTTATTTCAAAAGATTTGAATTTACGAACGAGTTTTGGTTCGTATTTTGAAACTGTTTTCTTAGGAATATTTGATGAAATTTACTCATAAGAATGGATTGCATGGATTAACTTGAGTCAAGTCGCAGACTTGGGCTCGGAAATTGTTTGTGTGTTTTTGTTCACGTGGCAGGCGTTTGCTTGGCAGGCGCGGTTGCTGTCCGAGTTTGGTATGGAGACTAATTGTTTGATCCGAATACAAGATGGAATCGGTGGCTATGGAGTCCTTTAAATAGAGGTTGTAAGGGCTTAGAAATTTAAGCAATCGATCAACCGAACAATTTTTCAATCAAGCACAAGGTGCAAAGAAGAGCTTGTATGCTCTATTAGTTTGTTTAGGGTTTTCTAATCGTTGAAGATTAGAAGATTTTTGGTGTCATCTTGTTGAAGATGGCTTTGGAATAAAAGAGATAAGTTTATGCAATATTCTTTTATTCTTTTCGCTTTGATTCTTGATTAGAAGATTTGTTCTTCGTTTTATTAGAACTAGTTCTTGTTCTTGTTCGATTTGTTTCGCTAATTAGTATAGGGTTTTGATCTCTAAGATATTAGATATTCTTCCGTTGTTTAGGGGTAATTAATTTTCCGAAAGAAACGTTAAATTTTATTCAGCATCTATTCACCCCCCCTCTAGTTGCCTACTCGGTCCTACAAGTGGTATCAGAGCGAGGTTCTACTAATCCATCTTAATAGGTGATTAGTAAACGGTAAGTTATGACATAAGACTTATTGTTAACTAGTTACATGCCCGTGCATTGCTACGAAAAACAAAATTGATAACGAAAAATAAAGATTAAAAAATAAAAAAATTATTTCACAAGATCAAACATCTATCTTTAACGCTTTGTTTCTTGCGAAAGCTGGCTAATTAAAGCAACGCTTCGTTGTTTGCATAGGGCAATTAAGTAGGGCAATTAAGCAGGGCAATTAATGACGTGGGTTGAACTCACCACTGCCACCAACTGTTGCTTTATAATAGTAGAGATGATGTTGTTAAGGGCAGTGTTAATGCTAGTATTCAATCTATTTTAAATAGTTGGAGTATGTTGTGTGATGGTAATTTTGTTGTAACCTATGTATAGGGTAGCTAAAAGCAATGTTGTTGATTGATGATTATGCAAATTATTGATATTGATGACTTGGTAGTGTTGTTAATTGTTGAAAACCATTGAACCAATATAGAAAAGTGTAAAAGTGTGGAACTATGTCGAGTACATGTTGTGATGGGATGAACAATGGATAATAATCATGATGCAAGATTTTAATCTTAATGAATGCATATCTTAGAATCCTAATTACGAATTTTATCTTGTAGAGATATTACTTATTTGTTGAAGTCATTTTATTGATTGAACAAGTTTCAATTGTCAAGATTTTGACATATGGATAGTATAAAATTGATAGGTTGACTTTGCTCAAGTAGTTGTTGAAGTACTACGTTTGAAATATAGAATACGTTGTTATGTAATTTGGTGATCCGTGGGGATCATGTCAATATAGTTTTGGTTGGGGGCCTTTTTGATAAGCATCATAAACCTTAATTAGAAGTGTTGGGAAAGATAACTAGAGAAAAATTTGTTATGTAAATCTTGTTAAATCCGGTTGGACTCTCTTGATGAGTAAATAGTGATTATTGAATGCTTAAATGGTAAGTGTAGTGGAATACGAGTTATAGTGGGTTTCATGCTGAGCTGTTGTTTAAAACCTTTTGAACTGGTGTGGTTGTTTGCCATTTTTGTTGAATGCCTTCGGTCAAGGTATTCCTTGTGTTGTGTTTTCAAGTTTCCCTAAAACCCGTAGCTATTGTTGCCAATCTTTGGTGTTGGCTAATTTGTTTAATTTGTGCTATGTGTATGGTTTTACACCCAAAAGTCTTTGAGTGGATCGCGCTCCTTCGCGTTCGCACTGAATCATCTTTGGAGTAAATTTTGAAGGAAGCAGAAGGTCTTAGTGGATTGTGTTGAAGATTCGTGAGATTTAATTTGTAACTCTTTTTGACTGGAGATGGATTTATTTATATAATGTGTGTGATGTTTGCGAGTGCTTCAAAAAGGTGGTTTTTATGAATGTTTCATAAGTGAATTTGGTTAGTGAAGAGTTTTCTTTTGGGGATTGAGTTTCCTTTTCTCTTTGAGAAAATTTGTGGTGGTTGCATGTGCAGATGTTTAACTTTGGTGCCGATGTTTTTTTCACATGTTGATTGTGGTTAAAGTACGAGGTTTTGCAAGTTTAGATTTTTTTCAATTGACGTGGGTTCCTATACGTCATGGTGTTTTGCTGTTAACGGTGTTGCCATCGTAGTTATATGATTTAGTGCAACCGTTAGTGTTATGGGTGTTTCAAACCTGTGATACCGAGGAAGTAGTCGTTTGGTGAATGATTACTCGGTATTGTTGTTACATGATGAAGGAATGGTGAAAAGTAAGCATGACATCGTTTTTAGATGCTAAATGATTAAAGAGTCGTTGAGCCAGGTCGGTGAGAAAGTCATAAATGGAGATATGACTAATCCGGAGTGCTCCTGAAGAGTGTGCATTTATGTCATGAAACGAGATTTCCCTTGCTTTCTAGTATGAAAAGAAAAGAATGAATAATTTATGGTGTTGGTTGTGGTGAAGGGATTTGCGTTTCCTTTGTGTCTTGGCATAGGAAATTAAAATGTGTGCTCTTTGGATGTTGCCGGATCCTTTCCAAAGTGGTTTTAGCGCTTTGGGGTTTCAGTTGTTGTAGGTGGACCAATTGGGTTCATGATTATGGTTGAGCTCACTCAATGATTGTACTCTTTATCGTGGTCCTTTGAGTGGAAGGTTGTGTATGACTCAATGCAAACCTTCTTGGAGAATTGTGTCATTGAGGTGTTCCTCGGTAGGGTTGATTAAATTATTAGTGGACCACTTTGTGGTTGCTAGTAATTGCTTTATCCTTTCGAAGTGTATTGGATCTTTTATCGCCGATCTCTGAGCAAGTTGTGTCGACCGATGTGGATTGCTCGGTTGACAGTGTTTTTGCGAATTTTAAGGACCCTGGTTAAAAACTAGGTTTTTCCTTCAGTGGTAACGGTGGGTGTTGGCCTAGTTGTAAAAGATCAATCTTTTGCAAGGTTTTAACCTCGTTTGTTCCAGCAGTTGGTAGTCTTGGAGTGTTGTGTCCCGCTTGGTTCGCGTCGTCTTGCTTACGACGAACCACAGTAGGGAGTTCGAGGTGTGAAAACACTTTTGCTCGCGAGAGCTGAAGGATGATCAAGAGTGGGATTTAGAGGTTGGTACCGTGTTTAAGGGATCGGGAGAGTAACGTTGGTCTAAGGGATCGGGCACTCTAGTGCCAAGGAATGTATGAAATGGAGAGTTTGAGACCGTTTCTTTTGTGGTTTGTTTGAGTATTTATCCTTTCGCTTGGGTCGTGCTGAGACCATGTGTGAGTGCTTTGTGTTTCAGTGTCGAGTAAAATTCTTGCAAGAGGTTGATCATAGGTTATCATTAGAGCTGTTGGTCTTCGAACCTAGGCGTCCTGTCATTGAGTCTCGATCAGTGTAAATTCCAGTGGTTTTATTTAGAGAAGCAACCTGGCAGTTGAAGTCTCGCGGATGCGAGCTTTACCCAAAGCTCTTTTCTTAAGGTTTGAACCACGAAGATTAGATCTCTGTGTGTTGTTGGTTTGGCGTAGTGGCATATCTTGGATTCGAGGTCGAATCCTGTTGAAGGGGGGAGAATGTGACACCACAGAGTGTCGTAATCTTATAAAATGTGGATGTTGAGGTCAAAACATTATAAAATATGTAAATAGAGGTTAAAACTTTAAGTTATGCCGTTTATAGCGTGTTTTTGGGCCGTTTTCGGGTGTTTGGGCCTTTCCGGGGGACTTTGGGCCTTGGGGGTTGAGTTGGGCCTCCGGTGGAAGGGTTTGGGCCCAAGGGGGGGACTTTTGGGCAGCCAAATCTGGCCCCCACATCTTGGTGCGCCCCAAACTCCCTCTCCCAACCCTAGCCGCCACCCCCTAGCCCCCCCCATGCGCCTCCACCCTTCCCCTTTCTCTCCATCTTCCCCCATGGCGCCACCACCCCTCTCCTCCCCTCTCCACCTCCCTTGCTGCCCCTAGGGGAGTTCTCCACCTCACCACCTCGAAGATCCGTCCATTGCAGCGCTCCGCGATGAGGAGATCCGGTGGATTTGGAGCGAGGAAGGAGATCGCGCGAACCGGGAGGAGATCCGTTGGGTTTTCGGTCGTCGGGCGAAGGTATGGCCATGGAAATCCTTGGGGTTGGTCTAGGTACTTTTCTAAGGGTGTTTATCAAGTTTTTAGATCAATTGGTGGTGCTGGAATTGAGTAGATTGGATTAGATCTAGATGTTGCCACGTCCTCTATTTCGGACAGCATGAGCAGTCGACCTAGGGTTCGATTTTTTGCCAATTTAGAGTCCGAATTTGGACGTTCGCCTGTTGAATAAGTTGTAGGTAATTTAAATACCTTTCAGTGGGTATAAAGAACGTTAAATTCCGATCAGCCGTTTAAAATTTATAGCTATTTTACCGAGCGTGTTAAAATCTGTGACGTGATTGGAACAGATCTCGGTATTTTGTAGATTAAACAACCTTAGAGTCCGAATCAGTCTTTCCCTATACCTAGAAAAACTTGGGAAATTTCGTAAGCTACGCGAGGATGTACTCGTTTAATTGATTCGGAGTTTTAGAACTCGAGTTATGCCTTTTGGAAGGCTGCTGTCCCGACGGGACAGAACCGCTGTTATCGGGTTTTGCGAGTAGTTGGCCATGTCGGGGTAGATGAGGGTTTGAGTACTGTTTTGTGGGCTTTATTGTGAGTGTGTGGTACCTATGTGCAGGTGGTGTGACCCCGGGAGTGCCTTCTGCTTCTCGCCAATCCGTCGCCGTGGTTGAGGCAAGTGTATTGGAATGGTAGCGGGTTGTGGTTTGTTTGATTGATTGAGATTGAGATTTGAATATATGATATGTTCACATGCCATGCTTTAATGTGTGCCATTGATATGATGAATATGATTATTATGTGAATGATGCCATGTGTTAATGTACAAGTTATCTATGATGATGCCATGTGTTAATGTACAAGTTATTCATGATGTTGGCATATTTGCATACATGGCATGATACATGGCCCGTGCGGTGAGAAAGTCATAACTAGTCCGGGAAGGTCGGTGAGAAAGTTATGACTAATCCGGAGAGCCAATGAGTTAGTCCTACATCGTGATTCCATTCACCGCGGTGAACAGAAGCGAGGAGTAGGCACCCTCCATCTTCGGGATGGAAGGGGGGAGAGGGTGCACACCGACGGGTGTGTACTCAACCATACCGGTATGAGTTTCCAAGGAGACATGAGCATAGCATCGCATTGCATACATAATGAGGATGATAATGATATGTGATCATGAATGAGATGGTTTACATGATGTGGGATGTTATTGCCATGTAATTGTTTGTGTTGTACCATTGCAATATGCTTGCTGAGTTTTGAACTCACGCTTGTGTTTTCTTGTTGTTTTAGGTACCATGAGACCCGCATGCGTGGAAGGGAATTAGCCACACTTCCACACGTAGCTTCACTCATTTGATTCCACAAGTCATTCAATTAGTTTTTGATAATAAACTGCGTGTGATGATTATTGCTTTAAGGTTTAGCTTTGCTTTATGAGAGTCTTATTGTTCGTTTGGCGCATGGAGACATTAAATGCTTGAAAATAGACTTATATTGTGGTTAAGTCTTGAATTATTGCTATTTTAGTTGTCTCTCATATTGCCTTATTGCTATGCTATTGTTGTTCCATCAATTCATGTTAAAACAAAGGAGATGCTGCCGAAATCTCGGGTTTTAGCATTTACTCCTTTGCTGTAATTTACCTTAATTCATGGTATTTAGATGTTGTTTAGCTCATGTTTGGTAGCATTCGTGCATATAGATGCCGGGGTGTTACAAATTAATTCCTCGAAATTCAAATAATTCAAGAAAAATAGCAAAATACTCAGAACAATTCCAGGAAAATTCTAAAAAAATTATTTAGAACTTTTAATTATTTAATTATCTCAAAAGAAGATAAACACAAATTAAATCCAAATAAATTCCAAAAAATTCCAAAAATTCACAAATGTGCAAAATGTCATTTAAATTCATGAAAAGCAAAAATGGGGTTGTTACAGGCCTGTGCCGTGGTAGAAGCGAGTCTGCTTTCCATCGTGGCGACCGCAGATAGAGACCTCCGCCACGTAAAGATAGGAAGTTGGGCTGAGTCTGTCACGCAAAATCAGATACCCCGGCTGTTCAGGGAAGCCAGCACGGTGCATCATGTCCCAAAGGGCCACCTAGACAGTGCCCTCTAGGATAGCACGCGCGAAGTAGCAGGGCTCCCAGCGTCCTGACATCTAAGATTAAGGAGAGAAACCAGTTAGCAAAGACCTTAAATGGACACGAACCAAAATATGTGGGGGAAGACGCAACCAACAACCAAACCAAGCGAAGAACCACAACTTAGAGCCTTACCCTACCATTACTCGGTACATAACTAGCTTTTAGAATTAGTTGAGGCTTCCCAAAATTCTAACTCTAGCTTTGGAATAAGCTAGGGAAGATAAAATAACCCTAGTTTCTCACTTCACTCATACCCGGAAAATCCAAAGTTGAAAACTGAGGTAAGTTGAAGTTCATTTTGAAGGTTCGCAATTAGAGAAGGTGCTATAGAAAGGAAAGGGTAGCATTCTACATTTCGCAAATAGGGATGTACATTTAAAATAGGTTTTTAGGAAAAATACTCTTCCTAGTCCTGTCGATTAACTAACTAGGATTTCCTTTCAGTCATGCATAGCTCTGATACCACCTCTTGTGGGGGCTCTGGAATCAGTTTAGCAAACCGGGTCATTAATGTTGCATCGGACTGGTAATTAATGCAACCTGTAACGACTTCTGACCGCAAAGCCAAATCCGTACTCGGATTGAGGTCAATTGATCGGCGACACTTGACACGAGTGCACGTGCCAACCGATTGAACACGACCTGAGCTTCCCGCAACCGTGTGTCTAGTACTGGTTCCCTAGATCAGTAGCCCAGCACCCACACGTTGTCATACAATACAGGTCACAACTTTGTAAGAGTAAATATATTACATCCGTAAGGTAAAGTTGTTACAACTAGTTAATATTACAGGTTAAGGCAACATGGCCTGCACAAGTCCAAAAGACAGAAAAAAAACACAGCGGAAAATCCAAAAGAAAGGCGCAGTGTGCCATTCCGCTCAGGCAACTGACTGGAGGGAATCCAGTTAGCCCTCAGCGAAATCAACGGTCTCCACAACGTACTGTGACTCATCAAGGTTGCCGTCATTACCTAGAGCAAACGGTGAGTACACGTATGTACTCGCATGACTTTAGTGTATGGGAATATTAATATAGATGCAGGCTATTACAAAGGTTACAATTTTCTACACTAGGTCTGGTTTGAGCACAAAGCAAGATTTATTTTCAATAACATAATAGATTCTAAACATTCGTAATTTGTAAAGCGATTGCAAAGAGATTGTTTTAATGAGAACAGTAAACAATTGATTCATAAACCAAATTTTCTAACCATTCCCTTCCTACAAACCGACAACCAACTAACCCACCAAACCAAAACCATTTCCCAAAAACCAACTTCCGTCCAATCCCATTAACCAATCCAACTCCCATCAAAGTTCCAATCAAAACCATTCCCAAGACCGAACCAAAACCAAACCAGAACCAACATCAGAAATTCTATACTTGACAGTACTTCCCAAGCTGCTCATAATCGTGAGCACGGCTAATCGACTAGTTCATTCATATCTCTGCAGAGTTTGTACACTTTACCCACATGACATATTCTAGCAACCATGTCAACCATGCCACGCGATACTCAACGTACCCGTTTTGCTAGACTGTGATGAGACCTTTCGATATATTGGAATTTAAACCTTGCACCAGCCCAGTAATGTGCATCCCTAGCTACGGCCACAGAGGATGTCCACTAGTGGTCCCTACGGGCTCCCACTAGCTTTACTGGCCCATACCTCCCCATAGTAGGCATTACTGTTGTATTGGGCAAACTCCCCCTCGATGCCTCGACAAGGGAGTCCCTAGAACACACCGACACGGCAGGTGTGTCCAACTTTCCCGCCTCCTATACTGACACATGTGGCTGTACTGTTTGACCCAGTAATAGCATCAAGTTCAGTCCTTACGGTAACTCAGGCGAGATCTTCCAAACCCACTTGCTATGGACATAAAGGATGTCCACTAGTGGTCCCTACGGGCTCCCACAAGCTTTACTGGCCCATACCTCCCCATAGTAAGGAACCAACCTGTAACATCCCAAAATTTGGGTTTTCAAAAATTTTTTGTTTAGTTTACCTTCCCAAAAAATTTCGTTGATTTTCTCACGTTAATAAAGTTCGATTTGAATTTTCTAAAAGCTAAAACAATTTAATTTTATTATTTTATATTTAAAATAAAATTAATTTACTTTTATTTGGGTTCCTTGTACACCAAGGAATTTTTTTGTAATTTTTGAGATTTTTCGGAGCTCGTTTGCTATTTATCGGATTTATTTGGAATTGAGTGGAATTTAGCTGCTTCTTTAAATTCATTAAATATTTGGAAAGTTTATATAAAGTTTTGTTGCAAATATTTTATTTGAGTTCAAAATGTCTCAAAATATTTTCTAGAATTTTTCTAGAATTTTTCTGATATTTTTATTGTCCCAAATGATTTATTTGAATTCTCGGAATTGTTTTTATTGGAAAAATCTTAATTTCCCTGGCCGTGCCACATGTCGTTACCAGATCGCACCACGTGTCGCCACTAGAATCGACCACGTCACCCCCTAATATGAGACGCACGACAGGTGTTCGATGAAATGCCTAAACCGACCGAAACACCTCCAAAATTTATTTTTCTTGACATAGCCACCACCCCAAGCCCTAATAGACCTCCCATGACCTCTCCCATGCACCCTAGCCTCCAGATTAATTTTCCAAAATCCCGAGCCGCCGTCGAGAAGCCTCGGATATCGCCCGACGATGGCTGAACTTTGGAGTGCATCCCCCATCTACTCGTTGACTTTTTTCAAGACCCATCTTCGCCATCATGACACATGATGTTCGCTGTGTTTTCCCTCCAAATTTCAACCAATTTGGCCCACGGGATCAAAAGTTATGGCCGTTTCAATCTCGAATATTGCCGAGGCCATATCTCCCTCAATTTTTCGAGTTTGACCATGAAATGGTTTGTGTAGACTCCTGGGGATGTCCTCTACATGATGCACATCCTGTCCCATGGTTTTTCCCTCTGCATTTTGAGCAGAAAAATATTTTCTCCGATCGTACTCAAACAGCGGCAAATTTCCTCGCGTGTTCCCCGTTGATCCAGAAGGTAAATCTCCGAGCCACCTATGTCACGGTGTTCCTCTAGGTCACATCTAGCTCTCGATCAAATTTCGTTAAGTTCTAATAAATATTCTAGAAGTTATGGCCGTCTAAAGTTTGGCCCCAAAAGCCGTTAATCGGCAGTTTGTGATCAATCCGGAGGTGCACCGCAAAATCCGCCTATACCATTGAGTTCGTGTCATCGTGTTCTATGTGATAGACATTCCCCCTTTGCCATCCCATCCTTTGATTTTTTTATATAATTAGGCCGTCTTTTGACGCCGTCGTGCGTCGTCCTTTAGATCATCATGTATTGTTTTGGTGCATCCTTGGTGATATTTTGGTCTTCGTTTGCCATCGGAGCCCGGTTCTGGCTTGAAACCATCGTCTTTCAACCTAGCTGTTGCTATCATTTCGCGTCTCGGTTAGCCATCTTTGGTAGCGCTTTATCGCGGCCATGTCGTTGCACCAGCGGCCGATACCTTATCTCATGAGCGTCCCGTCGTCGCTTCACGTTTTGCCGTTAACGTTCCACCATTAACGTTTTGCCGTTACCGTTTTGCCGTTAACGCTCCACCGTTAACGCTCCGTCGTTAACGCTTCACCGTTAACGTTCCGTCGTTAACGCTCCACCGTTAACGTTCCGCCGTTAACGTTCCGTCGTTAACGTTCCGCCGTTAACGTTCCGCCGTTAACGTTTCGTTGTTAACGTTCCACCGTTAATATTTCGCCGTTAATGCTCTGTCGTTAACGTTTCGCTGTTAACGTTCCACCGTTAACGTTTTTTCGTTAATGTTCTGCCGTTAACGCTCCGTCGTTAATCCATCACCGTTAACGTTCTACCGTTAACGTTTCGCCGTTAACATTTCGCCGTTAACGCTCCGTCGTTAACACTCCACCATTAATGCTCCGCCGTTAACGCTCCGTCGTTAACGCTTTGCTCTCGTTTCACTGTCATCGCATGTACGCATACAAGTGAAAACCCTAATGCGATGTCTTTATCTTCTCTATCGCCTTGATGTGAGCCTAGCCTCATCGTCTTATCATCTTCAAAGCCGAACCAAAACCATAACCTAAGACCGGTTCGATGGACTAAGTTCATCGTGAGCCGCGTTGTTATCTTTGCAATCTTTCCCGTTGTTTTAATAATGGTAAGACACTTGTCTTTGTCTTATCACTAAGCATCTAATCCGCCGTTAACCTAGAATTCATTCGTGGACTTGGTCGATAGACCATCGGCCATATGTCTTATTCTTGCGCCGGACCTAGTCTATCAGTCTATCTTCCCTTTGGTTGACTGTGCCATTCGGTCAACAAAAGTCAACCTTGAGTCTCAGTTTAGTTCATTGGAAACTAACATATCTCTATGGACCCAATCTACAGATCGAAAGCCATATGTCATTGTCTGTCCAATCGAGCTAATAACTTCAGAAGAAATATTCTTCGGAATATTATCCTTCTTTTCCAGTTATTAGTCTTTCCCTCTTCGGTGTATTTTCTGAAAGCCCGTTCTCTTTTGACTACTCTTCGATCTAATCCATCCAAGTTCCCTAATTTCATCTAATCCTTTGTGCCCAATGCTATTTGTCCTTAATTTCGAGTTTTACTTGATTTGTATTTTGAATTGGTTTGTATTTGCTTCTTCTTTAATCGTTAGACGCGTTATCCGGAAGTCGTTCTACGGAGCTGAAGGTCTAGGAAGCGAAGATTGAAGATCGAGGATCAAGATCAAGGATAAAGAGTAAAGAACAATAAAAATTACAAGGGCCAGGGAAGTTGTGCTTTGACCAAGTTGATCCCATTTTCGAAACTTATGTTGTTTCAAATTATTGCATGTTAGTTTAAGTTAAACTGATTTCAATTAATTTGGGATTAGATAATCGACCTACTTGTTATCGCCACCTTGTCTATAATAATTGTATGCCATGATTCATTTGTTACCCTAGGATTGTTGATTAATAGTTGGTAGCTAATGAATTGCCAACATGGGCTAGATAGAACGTATTAGTTTGCTTAGCCTTGCAATGGGTCAGTGACATCATTTTGGAATTACAAATGTCAATATTGATTAAAGGAATATGCAATGTGTTTTGAAATGGTGTGACGTGTTGCCGACACAATGATGTTGATATGTGGAGGCCTTCGTGCTTCTTTGAGGATGTTGAGTTGTTGTTGGCATTGTGTTGCGCAATAATCAACTGGGGTGGTAGAATGATTTAGACTGGGGCATGTGGCAAGAATGATCGGGTGGGCCCATTTTGGCACCGAGGAAGTCGATTTGGTTCTTCGGGTAGTCTTGCCCTGGTCACCCTAAGGACTTAACCTTGCAAGCCATTGAACTGAGTCAAACGTGCAACCACATGACTGGATTGGGACGGTCCTAGTTGAGTAAGTTACTAATAACTTGCATGCGATACCTCGGGGTGTCAACTACACCTTTTGTGTAGCTTGAAGCGTACCAGGGCTGCGGCATGTTACCCGTCCAACGGTATGTCAGTCCCATACTTCGCATTTGTTAAGGGAAATGATGGTGTATGGCAAAACCGGAGAGGTTCACTTGTGTAGTTAGTGGTTTCCAAGAGACTTTGTTATGATCACTCATTCGCATACTCTTGTATGGCGATGCACGGCTGACGTGATGAGTTGATTGTATCTTGTGGGTAAAGTGTATAACCTCTGCAGAGTGTAAAATCTATTCGAATAGCTGTATCCACGGTTTTGGACATTGCTCGGGGATTACAGTCAAGGGTTAGCTTTTCTTAAAATGAAACTTGGGATGGGAGGCAGTTTGCCAATGGAGAAGTGATAATTGTTTAAGGATGTGGAATGGTTTACTTGTGAAATAACTGTGAGATTTATTACTTTTATTACTTGTTTTACTGCTTTACAATCTATTATGTTTATTTGTGATTGTTGCTTTTCCGCAAGATAACCATTCAGCCTGTCATTTGGAATAAGCCATGCATATAGTTATTAGTCTTGCATTCTGTGCATGACTTGCTGAGTGCTTTATGTACTCACCCCTTGCAACAAACAATCACTAGTTGAGATGAAGACTACATCGTCGAAGAAGAAGAAGTTTCGTGAGAAGGCGAATATCTAGGAGTCGAACCCTGTCAGTTGCCTGTGGCGTATTGATGGGATTCACCAGTGTTCTTTGTTCCGCTGCTGCTTATTTGGAGTTGAAGCCGTCAAGGCCTCACAAGTGTAAGGTTGACCTTAAGGTCGTTCAATAGTTTATATTCTATATTTGTGTTATTTTTCTTATTCTGATGTGTATGATTGTGATATTCATCTATGTTGAGACTGTGTGCACTAGCGTGATCCTGGACTAGTGCTGAATACACAAAGGGTCTGGATTTGCACATTCGGGTCCCGATAGAGGTGGTATCAGAGCCATACTGACTGTAGGTCTTGTCCCTAGATAGATTGGCTGCCTTTAGGAACTTCAAAATTATTTTGTAAAGAGAAAAATTTAACTTGAAAGAATAATAAGTTCTTGACTTATCTTATGTGAAATCATGTGCTGAAAAATTAGCTTATATTTGAATTTGCGAAAATTGCTTTAGTGTTTGTGCGTGTTTGAATTCAGAAACAAAGAGTCTTCCTTTGGCACCGGACCATCATTTTCCCATGTACAACAAACCAAGTTTTTTGGTCTATTCTAAACATGTTTTTGGCAACCATCATTTTCCCATGTACAACAAACCAAGTTTTTTGGTTGTTGTAAACATGTTTTTGGCAACCATCATTTTCCCATGTACAACAAACCAAGTTTTTTGGTCTGTTGTAAACATGTTTTTGGCAACCATCATTTTCCCATGTAAAACAAACCAAGTTTTTTGGTCTGCTGTAAACATGTTTTTGGCAACCTCATTTTCCCATGTACGACAAACCAAGTTTTTTGGTCTGTTGTAAACATGTTTTTGGCAACCTCATTTTCCCATGTACGACAAACCAAGTTTTTTGGTCTGTCGTAAACATGAACCTGAGTCCTCTTGTGCTAGACCAAGTTCTTGAAAAACAGTAAGTTTTACATGTACGCTGGACCAAATTTTTTGGTCCGTCGTGAATGGGTTTTTGAGTGACTTTTTCATGTGTACGCCGGACCATATTTTTTTGGTCCGTCGTGAATGCGTTTTTGCTCGATTAAGGTTTTGAGCAAATTTGGAATTGAGTTTTGGTTTGACTTTGAGATTATGAAGTTCGTGTGAATTTCATGATGCATGCTTTGAAGTTAACTTTATGCAATACTCGTGTGAGTAGTTGCATGGACTAAGTTGAGTCAAGTCTCGGACTTGTGCTCGGAATCGTTTTGTGGTTTGTTCATATGTAGGTATTGCTCGAGGGCGAATGTGGTCGATGACGGGACCGAAACTAGGTTCATGAAGGAACTGAGGTTCGGGACTAGGTTCTAGAGGAACCGAGGTCTTGGTGGTCAAGGATGTCATGCGGTACGTTCGGGCTGAGAGAATGGTTCACATGAAGAATGGTTAGTCACGTGAGAATGACAGGTGGCCATGCGCGTGCAAAGTGTTAGTCACGTGAGTATGGTAGGGTTGCCATTTGCGTGCAAGAGTTGTACTTGGCCAGGTTGTGCCAAGTGGAGTTTTGTTGGATACATATTCCTTCTAGGATTAGGAGTGGACTCCTTCTAGGATTAGGAATTGTATTCAGGACTCCTTGTTGGTTGCTCCGTTAAATAGGTGGGTTGTCTCCTGTTGAAGGCAATCAATCAAGCAGAGCTGGGTGCATTGAGAGCTTGAGCTCAGTTTTAGGGTTTGTACTCTTTTGATGGGAGTACTTTAGACAAAAGAAATAAAGATCAATTCTTCCAGATCCTTGCGTGCTCTGATGCTTAGCGTTGCTACAGTGTTTCCTGTTTTGGTTCTTGTTTGCATGCTTGTTCTGGTTCTAGATTGGTTTTTGTTCTTGAGTTTCATCTTGATTTGATCCATCAAAACCTTTCTAGGGAATTGATTTAGGGTTTCTCAAAGTTTAGTTGATTAAACTTCTGTCGTTCTTGTTTAATCTTGAAGTTTTGGATAGATTAATTCTCGTCATCTTCTGTCACAGCAAGCTTGCGAGGATCATAACTTTTGATCCGCAAGTCCGATTGAGCTGATTCTTTTTGCGTTAGATTTGTATTGGAATCTACTTTTTTGTGTCCAAATTTAAGTTCAATCCGACGGTTGGATCTCTAGGAATTTGCGTTTTACCAAACCTCTGTCATTCTGTTTTTGTCGAATTCGAGGCAATTATTTGGTTCTGTTTTGGGGTGAACTTTTAGTAGATCAAGAATTTGGTTTTAGCTTCCGCACAATCATTCACCCCCCTCTGATTGCTATATTCGTATACTTCGATCCTACAAGTGGTATCAGAGCAAGGTTTTTCTAATCTATCTTAACCGGTGATTAGATTAATGGATCGTTATTCGACAAAACCATGTGTGTTCGATGGTGTTGATTTTCAGTTTTGGAAGGCCAAGATGGAGGCGTTCATCCAAGCACAGGGCTTCGCAATATGGGAGAAGGTTTACAAGCCATATGAAGTTCCCGACAACGACAACGTCAACGACGCCAATCGCGCACATGTTGAAGCAAATAGCAAGGCGCGCAACTTGATCATCCAAGGCTTGGGACGCAGCGACTTTGATCGTGTGGTTCATCTTCGATCCGCATATGAGGTATGGAAATCTCTTTGTGATTACCATGAGGGCTCTAACACTGTGAAAGAGGTTCACCAAGACATCTACAAGGAGTACATGCGATTCGAGATGAAACCAGGTGAGTCGGTAGATGATTTCTTTGCACGCTTTAATAAGATCCTTAACAATCTTCGTGCTGTTGGAGTCAACTATACTAATGCGGCCAATGCTAGACAATTGCTTAGTGCTTTGGACATGTCGGTGTGGGAGATGAAAGTAACATCTATACAAGAATCTACTATCATGAGTACACTCACTTTAGATGTTCTTTATTCCAAGTTGAAAACTCATGAGTTGGATGTTCTTGCTAGGAAGGGTAATTCTAAGTCAATTGCTTTGATCTCTAACCCTAACATGTCCAATGCAAACTCTTCTTCTAGCTTTGCCTTGTCCTCTTTATCCTCTTTAACAGATGAGCAAATTGAAGAATTTCCTGAGGAAGATTTGGCACTACTCTCTTCTCGATTTAACAAAGCTTTGCAGAATGTGAGAATGAGAAAGAGAGGTGGTCCTCCAAGGTTCTATGAGTGTGATGATCTCAACCACATGCGTTCAAATTGTCCTAAGCTTGCAGGAAGAGCATCGAAGGAGGAGAAGGACAACAGAAAAGAGAAAAGGAAGGTCTTTTCAAGCGATAGGAAGAAGAAGAGCTTCATCAACCGCAAAGTTGTCCACCGAGTTCTTTCCGCTCTTGAACAAGTCAATTTGAGCGATGTGGACTCAGAGAGCAGCGAAGATGATGGAACTCCAAGCAAGCATGATTTGATGGGATTGTGTCTCATGGCAAGCAGCAAGGATAGCCTCACCGAGGACGACCATGACAGCGACTTCAATGAGGTAGATCCTTCATATGATGAATTGGCTATTGCTGTTGCTCATCTTGGAAAATTGCTTGATAAACGTGATAAGAAAATTAAGAAACATGATCTTGTTGTTGAATCATTGAATGCTGAAATTGCTAGACTTAAGACTTTGATTCCTAGTAATGATACTTGCAAATCATGTGACTTAATTTATAATGAGCTCACCTTGCTTAGGAAAGAACATGCTTCCCTGTTACTTCAAAATGAGGAAAATGAAAAACATGTTAAAAATGCTAGCTGTTCCACTGATGACTTGCATAATACAACTCCATGTTCTAAATGCTCCATACTAGAATTGAAGTTGCATAATGCAGATGCTAAGATCTCTCAATTGTTTAATGATCTGCTTACACATGAGGTTCTTTCATGCTCAACTTATCGCAAGCAAAAAGGAAAAGTGGATGTTCCATGCAATAATTGTTTGACTCTTGCTAAGAAAGTTGATTACTTGCAAAATTATTTGGAAAGATTCACTAATGGCAAGAAAAAATTGAACATGATTTTGGATCAATCTAAGGTTAGCACAAACAAGAGAAGTTTAGGTTTTGATCTTCATGATTCATTTGAAACTAGACCTCGCATTGTTGTTCATGCTCCTTGCAATGATAAAATTGAGATTCTTAATGAGCCTAAAAAGATTGCTTTTGAATCTGCTGGTTTTCTTTCTTCTACTATGATGAATGCAAAATGTGCTTCTACTGTTAAAGCTAAACATCATGTGAAGTACACTTGCACTCATTGTGGTAGAGATGGACACTTAGTATATTTTTGCTTTAGACTGGCCAAACAGCAAAAGAAGGAAAGGACTAAGGCTAGGTTAAATTTCAGCAAAGCACATTTTACTTCTCATGCACCGAGAATGTTGAAAACACCTTCTGTTCCTAGAAACATGGGAAAAGGCAAATATGATTTTGTGCATAAAAATTCTCGTGTTGTGCCTACTGTTGTGCGTCATGTGTTTCAGTACTGGATTCCCAAAAATCTCATTCCTAACCCCAGTACTGAGACCTCGACATGTTTTTCTATGTAGGCTTCTCGCGCGAGGAAGGAGAACATATGGCTAGTGGACTCCGGATGCTCACGCCACATGTCCGGTAATAAGAATTGGTTCTCCTCCCTCACTCGTGCATCTCATGCTGAAAGTGTTACTTTTGGAGATGCTTCTTCCTCTTTTGTTGTGGCAAAAGGTACAGTAAAGGTTAGTGACAAGTTTATGTTCAAGGATGTGGCTTTGGTTGAAAACTTGAAATATAATTTGCTCTCTGTTTCACAAATGATTGATGAAGATCTTGAGATAAGCTTTAAGATAAATGAATGCAAAGTGTTAGATGCTTCAGGTGATCTCGTGTTCAAGATTTTACGCTTTGGAAGAGTTTTTAAAGCTGATTTTGATGCATCACCTTCTTCTAAGCATAGGTGTCTAGTTGCCAATGTTTCTAAATATTTATTCTTTTGGCATCGTAGACTTGGTCATGTTGGTTTTGATCATCTTACTCGTGTAAGTGGTTTAGATCTCATACGTGGCTTGCCTAAGCTTAAGGGTGATAGCAATCTAGTATGCTCTTCTTGTAGACATGGTAAGATGAATGCAGGTTCACATCCACCTCTTACCATGGTGATGACAAATGCTCCAGGACAGCTTCTACATCTTGATACAGTTGGACCATCTCGAGTTTAATCCTTTGGAGGCAAATGGTATGTGCTTTTGATTGTTGATGATTTTTCTAGATATTCTTGGGTGTACTTTACGGCATCTAAGGATGAGGCTTTTAGTCATTTTAGAAGTCTTGTTCTTAGGCTTTCTGTTGATCATCCAGGAGCTCTCAAAGCTACTAGAAGTGATAATGGAACGAAATAAAGTTTGGAAACTAGTCTCACCACCTTCTGATTTTAATGTTTTTGGAACTAGATGGGTTTTCAAAAATAAACAAAGTGAGGATGGTGTTGTTGTTAGAAACAAGGCTAGATTGGTTGCTCAAGCTTTTACTCAAGTTGAGGGCTTAGATTTTGATGAAACCTTTTCTCCTGTTGCTAGAATTGAAGCCATTAGAATTCTCTTAGCATTTGCCGCATCCAAAGGTTTCAAATTGTATCAAATGAATGTGAAAAGTGCTTTTCTTAATGGCTACATAAATGAGGAGGTTTTTGTCAAGCAACCACCTAGTTTTGAAAATCCGAAGTTTCCAAATCATGTGTTCAAACAGTCAAAAGCTTTGTATGGTTTGAAACAAGCCCCTAGAGCATGTTATGATAGGCTAAAAACCTTTTTTACTTGAAAAGGGGTTTTCAATGGGAAAGGTTAACAAAACTCTCTTTTTACTCAAGCAAGGCAATGATTAACTATTCGTTCAGATTTATGTTGATGATATTATCTTTGGTGGTTCCTCTCATGCTTTAGTGTCTATGTTTTCAGAAATCATGAGGGACGAATTTGAGATGAGTATGATGGGTGAGTTGACATACTTTTTGGGACTGCAAATCAAGCAAGCAAAGGACAGTACTTTTTTGCATAAAAGCAAATACACAAAAGACTTGTTGCATCGATTTGGGATGGAAAACAGCAAGCCGATCATGACACCCATGGAGAGCGCTTGCACACTTGATCCGGATGAAGATGGTGAGCCGGTTGATCAAAAGGAATATAGAAGCATGATAGGTTCACTTTTGTACCTCACTGCATCAAGGCCGGATATACAATTTGCTGTGTGCTTGTGTGCTCGTTTTCAAGCTTCCCCACGTGCTTCACATCGACAAGCTGTCAAAAGGATTTTCAGGTATCTTCATGGAACTCAAGATTTTGGCATTTGGCTTTCTGCTTCCTCATGCATTAGTTTGAGAGCTTTTTCTGATGCTGATTTTGGAGGATGTAGAATTGATAGGAAAAGTACATCTGGTTCATGCCATTTCTTGGGTAATTCTCTCATTGCATGGTCATCTAGAAAGCAATCCTCTGTTGCACAATCAACTGCTGAATCTGAATATGTGGCTGCTGTTAGTTGTTGCTCTCAAATTCTTTGGATAGTAGCTACACTTAAAGATTATGGGGTTAATTTGGATAGTGTTCCTCTTTTGTGTGATAACACTAGTGCAATCTGCATTGCTAAGAACCCTGTGCAACATTCTAGAACAAAACACATTGACATTAGATTTCACTTTCTTAGAGATCATGTTGAAAAAGGCAACATTGTGCTTCACCATGTGGATACTGAACATCAATTGGCATACATTTTCACAAAACCTTTGTCTTCTTCTCGTTTTGTTTTTATTCGGGGAGAACTTGGGATTGTTCATCCAATGGGTTTGTTTTGAGGGGGAGTTTCCTTGCCAAGTTCTTTCACTTAATGAGATTACTTTGTCATATTTCTTTATATATTATGTAATTGAGCTGATATATGATAATCTAAATTGTTCCACTTGAACTAAAAATGATATTGCGGAATCCCTTGGTCTGATTGCCTATAGCTAAATACTCTGTGGTATCTTACTCTTCTAGGTTTGATATTGAATCTTCTTGACAAATTTGGGCTATGAAGCAAGTTTGTTTTCAACTTTATTCTTTCATAAGACCTTTTAATCTCTTTGCATGTTTACAATCAAAGAAAAATGAAAAGAAAAGGGAATCAATAAAAAAAAGGGTTGTTAAAAGCAAAAGCCTCAAGTTATGTGCTTCAGGGATGTTTTTCCCTAAAAAGATAAGATGTATGCTTCAAGCATGCCATTCCCTCAAAGACAAGATGTATGCTTCAAGCATGCCACTCCAAGAAAATAAAAAGAAGTATGCTTCAAGCATGCCACATGCAGTTTACTGTTTAAAGATTAAATTGGTTTACTAGATTGGAGTTGAAACTACTTGCTCGCCAAGAGTTGTTAGTTGCTTCAATTTTGAGCCTTTGATTTTCTACTAAGATCTTGCTTAGTACTTGGCTATAGTTGACTAAATTGAGGTTGAGATGCATGTCATTCCTTAACTTGTTAAAATCACATTAAGATCATGTATTTTGCATATTATGTGATATATAAGGTTATATGATCGAATGAGCTCATCTTTTTCTATCTTGGCACTCCCTTGTTTCTTCTTGTGAAATCATTGCTATAGGGAAAATTTTGAACATGTTATCTCTTTTGTACTCTTGATGAATCCATTGTCAAAGGGGGAGAAGTTTTTGGCAATTCTTGAGAACTTTGGAGATTTTGGACACATTTTGAGAAATTTGGAGAATTTGGACCACATTGCACATTCGTTCACATGTTTCTTGTTAGAGGAAGTTTTTCTCTGTAGTTTTTATCAAAGGGGGAGACCTTGTGTTTTTCTTTGACTCCTGTTTCTAAACCTCTTGATTTCAATTTCTTTTGAAATGAATGCGAATGTTCAAATCTAAGTGGTGTTGCCAATGTTTTCATCAAGGGGGAGATTGTGAAATCATGTGCTACAAAATTGGCTTATATTTGAATTTGCGAAAATTGCTTTAGTGCTTGTGCGTGTTTGAATTCAGAAACAATCTTCCTTTGGCGCCGGACCATCATTTTCCCATGTACAACAAACCAAGTTTTTTGGTCTGTTGTAAACATGTTTTTGGCAACCATCATTTTCCCATGTACAACAAACCAAGTTTTTTGGTTTGTTGTAAACATGTTTTTGGCAACCATCATTTTCCCATGTACAACAAACCAAATTTTTTGGTCTGCTGTAAACATGTATTTGGCAACCATCATTTTCCCATGTATAACAAACCAAGTTTTTTGGTCTGTTGTAAACATGTTTTTGGCAACCTCATTTTCCCATGTACGAAAACCAAGTTTTTTGGTCTGTCGTAAACATGAATCTGAGTCCTCTTGTGCTAGACCAAGTTCTTGAAAAATAGTAAGTTTTACATGTACACCGGACCAAATTTTTTGGTCCGTCGTGAATGGATTTTTGAGTGACTTTTTCTTGTGTACGTCGGACCATATTTTTTTTGGTCCGTCGTGAATGCGTTTTTGCTCGATTAAGGTTTTGAGCAAATTTGGAATTGAGTTTTAGTTTGACTTTGAGATTATGAAGTTCGTGTGAATTTCATGATGCATGCTTTGAAGTTGACTTTATGCAATACTCGTGTGAGTAGTTGGATGGACTAAGTTGAGTCAAGTCTCGGACTTGTGCTCGGAATTGTTTTGTGGTTTGTTCATATGCAGGTATTGCTCGAGGGCGAATGTGGTCAATGACGGGACCGGAACTAGGTTCATGGAGGAACTGTGGTTCGGGACTAGGTTCTGGAGGAACCGAGGTCTTGGTGGTCAAGGATGTCATGCGGGACATTCGGGCTGAGAGAATGGTGCACATGAAGAATGGTTAGTCACGTGAGAATGGCAGGTGGCCATGCGCGTGCAAAGTGTTAGTCACGTGAGTATGGTAGGGTTGCCATACGCGTGCAAGAGTTGTACTTGGGCAGGTTGTGCCAAGTGGAGTTGTGTTGGATACATATTCCTTCTTGGATTAGGAGTGGGACTCCTTCTAGGATTAGGAATTGTATTCTGGACTCCTTGTGGGTTGCTCCTTTAAG
The DNA here is from genome assembly GCA_036346355.1 of Rhipidocladum racemiflorum. Taxonomy (NCBI): domain Eukaryota; kingdom Viridiplantae; phylum Streptophyta; class Magnoliopsida; order Poales; family Poaceae; genus Rhipidocladum; species Rhipidocladum racemiflorum. The sequence continues at coordinate 39,102,440 of CM070583.1, read as the reverse complement.
AGTAGTGCTTCTATGCTTTTCTTTTTAGTACAAGTTGCACAAATCTTGAAACAAGCGAAGGGGTAAGTAATCACCATCTACCCTTCATTCATGCTTTAATAGTTGTGCAACTTTTAAAAGGAAGAGCATAGAAGCACTTCTCCTCCTTTAAATAGGTGGGTTGTCTCCTGTTGAAGGCAAGCAATCAAGCAGAGCTGGGCGCATTGAGAGCTTGAGCTCAGTTTTAGGGTTTGTACTCTTTTGATGGGAGTACTTTAGACAAAAGAAATAAAGATCAATTCTTCCAGATCCTTGCATGCTACAGTAACCGCGTTGCTACAGTGTTTCCTGTTTTGGTTCTTGTTTGCATGCTTGTTCTGGTTCTAGATTGGTTTTTGTTAATGAGTTTCATCTTGATTTGATCTATCAAAACCTTTCTAGGGAATTTATTTAGGGTTTTTCAAAGTTTAGTTGATTAAACTTTTGTCGTTCTTGTTTAATCTTGAAGTTTTGGATAGATTAATTCTCGTCATCTTCTGTCACAGCAAGCTTGCGAGGTTCATAACTTTTGATCCGTGAGTCTGATTGTGCTGATTCTTTTTGCGTTAGATTTGTATTGGAATCTAGTTTCTTGTGTCCAAATTTAAGATCAATCCGACTGTTGGATCTCCGGGAATTCGCATTTTACCGAATCTCTATCATTCTATTTTTGTCGAATTCGAGGCAATTATTTTGTTCTGTTTTGGGGTGAACTTTTAGTAGATCAAGAATTTGGTTTTAGCTTCCGCACAATCATTCACCCCCCTCTGATTGCTATATTCGTATACTTCGATCCTACATCTTATTCTTCTATTCTTCCCCTCTGCTGAAATTTCTATCTTTCCCACTGGTTTAAATGGAAATCTTACCTAAGTCATTCGGAATAGTTAACGTTGTTTCACACTTAAGGAGAAAGTACTGGATGTCGCTGCCAGCTCTGAAGATCGTGAAGTAAGGAATCATCGAGCTCGAAGAGAAGTGGATCGATGAAGTTTTCTAGAGACTAGAAGAACCAGTGCTTTAGTAGTCCGTTGAGACTCAAGTGTGAGAGTTGCGTCTCCTAAGATAGGAGAGTTACCCATTTAGACGCTAGATTATTGTGTGCATAAGAAATTTGGATCTTCCTTGATTGCAGAGTGTGCAGTATGCGTTGCATAGCTTTTAGGCTTGGATAAGCAACCATACTAAGTTATTAATAATGTTTGTTTAAGTTATTGGGTTAAACCTGTTCCCTTGCACTAGGATTATTGAACCTCATCTATGCTTTTCCCTCTTACCTAAACCCTGGAGTGGTCAGTAGATGGAAAGGACCAACTACAGCAGTGATTCCAAGGCAGTTCAAGTTAGTTCAGTTGCTACTACTGTTGTTAGTGTTAAAGCAGATAGTGACCAGTAGCCATCCACTATATCAACCGAGGCAAATCCACACTTGGATCAGTTATTCATCGCCCAGACTCAGCTTATGCCGATGGTGATACAACAGATGAATGTTATCAGCGCCAAAATCAATCCCTCCAAAACTGAAGTCACAACCCCTTGTCCACAGCCAAAGTTTGCCTTGTTCATGAGGACCAAACCACCCACGTTTGATGGATCATCCACTCTCAAAGATGCATAAATCTGACTTCGTGTCATAGAAGAGAAGCTGGCTTTAGTGCAATGTGAAGAAGAAGAAAAGGTCCCCTATGCTACTTGCCAGTTAGAAGGAGATGCATTAGCCTGGTGGAAAGGTTTCTACGCCACCTCTGAGGATGGACATACTATCACTTGGTTGGAGTTTGCCACTGCCCTTCGTTAGTTGTTGCGTCGTTAGATGATAGACTGACTACTGCAAGTTCAGAGAAGTGTACCACCCCTACACCCGATGCCATACTTGGACGTTGTTCTTTGAAGTGTTGTCAACCAAGAAAATCAGAAGACCGTGCATGCATCCATTGTGGAGAAATAGGACACACTGCTGATGAACATGCAATTAATTGTTCCAGCTGTGAAGGAAGCCATTTACCTGGAGAATGTCCAATGTGCAATATCACCTACTATCTTTGCGAAGGCCGTGATCGTTGCCCATCTCAATGTTCCCTGGATCCAATAGTGACTGCTGTGATTCGACATCAGCGAGAGAATTTTCGAGGTGTTATTGCTCAAAAGTTAGTGAAAAGAGAAGGATTGTCAACCGTACTTTGTCACGTGAAGAAATGAAGAAGAAACATGACGACCCTACCTATCTACCTCCGGAAATCAGTGAGTTACAATTGTGGTCAGTTGGGTCATTTTGTTGAAGAATGCCCACAGAAAGGTCAAGCAATTTCTGAAGCCATGTTCATTTTAGAAGTTACTTCAGTAAGGATTGTAACACCGAAAGTGAGTGGTAAGACTATGGAAACAACTCTCTCATGGAGTTAGTTGAAGCAAAAGGAGTTGGTTAACAAGGCCATTGATTTAGAAGATGAGCGCAAGGAATTGGAGGACAACCGCAAGCGTCAAAAAGCTGGTCAAGAAGGACCACCGCAACATGAATGAGGAGTGCCCCTCAACAACACAGTTGCTTTGTATCTTCACATGTGCTTTGCCCCGATAGTCAGAGTTTCCAAAACACCACCCTTGTGAAAAGTCCTCAAGGAAGAAGCCTGCTCTCTAGAGTTTGCCATGCTTGTCGCCAGCCAGGACGTTTTGCTAGTAACTGCTCTCAGGAGAAAGTGATCACTGTTGATCGCATTGATCTCAGCTCTACCCCTACCAAGATTTGTGCTACGTCAGGAGGAAGCCACCAGACGTCAGTCAAGCGTTGCTTCAGATGCAATGAGCCGGGACACTTTGTTAACAGTTGTCCTAGGAAAAAAAGGTGTTATACCTGTTCACTTCAATCCTAGTCCCCCACCTACCAAGACACTTGTGCCATAATGAGAATTGTGAGGAAGCTCAAGATGAAGCCATGACGCAAGCGCCAGTAAAAGTCATATCGATGAAGCTTAGAAAGAATCACATGTTAACTGATCAAAAGTCATAGGCATTGCCGGATGATGAGAGTTAACTTGTCTATTGTGGAGAATGAGTTGCTAATAAAGCTTATCATATTGGAAACCGTACTTGAGATGTTTATCCCTGGAATTGAATTAGTTACCCAAGAGGAAGGCAGTTTTGGTCTATGATTAGAGATGTAGTCCGTTAAGAGGAGTTAAAGTGTTCCTGAGATAAAGTTGCTATCGGGTTACCTTTAGTATACCTGAGACAGCTGAGAACCATCTATTCCATTATGGTTGAGTCAAGAAGATGGATGTACCATCACATCGGAAGAAAGAGCTATTGCGTGTGCTTAATAACTTCAATCCTAGTCCCCCACCTACCAAGACACTTGAGTGATTCGCATTCACCTCCTTCTATATTCTATTCGGATCTTCGCTCAAGATCGAGTCCATTTGCCAAAGTTTGTATACCGCAAGAGTTTATTTGTCAAGTTTCTATCAAGATCGCAAATATGTCCTGAACTTGTTCTTCGTGCAGTAGTTAGTCTTTGATTTTTAGAAACATCTAGAAAAATCCTTTTTGATTTTTTCTTGTTGTAAAATGTGCATGACTCATATATACATCTGTAGAAAAATTTTGGAGTCCATTGGTTGCACTGTTTGGGAGCTATGAGGTGAAAACCGAGCCCCAAATTTTCTGATCGAAGTTCCTGACTCTCTGTAGTCTGTGATTTTTCCTGTTTTTTCTACAAGGTTTTTGGGGTTGATTTTTGGTGGAGTGTTTCAAGACTTACCTTATAATAGGGTGAACAATTCCTAAAAATTTTGGAGCAACATAAGTCGACCAACCACCTGCTCCAAGTGGGGATAATTCCTGAAAAAATCTGCTTTTGCTTTTCTAAAAGAGGCTTTTTGTGATTTTACTTGATCTCTTTTAGAAAATAAGTCTTTGAATTAATTCCTATTCATTTTGGACACTTAACAACTAGGATTATGATTTACATATCCCTCACATGATTCATGGTTCTCATCCATGCAAACTAGTGATACACATAGTTGTCGAGTTGTTCCGATTTTTGCGGGTTTCACGAATTTGAGGACCACCGATTTTCTTGCGGGATTGTTTTGAGTACTTTGAATGTGGCCAAATTTATTTGAGATCATTTACCTCCCCTCTGATCGCCATCTCGGTCTTTCAATTGGTATCAAAGCCGGTTTTGCTCTTTTATAGATCTTGACCGGTCTCAAGAGCCATGGCGACGGACAAGTACTCTTCTAAGCCTCCAATTTTTGCTGGAGTTGATTATCCATTCTGGAAGGCTAGGATGGAGACATACATCACTGCCCAGGGCTTTTCCATATGGTAGAAGGTGAAGCTCCCGTATGAGGTTCCGGCCAATGAAAACATCAATGCCGCAAACACGGCTGACGTTGAGGCAAACGCTAAAGCCAAGAACCTCCTCATACAGGGACTTAGCCGCAGTGAGTATGATTGCGTCTCTCACCTACGATCGGCTCATGAGATTTGGGTGACCCTTAATGCCTACCATGAGGGCACCACTCAGATCAAGTCTGTGAGACAGGATCAATTTAAGCGTGACTATAACAAGTTTGAGCAGCACGTTGGTGAGAGCCTCGACGAGTGCTTTGCTCGCTTTGCTAAGATCCTCAGCAATCTCCGATCAGTTGGTTGCTCATACACTGACTCGGAGAATGCGAGGCATTTTCTTAGAGCACTCGATTTGAGGATTTGGGGGATGAAGGTAACCACCATCACGGATCACACGAATCTGTCGACTCTGACTCTTGATGGGTTGTATTCCCGTCTCAAGACTCATGAGCTCGATATCGTCGCTTGAAGGACGAAATCTCAAACGATGGCTTTGGTTACTGATCCCATCGGGTCTTCTTCTTCCGGACCCTCACTTGACTTCTCTTCTGGATTTTCTCTCTCAGCTCTATGCAACGTAAGCGATGATGTTCTGGAACAATTTCCTGAGAACGAGCTTGCTCTTGTCGCTCATAAGTTTTCAAACATTTACAAGAGAGTGAGATATAGAAAGAGAGGTGGAAAGATCACTTGCTTTGAGTGTGGTGGCCCCAACCACATTCGGGAAAATTGCCCAAAGCTGGAGAAGGACAAAAACGAACAAGGCTGTCCAAACAAGATCGACTACATCGACAGGAATCGCAACAAGAAGCCTCCAGCTCGTGAGCCAGTGTTAGAGAAGAAGAACCGCAAGTTCGCCAAGAGCAAGAAGCTATTTCACCGCGTACTCGCAGCGCTTGATGACCTTGATCTCTCCGACACGAAGACTTGGAGCGACCAGGACGAGGATGAACCGTAAGAAAAGACAAAGAATGGCGATGACTTCTCCGGCGTGTGCTTCATGGCCTCCAGTGCCAAGAAGTAGACGACTCCGAGCTGTACAGCGACACGGAGGAGGTACCTTCTTATGACCAGCTCAATGATGCTTTTCTCAAACTAGGAAAACTTCAGTCCAAATCTAGAGCTAGTTGTTTGGATCTAGAGAAGGAAGTAGGTACCTTGTCTCGGGAGTTAGCTTAAATTAGATCATGTTCCTCCTGAGACTCTGATAGCTGTACTCTTTGCGATGCTTTGCTTGTGGAGTTGGAGAACCTAAGGACCCTACATGATAGTGTGGTTTCTGATCTTGAGGCTCTTAGGTTGAAGGATGCTAGCACATGTTATGTTGATCCTATTCCTGCTGATGCTAGTTTTCTTCATGCTCACATGACTGCATCTTGTGATAATTGCCCTAAATTGCTTGCTGAAATTGATGCCATGAGCTCACATCTTAGGAAGCTTTCTGCTAGAAATGATGAACTTGAATCATATGCTTCTAAGGACCCAGTCAGCTCATGTGAGGGCTGTAAGCAACTAAAACTTGACAATGATGCTTTGACTGTTAAGTGTGCAAAATTTGGTACGGACTTACTAGTTAAGTCACCAACTAGTTGCATGCTATGTGTTGGGGTTAAGGAGGATGTGAATAGAGTTCACACGGAGCTTAGGAAGAAGCTTGAGGCCCAAATCGGTAGAATTAGAGATGCTCCTTGTGTTTCTTGTGAGTCCCTCAAGATTGAGGCAGCTCATTATAGTGAGAAATATTCACGCCTTACTCGATCTTCTCCATCTGGCTCTTCTTCTTCCACTCCTTCCCCTGCTCTTCTTGTGCCTCACTTTTTCGAGAGTGCCAGTACCTTATGAGCACCCTCGAGAAGTTTGTAGGAGGCAAGAAGAAGCTCAATCTCATCTTAGACCAATCCAAGATTAGCATATTTAATCAAGGTCTAGGATTTGATTCCTTGGAGCATGCACGGGCACATCAGCCTATAGTTGTGCACGCCTCCAAGAGAGGAGAGATAGTGGTTGCGCCTCAGACGAGCACCACTGTGTTTAGGTCAGCAGGACTTGTCCATGGGATCTCTGACGAGAAGGGTGTTTCTCCTATTGCTTCTGCCCCCAAGGCGAAGTATATTTGCACCTTCTGTTAGAAGGATGGTCATCTAGTTGACTTCTGTTTTAGACGCGCCAAGATCACTCGGCGTGAGCGTGCTAGTGCCCTTATAGGTATTCAGGGTCATCCCCAGACTTTGAGTGCTCCTAAGGCACACATGGCTTCTAGGCACGTTTCTTAGCTGCCTGTTCTTGGACAGCGTATGGGGCTTGGGTTTCATGCTTCTTCTTCTGGTTTTCGCCCCAGAGCTGTTCCGAGCCTTTTCGCTGTCCTTATGATATTCCTCATTTTTCCCACGGGGTGGATATCAGTGGCGTGAGTTTGTTTCCAGACATTCTACTAGAGATGTTTCTGAGTTTGTGAGAGTTGAGTCTAGGAGAGGCGCTAGATTGCATTCTATTGCTCCTTTGACTGCTTCTACTTCTGCTCAGGTGACTCAGTTTTGGGTTCCTAGATCAGCCTTGATATGTCCTAGTACTGAGACATCTGCCTTTTACTCTCATTGATTCAGGTTCATAGGACAGGGAAGGGGGAGGTTTGGATTGTAGACTCCGGCTGCTCACGTTATATGACCGGAGACTCCCGTTGGTTTTCTTCCCTAGTTCGAGCTCCTGGTGATGAGGTGATCACCTTTTGGGATGCTACGTCAGGTAGAGTCATCGTTAAAGGTATCTTCCGCATCAATGATCAATTTGTTCTTAAGGACATTGCTTTAGTGAGTAAGCTGCATTTCAATTTGCTTTTTGTTACTCATCTTATCGATGACTGTAACACCCCGGCATCTAGTATGCCCGAATGCTACCAAACATAAACTAAGCATCATCCAAAAACCACAATTTAAGTTAAATTACAGCAAAGACACGAATGCTAAAACCGAAAATTTCGGCAGCATCTCCTTTGATTTTCCACGAATCGAAGCAACAACAATAGCATAGCAAAATATGGCATAATACGAGGCAACTAAAACAGCAATAATAAGTAGCATGACAGCAATATAAGTTCAAATTAAGCATTCAAACTCTTCATGCACCAAACGAAACAAAGATGGCACTTATAGCACACCACTAAACCATAAACCAAGCTTGCATCACACTACATTCATTATTAAGACTCCAGATGAATAAATTGTGGGATCAAATGCGTGGAACTACGTGTAGAAGTGTGACTAGTTCCCTTCCCCGCATGCCGGTCTCATGGTACCTAAAACATCAAGAAAGCACAAGCCTGAGTTCATCACTCAGCAAGTATATTGCAATGGAACAAACGAACAATTACATTGCTACAACACTACATATCAAGCTTATCATCATAATCATGCTCACATCTCATTATTCACATATCATCATCATCATGTGTAACACCCCAAAATTTTGCTTTTCTTAAATTCATGTGTGAATTGGCACTTTGGTGAATTTTTGGAATTTTCTGGAATTTATTTGGATTTATTTGGATTTAATTTCAATTTATGCCATGATGAAATAATTAAATAATTAAACTTTGCAAATAAAATTTTGTTGGAAATATTTTATTTGAGTCCAAAATGATCCAAAGTATTTTCCAGAATTTTTCTGGAATTTTTCTGAGTCTTTTGATATTTTTAATGAATTAAATAAATTTCTGGGAATTATTTTAAATATTAAATCGCTGGAAATTCGAGTTGGGTCAAGTACTGTTCATCCGACCGGACCCGAGTCCGAGTCCGACTCGAGTCCGACCCGGGCCACGTGACTTGGTTCAACCGCGTCCCCGAACCCAACCCTAACCCTAGACCCCGACCGTTGGATCTAGATCCAACGGCCGTGCGTGCGCCGCGTCGCGTGAGCGCATGGACCGTCCGATGCGGAACACGTGGACGGCATCCAGTCGTCGTCCTCATCCGAATCCAAGCTGGAGAGCTCCGTCGTGACCGAGCGGGACACGGCTAGGGTTCTGAATTCCGCGCAAACGTCGAGGCTATTTAATGACCGGGTTATCCTCTGAGGTTCTCCTCTCCGCGCCGCACCGAAGCCCTAAGGTCCTAGCGCCCCAGCCGCCGCCATCTTCCCGGAATAGCTCACCGAAGTTGGTTCGAGGGTTAGCATCGGTTTGTTGCTCGTGTCACCGTCGGCAAGCCGTCTCCGCCGCAACCGAGATCGGATCCGGAATCCCCGAAGCCAGGCGCACCCGTGGAGCCATCTCACCTTGCCGGAATCGCGTCCGAACGCCGTTCGGGAGGTTGCCGTCTTCATCTCCGGCCAGGCCAGTGCCGCCGCGTCGCCATCGACCTCGCGAGCTCTGTGCGCCGTCCGATCAAGATCGAACGCACACGGTGAGCCCACGTTCTTTCCCAAACCCCGGAACTTAGATCGGATCTGGACCGTTGGATCAAGATCCAACGGCCCACGATCGCCACGTGCTGGAAACTGCGTTAATTTAGGGTAGATCTAGACCATTGGATCTAGATCCAACGGCCGTGATCATGCCACGTAGCCGCCGCCGCGCCGTGCGTTGAGTCACTGACAGGCCGGGCCCGCGTGCCAGCGGCCGAGCCTGGGCGTGACTGCGCGTCACTGACATGCGGGGCCCGCATGTCAGTGTCTCGCCCGAGAGTCGCACCGTGCACGTGACCCACTGACGGGTGGGACCCGCGTGTCAGCGACCTGAGCCGTGGACCGGGTCCACGGTGGACCGAGCCAAGCCGTGGGCTTAGCCCATGGACCGGCTGACGTCAGACGCCCAATCAGAGGCTGACACGTGTCTAGGCTGACGCAATAATTAATTTCCGAAAAAGAAAATGATTTATTAATTCGAAATAATGATTTCAAATTTTGTTTCAAACTTCAAACGCTTATAACTTTTGCGTTTCAACTCCGATTTGAGTGATTCAAATTTCTAAATATGTATAAAATTGAGACCTACCTAAATATGAATTTTATTTAATTTTTGGACTAATGTTTTTCTCTGTAAAATTATTTAATTGATTATTTAAACTTTAAATAATCATAACTTTTGCATTTTAACTCCAAATTTGACGATTCCAGTTTCTAAAAATTCATAAAATTATGTTCTCTCTGTTTATGGATTTTATTTGGATGTTTGGACACTTTTTGCCTATTGTTTATTCGTGTTTTGCTATTTGCACGCTTTACGAGTAGACGTTGAAGTGCCGGAAGGATTCGAAGGAGAAGTATTGACTCAGGATCCAACTCAAGACCAAGAACAAGTACTTTTTGAAGGCAAGTTGTGCTTTGACCATGTTGATCCTATTTTGAAATCTATTTTGATTTAACCTATTGCATGCTAGTTCAATTAGAAAATACTTTATTTAAATATGGGGGTTAGATAAATTCCAATTTGTTGTATGACACTTTGATTATTTAAATATGTGCCATGACCCTTGTCACCCTAGTTGTGGATTACTAGTTGGACATTATCAAATTGCCAACATGGGTTTTAGACCGTTGTAGTATCTTTGCTTGGACACATTACGTGCTCATGACATGATTTTGGACAATCAAATGTTAATATTGACTTAATGATATATTGAACCTGTTTTGGAAAGGTATCATGTGATGTTGATGGCACGTGGTGCATGGTAATCAACTGGGGTTTGATAAATAGTTTTTCGGCCAGGGGCATGTGGCAAGAATGATCAGGTGGGCGGTTGTGGCATTGGGGATGTTGATTTGGTTCTTGGGTAGTCTTGCCCTGGTCACCCTAAGGACTTCACCTTGCAAGCCTTTGAAGCTGGGTCTAACGTGCAACCACATGTCCGTAATGGGACGGACCTAGTTGACTAAGTTGCTAATAACTGCACTGTGGGACCTCGGAGGTCAACTACACCCTTTGTGTAAGTTATGCGGGAGCGTCTGGGGTGAGGCCGGGTACCCATCTAACGGTTGATTAGCCTAAACTTCGCCTTAGCTAAGGGAAGGGTTAGTGTGCAATAACCGGGGAGGACCACTTGTATTGTTAGAAGTTTCCGAAAGACTTTGTTACGGGAACATGCCTTTGTGGTGTTTGACTGTATCTTGTGGGTAAAGTGCATAACCTCTGCAGAGTGTACAATCTATTCGAATAGCCGTGTCCGCGGTATTGGACATCGCTCGGGAATTACAGTCAAGGGTTAGATTTTCTCAAAAATAACTTGGATCTGAAAGGTTGGGTTGGATTAATAATGATGTTGATGGAAATGTGGATTAGGATGGAAAAAGATGTTTATGAATTTTTATGAATTTTATGAATTTTATGAATTTATAATTTTATGAATTTTTATGAATTTTTATGAATTTTTAGAAACTGGAATCGTCAAATTTGGAGTTAAGACGCAAAAGTTATGATTATTTAAAGTTTAAATAATCAATTAAATAATTTTGCAGAGAAAAACTTTAGTTCAAAAATTAAATAAAATTCATATTTAGGTAGATCTCAATTTTATACAAATTTAGAAATTTGAATCACTCAAATCGGAGTTGAAACGCAAAAGTTATAAGCGTTTGAAGTTTGAATCTAAATTTGAATCAATATTTCGAATTAATAAATCATTTCTTTTTTTCGGAAATTAATTACTGCGTCAGCGAGGACACGCGTCGGCTCCTGATTGGCTGGCTGACGTCAGCCGGCTCATGGGCTCAGCCCACGGCGCGGTTCGGTCCAAGGTGGACCCGGTCCACGGCTCGGGTGAGACTGACAGGTGGGACCCACCTGTCAGTGCGGGGTCTCACGCAAATGCGGCTGACGCGTGGGCCCTCTGACTTGCGGGGCCCGCGTGTCAGGGACACGCGCCCACACGCGTGGGTGCGGCTAGGCACACGCGGCGCAATCTCGGCCGTGGATTTGAAAATCAACGGCCCAGATTGGATCTAGGCTTCACGCGTTTAGGTTAACGCGGCGGATCTGAGCCGTTGGATCTTGATCCAACGGTCCAGATTCGATCTGGTTTCCAGGGTTTGGATTAGAACGTGGGCTCACCTCAACCGCACGATCAAGATCGGACGGTCCACAGAGCTCGCGAGGTCGATGGCGACGCGGCGGAGCAAGACCACCGGAGATGAGAACGACGACGAGCCCGACGGCATTTCGGGGTTGCTCCGGCGAGATGAGTCCTCCCTTCGGGTGCGTCTCGTCACGGGGATTCCGGATCTGGGCTCCTTCTCGGCGGAAGACGACGGACGGCGGCGGAATCGGCGGTAAACCGCTGCGCCAGCGAGGAGGTTCCAACTACTGGCGAGCTCGTCACGGGCAAGCAGCGGCGGCTCGAGCGAGATGGCTTTGGGAACGGGGCGCCGCGGATGAGGGCAACCTCGGGACGTCTCACGCTTTAAATCACGGCCTCGGCGTGCGTGCAAATCGGAACCCTAGCCGTGTCTGCTTTCGGTCACGGCGGAGCTCTCCGGCTTTCGGTCGGGCGGAGAGCGGCGACGCCGCGGCCGTCCACGTGGCACGATCAGCGGCCCGCGATCGGCGTGGACGCGATCGGATCCGGGCCGGATACGGCTCGAACCAGTACGGGCGGATCTCAGCCGTTGGATCTTGATCCAACGGTCGGGATCGCTTAGGGTTGGGAGCTGGTTTGGTCGAGTCAACTGGCTCGGGTCGGACTCGAGTCCGACTCGGGTTCGACTTCGATCGGATGAAACGATACTCGACAGAGTTGATTTTCCAGCGATTTAATATTTGAAATAATTCCCAATAATTCATTTAATTCATTAAAAATAGCAAAAGACCCAGAAAAATTCCAGAAAAATTCTGGAAAATATTTTGGAACATTTTGGACTCAAATAAAATATTTCCAACAAAATTTTATTTGAAAAATTAAATTCTTTAATTATTTCAAAATGGAATAAATTCAAATAAATTCCAAATAAATCCAAATAAATTCCAGAAAATTCCAAAAATTCACCAAAGTGCCAAATCACACATGAATTTAAGAAAAGCAAAATTTTGGGATGTTACAAACCTCCCCCCTTAATAGAATCTCGTCCCCGAGATTCAGGGCTTACTAAAGGAATAGGTTTGGAAACTCTTTCCTCAAATCCTCTTCGCGTTCCCAAGTTGCTTCACTCTCCGTGTGGTTGTTCCACTGTACTCTACAGAAGCGGGTCGACTTATTTCTGGTCTCTCGATCCATAGTGTCCAAAATCTTTACGGGATGCTCCTTGTAAGTCAAATCTTCTTGCAACTCAATTGACTCTAGCGGTGTCTGTTCCTGAGGTACTCGGAGACACTTCTTCAACTGGGACACATGGAATACGTCATGTACTCCTGCTAACGCATCGTGGCAACTCCGGTGGTAAGCAACCGCCTCTGCGACTCAAAATCTTAAATGGTCCAACATAGCAGGTGCGAAGTTTCCCTTTGGCATGGAACCTCTTAACTCCCACGAGAGGCGTAACTCTGAGGTAAACAAAGTCTTACGGTTCAAAACTCAAGTCTCGGCGACGATTGTCGGCATAACTCTTATGTCGAGATTGGGCTATCTTCAACCTTTCCCTAATCATAGCGACCGCTCTTGACCTCTTGAAGAATATCAGGCCCAAAGACACGGCGCCACGGTCTCATTCCAATTCAATGGCGTCCGACAGGTGGTCGACCATACAAAGGCCTCAAAAGGTGACATCGTAAACTAGCCTGATAACTATTGTTGTAACTGAACTCGGCATACGGTAAACTCTTATCCCAAGAAGTAGCATAAGCTAATGCACAAGCTCTCAACATATCCTCAATCTGGTTGACTCTTTTGGTCTGTCCATCCGTCTGTGGATGATAAGGCATCTTGAAGTTCAAACGGGTTCCCATGGCTTCATGCAACTTATTCCGAACCTTGAGGTAAATTGGGTACCTTCGTCCGATACAATCCTCTTTGGCACTCCGTGCAAGCAGACAATCTGATCATGTACAATTACGCTAATTTATCTCGAGTAAGTGGTCTTCACGGGGATAAAATGGGCTACTTTAGTCAAGCGATCCACTATAACCCATATGGAGTCATAACCTCCTTGAGTCTTTGGCAAACCGGTAATGAAATCCATTCCGATTTCCTCCCACTTCCACTCAGGTATTTTCAGCGGTTGTAGCAATCCTGCTGGTCTCACGATGCATTGCCTTGACTCTCCGGCATCGTCGCACAATGCAACATGCTCGGCAACTTCACGTTTCATACTCGGCCACCAGAATCTCTCCTTCAGATCCTGATACATCTTGGCGCTTCCAGGATGAATTGAGTACTTGGAGTCATGGGCTTCTTCCAGAATCAGTTGCTTTAACTCCTTCTTGTTAGGCACACAAATGCGATCCTTCATCCACAACGTGCCTTGCTCATCCAACTTGAAGTCCTCTGCCTTGCCTTCCTCCTTGATGAACTTAATCCTGCGGATCTTGTCATCATCATACATCCTTCTCGGATCTGATCCTCTAGGGTAGGCTTTACTTCCAATGTGGCCAAGAATCCGCTAGGTACAACCTCAATCTTCATTTTCTGAAAGTCCACACATAACTCATCCTGACTTGTGGCTAGCAACGTACTCACGGTATGGCTTTTCCGACTCAGAGCATCGGCTACTACGTTGGCCTTCCCGGGATGGTAATGGATTCCAACATTATAGTCTTTGATCAACTCTAACCATCTCCTCTGCCTCATATTCAGATCCGGTTGGGTGAATATGTACTTAAGGCTCTTATGATCCGTATACACTTCACATCTGTTCCCGATCAGATAGTGACGCCATATCTTCAAGGCATGCACTACGGCAGCTAACTCTAAGTCATGTGTCGGATAATTTCCTCATGCGGCCTCAACTGCCTTGATGCATAAGCGACGACCTTTCCATCCTGCATCGGCACACATCCAAGTCCTTGGCGCGTCGTCACAATAAATATCGAAGCTTAGAGCAACATCAGGTAGAACTAACACGGTCTTGATTTCAATCGCTTCTTGACTCCTGAAATCCTTTCTCACATTAAAGCGTCCATGCAAACTTCTTTTCCTTCTTCAGCGATTGCGTAAGAGGTTTCGCAATTGTCGAGAAACCTTCGATGAAACGGGCGGTAGTATCCTGCCATTCCAAGGAAACTCGAATGCTGGGTCAAAGTCTTTGGTCGCTCCCAATGTAACCACGCCTTCTACTTTGCTTGGATCTACGGCGACTCCTTCTGCGGTCATTACATGTCCAAGAAACTCCACCTTGTCCTTCCAAAAATCACACTTGCCGAACTTGGCGAAAAGTTCTTTGTTCCCTCGCTTTTCCAAAACTCGCCTTAAGTGTTCGGCATGTTCATCCTCTGTCTTGGAGTAGATTAGGATATCATCTATGAACACGACGACAAACTTGTCCAAATATTCCATGAACACCTTATTCATCATATTCATGAAATAGTGGCGCATTCGTCGGCCCAAAGGACATAGCAGTAAATTCGTAATGTCCATATCTTGACGAGAATGCGATCTTGAATATCTTCCGATCGGATCTTCAATCGATGGTATCCCGATCTCAGATCAATCTTGGAGAAAACTCCGGCTCCTCTCAACTGATCAAACAAATCATCAATCCTGGTAGCGGATACTTATTCTTCACGGTGACTTCATTGAGTGCACGGTAGTCAATGCACATCCTGAAACTCCGTCCTTCTTCTTGACAAACAAAACTGGTGCTCCCCACGGCGATGAACTCGGCTCGATAAATCCTTTCTCCATTAACTCTTCTAGCTGTTTCTTCATTTCTACCAACTCCTCGGTGGACATCCGATAGGGTCTCTTTGCTATCGGTCTTGTGCAGGTACAAGCTCTATCACAAACTCTATGTCCTGTCGCGGCATACTGTAGATCTTCGGAAAACATCAGGTACTCATTTACTCTTGAGACATCATCTATGTTGATTGCCTTGGTACTTTGTTAACCATCAAGCTGTCCATCTTTAAGCTGCGGTGGCTTGAAATTCCACTTTCTTCCCACACGGGCTCTCAATCGAGATAGTCCTTCGTCCACAATCCAATACGGCCTTGTGCTTGGATAACCAATCCATTCCCAATATGACGTCTAAGGTGCGGGTCTCCAAAATTATAAGGTTTGCTAGGAACTCTATTCCATCTATTAGTATTCTCACCGGAACATCCTACTTTCGTTCGGAGTTGGAACCAGGGTTTGAACTAAAAGCATGCATCTAAGTCTTGCAATCCTCAAATCATTTCTAGTAGCAAAGCCTTGCGAAACAAGCGAATGCGAAGCTCGAGTCAAACAATACTGTGCAGTGCTTGAGTTAACAAGTAACTTACCCGATCACGACGTCCGTAGCATTCTGCGGTGCATCTGCGGTGACATGGTTGACTCGGCCTCTCACCACGATGCAGGGTGTGGCTCACAGTCTTTGGCGTCCTAGCTGGGTGGTTCCTAGATTGAAGCGAATCGAGTCACTCCTGCTTGTCTTCTTCGGACAATTGTTGGCAAAGTGACTGGCTCGTTGCAGATTGTAGCAGCGTCTCACTTGTTCCTTCTTGTTTGCTGGGGGTAGCGTTTCTAAGCGGGGGCTAGGGTTTGGTAGTTACGATTGATGAGTCTTGGTGCTGGGATGGTGTCCTTGTTGCATTCTGTGGTTGGAATGCGAAGAATTGATTTGGTGCAACTCTCGGTATTGCGTTCCACTGGCGTGATCCTTCTTTGTTGCATCCTGCGCTTCTGTTCTCATCCGGTTCCTTGCGCTTGTCCTCAAGAATAAGCGCCTTATTCACCAACTCTTGGAAATCTGGGAAGGTGTGGGTGATCAATCCTACTTGCAATCCTGAGTTAAGTCCCTTCATAAAACGACTGCGGATTTATCTGTCGCTACATCCTCAGTGCGTAGCGTGCTAGGCTGTGTGAACTTGTTCGGTAGTCGACCACCGGTGATTACCTTGTTTGAGTGCTCTAAACTCCTCCTTCTTAAGGTCCATGATTCCTTCGAGGCACGTGATCTTGTCGGAATGCAGCGTGAACTCTTCCCAAGTGATATCTTGAGGGTTCTCTTGCGTGGCACGAAGTTCTCCCACCATTCGGGTTGTTCCTTCGGTGATGAGAAGCGTAGAGTACCTTCTCATTTCCTATGCATTGAGCTATGTGTAGCTTCCTCTCGATTGATCTTAACCAATCATCGGCCTCCAATGGATTGGCATTCCCGGAGAAAGTGGGTGGGTGAGTTCTCATGAACTCTGACAGTCTTGTATTCTGGCGTTGTCCATGATTAACTTGATTAGCAGTGGCCTGAGCGGTGACGTGTTGCATTTGTTGCATCATAGCATGCATCAACTGAGTCTGAGCAGCAAGAAATGCTCCAAAATTCTGCATATCAACTAGCGGTGCTGGTGCTCCATCATTGGGGTTTTCTGCTGGGCGAGAACCACTCCCATTGCTTCCAAAGTTTCCACGGGTGTTCACCATCTGTCGGTTTGCTCTAGGTTTAGAGATGAGAGGGAAACAAGAATAGACAAGTAATATGGAACTTATGCGGGGCGAAAGGGGTAACTTTAAGGTCCAACTTTATTATTAATAACTTGGTATGGTTGCTTACAATGCCTAAGGGCCTTGCAACACATACTGCACACTCAGCAAACAAAGCAAATCCAAATCGAACTAACTCTGGAGTCTAACGCCTAAAGGGTGACTCTTTATTTTATGACGCGACTCGACGAAGGAGTCTCACTATAGAACCTATGCTCACTCATCGAGAAAACCTCCACGGCCTGGGTACGGGTGCTGTGGCATAGGCGCGAAACGATCGCCATGTCCAAATGATCGTGTCCTCTGTGGTAGTCGAAGAAGCGGTGTCCTCATCGAGATCGACTCCTCACGGATGCGGCTCGTGTAGCTCAAATCTTGGCTCGGGTGCAGTCCGTACAAGGTCATCTCCAACTCGTCAATCCTTCGTAGAAGGTGTGCCACATACTCTTGAGCTTCCCGCCATCTGTTCTTCTCTTTCTTGATTTCCTTTCTGGCATAATGTAGCTCCTTGCTTGTATTATCTAGTAAATCCTCAAGGGCGACGACAAATCGTGCCAACTGTGTAACCGCAGTGGCATCCTCATCCTGAATCGCCTTCGGGTCAAGAAGGTTATCGCTGCGCGCGGATGATAACGAACACCGTGCTCTCCAACTCTCTGGCGTAGATACGGGTAATGTGCCGTATTGCTTGTCGTGATACTTCTTGGATACCCATCTGCATTGTAGATCTCTGGCGGTGCGGTGTATCGAGGCGATTGCACAGGCCCTTTTCCTAGCAGGTACCTCAATCTTCACGTCACAAGCCTTGATCAATCCCGCTTGTCTGATCACTTCCACTTGGTATTGGGGCTTCTCAAAATCTCCGAGAGTTTGTAGCATATGCCAAAGTTCCGCGGCGTGACCAACTCCTAGATCAACGTAGTTGAACTCTTCCTCCATCTGTCACAAGAGTGCTTTACGTAAGAACTCGGAATTTTTAAATTGTGACAAGGTAAGGAAAAATTTCAGCAAGAGACAAGAAAAGAGAGAAGGGGATAAGTCGAGATGTCATTTCTTGTCTTCACAAATTTTTAGCTTTTAGAAAATAGGTTTTATCCTCACTACGACCATTCTAGCTAGGGTTGAGCCTACAGTCAAGTATGGCTCTGATACCACCTCTGTCGGGACCCCGAATTTGCAAATCCGGACCCTCTGTGTATTCAGCACTAGTCCAGGAACGCGCTAGTGCACACAGTCTTAACATCGGTAAATATCACAATCATGCCACTCGATACCGATAAAGTACTTTATTTAAATAGTCAAACTGGTTACTTGACCTCATGGTCAAATTACAAATATATGCCTCGCAAGGCGAAACTTATTCAGAAAAAAAATAATAGCAGCGGAAAATCAAATAACTTCGTGGCGCCATCCAGTATACCACAGGCAACTGACTGGGCTCGCTTCCCTAAGTAGACGGATCTTCTTGGAGTTCCTCCTCCAAAGCTGGTGTAGTCTCCTCTTCAACTGGTGTTGTGTTGAGGCAAGGGTGAGTACTTGGTACTCAGCAAGTCATGCACAGAATGCAAGCTAATATACTACATGCATGGCTTGGTACAAAGGAATAGCTCAAGGTATATTTGCAGTAAACAGCATTTGAAAAGTAATGTAAGTAGATTCGAAAGCAGTAGAAATAAGTAAAGCATAAGTAACTATCCAAAAATGTTTGGTAAACACCTTTCCCATCCTAATCCATATTCCTATCAACATCATTATTAATCCAACCCAACCTTCCAAATCCAAGTTATTTTTGAGAAAATCTAACCCTTGACTGTAATTCCCGAGCGATGTCCAATACCGCGGACACGGCTATTCGAATAGATTCTAAACTCTGCAGAGGTTATGCACTTTACCCACAAGATACAGTCAAACACCACAAAGGCGAGTTCCCGTAACAAAGTCTTTCGGAAACTTCTAACAATACAAGTGGTCCTCCCCGGTTATTGCGCACTAACCCTTCCCTTCGCTAAGGCGAAGTCTAGGCCAATCAACCGTTAGATGGGTACCTGGCCTCACCCCTGCAGACGCTCCCCGCACAACTTACACAAAGGGTGTAGTTGACCTCTGAGGTCCCACAGTGCACGTTATTAGCAACTTAGTCAACTAGGTCCGTCCCATTACGAGACATGTGGTTGCACGTTAGACCCAGTTCAAAGGCTTGCAAGGTTAAGTCCTTAGGGTGACCAGGGCAAGACTACCCGAAGAACCAAAACAACACTCCCAATGCCACAACCGGCCCACTGATTACTCTTGCCACATGCCCCTGGCGAAAATCGCTTTATCAAACCCCAGTTGATTACCATGCACCACGTGCCATCAACATCACATGATACTTTTCCAAAACAGGTTCAATATATCTTTAAGTCAATATTAACATTTGATTGTCCAAAATCATGTTATGAGCACGTAGTGAGTCTAAGCGATACTACAACGGTCTAAACCCAGGTTGGCAATTTAATAATGTCCAACTAGTAAACCACAACTAGGGTGACAAGGGTCATGGCACATACTTAAATAATCAAGGTGTCATACAGCAAATTGGTACTTATCTAACCCCATGTTTAAACCAAGTATATTTTTTCTAATTGAACTAGCATGCAATAGTTTAAATCAAAATAGATTTCGAAATAGGATCAACATGGTCAAAGCACAACTTGCCTTCAAAAAATACTTGTTCTTGGTCTTGAGTTGGATCCTGAGTCAATACTTCTCCTTCGAATCCTTCCGGCACTTCAACGTCTACTCGTAAAGCGTGCAAATAGCAAATACACAAATAAATAATAGGCAAAAAGTGTCCAAACACCCAAATAAATCCATAAACAGAGAGAACATAATTTTATGAATTTTTAGAAACTGGAATCGTCAAATTTGGAGTTAAGATTTAAAAAGTTATGATTATTTAAAGTTTAAATAATCAATTAAATAATTTTGCAGAGAAAAACTTTAGTTCAAAAATTAAATAAAATTCATATTTAGGTAGATCTCAATTTTATACAAATTTAGAAATTTGAATCACTCAAATCGGAGTTGAAACGCAAAAGTTATAAGCGTTTGAAGTTTGAATCTAAATTTGAATCAATATTTCGAATTAATAAATCATTTCTTTTTTGAAATTAATTACTGCGTCGGCGAGGACACGTCGGCTCTGATTGGCTGGTGGCGTCGGTAGGCTCATGGGCTCGACCACGGCGTGATTCGGTCCAAGGTGGACCGGTCCCACGGCTCGGGTGAGATCGACAGTGGGACCCACTGTCGGTGCGAGTCTCACGCAAACGCGGTGGACAGCGTGGGCCCTCTGACTTGCGGGGCCCGCGTGTCAGGGACAAGCGCCCACACGCGTGGGTGCGGCTAGGCACACGCGGCGCAATCTCGGCCGTGGATTTGAAAATCAACGGCCCCGATTGGATCTAGGCTTCACGCGTTTAGGTTAACGCGGATCCGAGCCGTTGGATCTTGATCCAACGGTCCCGATTCGATCTGGTTTCGTGGTTTGGATTAGAACGTGGGCTCACCTCAACCGCGACGATCAAGATCGGACGGTCCACAGAGCTTCGCGAGGTCGATGGCGACGCGCGAGCAAGACCACCGGAGATGAGAACGACGACGAGCCCGACGGCATTTCGGGTTGCTCGGCGAGATGAGTCCTCCCGCCAGTGCGTCTCGTCACGGGGATTCGGATCTGGGCTCCTTCGGCGGAAGACGACGGACGGCGGCGGAATCGGCGATAAACCGCTGCGCCAGCAGGGTTCCAACTACGGCGAGCTCGTCACGGGCAAGCAGCGGCGGCTCGGGCGAGATGGCTTGGGGAACGGGGCGCACGGATGAGGGCAACCTCGGGACGTCTCACGCTTTAAATACGGCCTCGGCGTGCGTGCAAATCGAACCCTAGCCGTGTCTGCTTTCGGTCACGGCGGAGCTCTCCGGCTTGGAGTCGGAGCGGAGACGACGACGCACGGCCGTCCACGTGGCACGATCAACGGCCACGATCGCGGGGACGCGATCGGATCCGGGCCGGATCCGGCTCGAACCAGACGGCGGATCTCGGTAGTTGGATCTTGATCCAACGGTCGGGATCGCTTAGGGTTGGGAGCTGGTTTGGTCGAGTCAATCGGCTCTGGTCGGACTCGAGTCCGACTTCGGGTTCCGACTTCGATCGGATGAACAGTACTCGACCCGAGTTGATTTTCCAGCGATTTAATATTTAAAATAATTCCCAATAATTCATTTAATTCATTAAAAATAGCAAAAGACCCAGAAAAATTCCAGAAAAATTCTGGAAAATATTTTGGAACATTTTGGACTCAAATAAAATATTTCCAACAAAATTTTATTTGAAAAATTAAATTCTTTAATTATTTCAAAATGGAATAAATTCAAATAAATTCCAAATAAATCCAAATAAATTCCAGAAAATTCCAAAAATTCACCAAAGTGCCAAATCACACATGAATCCCGACAGAGGTGGTATCAGAGCCATACTGACCGTAGGCTCAACCCTAGCTAGAATGGTCGTAGTGAGGATAAAACCTATTTTCTAAAAAGAATAAAAATTTGTCAAGATAAGAAACGACATCTCAACCTATCCCATTCTCTCTTTTCTTGTCTCTTGCTGAATTTTTCCTTACCTTGTCACGATTTAAAAATTTCGAGTTCTTACGTAAGCACTCTTGTGACAGATGGAGGGAGAGTTCAACTACGTCGATCTGGAGGTTGGTCACGCCGCGAGAACTACGGCATATGCTCTGAGACTCTCGGGGATTTTGAGAAGCCCCAATACCAAGTGCAAGTGATCAGGACAAGCGAGGATTGATCAAGGCTTGTGACGTGAAGATTGAGGTACTGCTAGGAAGAAGGGCCAGGCAATCGCCTCGATACACCTGACCGCCAGGAGGTCTACAATGCAGATGGGTATCCAAGAAGTATCACGACGAGCAATGCGACACATTACCCGTATCTACGCCAGAGAGTTGGAGAGCATGGTGTTCCGTTATCACCCGCGCAACAATAACCTTCTTGACCCGAAGGCGATTCAGGATGAGGATGCCATGGTTACACAGTTGGCACGACTTGTTGTCGCCCAGGAGGATGTACTCGATGATACAAGCAAGGAGCTACAGAAGGCCTGCAAGGAGATCACGACAGAGAAGAATAGATGGCGGGAAGCTCAAGAGTATGTGTCACACCTTCTGCGAAGGATTGACGAGTTAGAGACGGCATTGTACGGACCAAAACCAGAGCCAGTACTCGAGCTACACGAACCAGATCCGGAGGAGTCAGATCTCGATGAGGACACTGCTTCTTCGACTACCACAGATGACACGATTCTTTGGACATGGCAATCGTTTCGCGCCTATGCCGCAGCATCCGTACCCAGGCCGTGGAGGTTTTCTCGATGAGTGAGCGTAGGTTTTATAGAGAGACTCCTTCGCCGAGTCGCGTCATAGAATAAAGAGTCACCCTTTAGGCGTTAGACTCCAGTGTTAGTTCGATTTGGATTTTCATTGCTTGCTGAGTGTGCAGTATGTGTTGCAAGGCCCTTAGGCATTGTAAGCAACCATACCAAGTTATTGATATCAATAATAAAGTTGGACCTTAAAGTTACACCTTTCGCCCCGCATAAGTTCCATATTACTTGTCTATTCTTGTTTCCCCCTCATCTCTAAAACCTAGAGCAAATCGACAGATGGTGAACACCATGAAACTTTGGAAGCAATGGAAGTGGTTCCGCCAGAAAACCCCAATGATGGAGCACCAAAGCACCGCCACTGGATATGCAGAATTTTGGAGCATTTCTTGCTGCTCAGACTCGATTGATGGATGCTATGATGCAACAAATGCAACACGCCTTTGCTCAGGCCACCGCAAATCAAGTTAATCGGGGACAACGCTTGAGAATACAAGACTGTCGAGTTCATGAGGACTCATCCACCCACTTTCTCACGGGAATGCCAATCCATTGGAGGCCGATGATTGGTTAAGGTCAATTGAGAGGAAGCTACACATAGCTCAATGCATAGGAAATGAGAAGGTACTCTACGCTTCTCATCGGTTGGAAGGAACAGCATTTGAATGGTGGGAGAACTTCGTGCCCGCAATAGAACCCTCAAGATATCACTTGGGAAGAGTTCACGGTGCGTTTCGTCGATTATCACGTGCCTGAAGGAATCATGGACCTTAAGAAGGAGGAGTTGAGCAGCGAAGCAAGGTAATCAGCCGGTGGCCGACTACGAACAAGTTCACACAGCTAGCACGTTACGCTTTGAGGATGTAGCAGAGATAAAGCCAGGCAGTCTCGCTTCATGAAGGGACTTAACTCGGGATTGCAGGTGGGATTGATCACCCACACCTTTCAGATTTCCAAGAGTTGGTGAATAAGGCGCTTATTCTTGAGGACAAGCGCAAGGAACCGGATGAGAACAGGAAGTGCGAGGATGCAACAGCAAGGATCATGCCGAGGAACGCATAGCGTCGAGAGTTGCACCAAATCAATTTTGATTCCAGCCACGAGAATGCTACAAGGACACCGTCACGGCACCAAGACCGTCAATCGAACTACCGGACCCACCCCGCTAGAAATGCTGCTCGAGCGATCGGCAAGGAAACAGTGAGACGCTATTACAAGCTGCAACGAGCCAGGACACTTTGCCAACAAATGCCCAAAGAAGACAGCAGGAGTGACCCTGATTCGCTTCAATCTAGGAACCACCCCCAGCTAGGACGCCAAAGATCAGAACCACACCCAGGCGTGGTGAGAGGCCGAGTCAACCATGTCACCGCAGATGCACCGCGAGAATGCTACGGACGTCGTCTTGGGTAAGTTACTTGTTAACTCGATACACTGTGATTTTGTTTGACTCTGGAGCTTCGCATTCGTTTGTTTCGCAAGGCTTTGCTGCTAGAAACGATTTGGGGATTGCAAGACTTAAGTGCATGCATTTAGTTCAAACCCCTGGTTCCGAACTCTGAACGAAAGTAGGATGTTCTGGGGTGAGAATACTAATAGATGGAATAGAGTTCCTAGCAAACCTTATAATTTTGGAGACCCAGACCTTAGACGTTATTTTGGGAATGGACTGGTTATCCAAGCACAAGGCCGTATTGGATTGTGGACGAAGGACTATCTCAGTTGAGAGCCCGTGTGGAAAGAAAGTGGAATTTCAAGCCACTGCAGTTAGAGATGGACAGATGTTGGTTAACAGTACCAAGACAATCATCATAGAGGATGTCTTCGTAGTGAATGAGTACCCAGATGTTTTTCCCGAAGATCTACCTGGTATGCCGCCAGACAGGGACATAGAGTTTGTGATAGAGCTTGTACCTGGTACAGCACCGATAGCAAAGAGACCTTATCGGATGTCCACCGAGGAGTTGGTAGAGATGAAGAAATAGCTAGAGGAGTTAATGGAGAAGGGATTTATCAGACCGAGTTCGGCGCCGTGGGGAGCACCGGTTTTGTTTGTCAAGAAGAAGGGCGGGAGTTTCAGGATGTGCATTGACTACCGTGCACTCAATGAAGTCACCGTGAAGAATAAGTACCCGTTACCCAGGATTGATGATTTGTTTGATCACCGAGAGGAGCCGGAGTTTTCTCCAAGATTGATCCGAGATCGGGATACCATCGGTGAAGATCCGATCGAGAAGATATTCAGCGCATTCTCGTCAAGATATGGACATTACGAGTTCTGATTATGTCCTTTGGGATCGACGAATGCGCCAGCATATTTCATGAATATGATGAATAAGGTGTTCATGGAATATTTGGACAAGTTTGTTGTTGTGTTCATAGATGATATCCTAATCTACTCCAAGACAGAGGATGAATATGCCGAACACTTGAGGCGAGTTTTGGAAAAGCTGAGGGAACAGCAACTCTTCGCCAAGTTCAGTAAGTGTGATTTTTGGAAGGACAAGGTGGAGTTTCTTGGACATGTAATGACCGCAGAAGGAGTAGCCGTTGACCCAAGCAAAGTAGAAGCCGTGTTACATTGGGAGCAACCGAAGACTGTGACCCAGATCCGAAGTTTCCTTGGAATGGCAGGATACTATCACCGTTTCATTGAAGGTTTTTCGACAATTGCGAAACCTCTTACGCAATTGCTGAAAAAGGAAAAGAAGTTTGCATCGACGTCAGAATGTGAGAAAGGATTTCAGGAGCTGAAGAAGCGATTGACATCAGCACCGGTGTTAGTTCTACCGGATGTTAATCAAAGCTTTGATATTTATTGTGATGCATCGCGCCAAGGAATTGGATGTGTGCTGATGCAGAATGGAAAGGTCGTCGCTTATGCATCAAGGCAGTTGAGGCCGCATGAGGAAAATTATCCGACACATGACCTAGAGTTAGCTGCCGTAGTGCATGCCTTGAAGATATGGCGTCACTATCTGATCGGGAACAGATGTGAAGTGTATACGGATCATAAGAGCCTTAAATACATATTCACCCAGTCGGATCTGAATATGAGGCAAAGGAGATGGTTAGAGTTGATCAAGGACTACAATGTTGGAATCCATTACCATCCCGGGAAGGCCAACGTAGTTGCCGATGCCTTGAGTCGGAAAAGCCATACCGTGAGTATATTGCTAGCCACAAGTCAGGGTGAGTTATGTGAGGATTTTCAGAGAATGAAGATTGAGGTGGTACCTAGCGGATTCTTGGCCGCATTGGAAGTGAAGCCTACCCTAGAGGATCAGATCCGGGAAGGACAGAAGGATGATGACAAGATCCGTAGGATTAAGTCCATCAAGGAAGAAGGCAAGGCAGAGGACTTCAAGTTGGATGAGCAAGGCACGTTATGGATGAAGGATCGCGTTTGTGTGCCCAACAAGAAGGAATTAAAGCAACTGATTTTGGAAGAAGCCCATGACTCCAAGTATTCAATTCATCCTTGAAGCGCCAAAATGTATCAGGATTTGAAGGAAAGATTCTGGTGGCCAAGCATGAAGCGTGAAGTTGCCGAGCATGTTGCATTGTGCGATGTATGCCAGAGAGTCAAGGCAATGCATCAGAGACCAGCAGGATTGCTACAGCCGCTGAAAATACCTGAGTGGAAGTGGGAGGAAATCGGAATGGATTTCATTACCGGTTTGCCTAAGACTAAAGGAGGTTATGACTCCATATGGGTTATAGTGGATCGCTTGACCAAAGTAGCCCATTTTATCCCCGTGAAGACCACCTACTAGGGAGATAAGTTAGCAGAGTTGTACATGATCAGGATCGTCTGTTTGCACGGAGTGCCAAAGAGGATTGTATCGGACAGAGGTACCCAATTTACCTCAAGGTTCTGGAATAAGTTGCACGAAGCCATGGGAACCCGTTTAAACTTGATGACCTATCATCCACAGACGGATGGACAGATCGAAAGAGTCAATCAGATTACGGAGGATATGTTAAGAGCATGTGCATTGGCTTATGCTACCTCTTGGGATAAGAGTTTGCCGTATGCCGAGTTCGATTACAACAATAGTTACCAAGCTAGTTTCTGAGATGTCACCTTTTGAGGCCTTTGTATGGTCGACCACTGTCGAACGCCATTGAATTGGAATGAGACCGTGGCGCCGTGTCTTGAACTGATATTCTTCAAGAGGTGAAGAGCAGATTGCCATGATTAGGGAAAGGTTGAAGATCGCCCAATCACGGCGAGAAGAGTTATCTTGACAATCATCGCCGGGATTTGAGTTTTGAACCGTAAGACTTTGTATACCTCGAGTTACGCCGCTCGAGAGGAGTTAAGAGGTTCCATGCCAAAGGGAAACTTCGCACCCGTTATGTTGGACCATTTAAGATTTTGAGCTGCAGAGGCGAAGTTGCTTATCATTTGGAGCTACATGATCGTTAAGCGAGGAGTACATGACGTATTCCATGTGTCCCAGTTGAAGAAGTGTCTCCGAGTTCCTGAGGAACAGACACCGCTAGAATCAATTGAGTTGCAAGAAGATTTGACTTACAAGGAGCATCCCGTAAAGATTTTGGACATTATGGATCGAGAGACCAGAAATAAGTCAACCCGTTTCTGTAGAGTTCAGTGGAGCAATCATGAAGAAAGCGAAGCGACTTGGGAACACGAAGAGGATTTGAGGAAAGAGTTTCCGAACCTATTCCTTTAGTAAGCCCTGAATCTCGGGGACGAGATTCTGTTAAGGGGGGGAGGTTTGTAACACCCCAAAATTTTGCTTTTCTTAAATTCATGTGTGAATTGGCACTTTGGTGAATTTTTGGAATTTTCTGGAATTTATTTGGATTTATTTGGATTTAATTTGAATTTATGCCATGATGAAATAATTAAAGAATTAAACTTTGCAAATAAAATTTTGTTGGAAATATTTTATTTGAGTCCAAAATGATCCAAAGTATTTTCCAGAATTTTTCTGGAATTTTTCTGAGTCTTTTGATATTTTTAATGAATTAAATGAATTTAGGGAATTATTTTAAATATTAAATAGCTGGAAATTCGAGTTGGGTCAAATCTTGTTCATCCGAGGACCCAAGTCCGAGTCCGACTCGAGTCAGGCAGACCCACGTGACTTGGTTCAACCGCGTCCCGAACCCAACCTAACCCTAGACCGGCCGTTGGATCTAGATCCAACGGCCGTGCGTCTTGCCGCGTCGCGTGGCGCGTGGACCGTCCGATGCGGAACACGTGGGCGGCATCGATCGTCGTCCTCGTCGAATCAAGCCGGAGAGCTCCGCCATGACCAAAGCGGGACACGGCTAGGGTTCAATTCAGCATAAGCGTCGAGGCTATTTAATGACCGGGTTGTCCTCTGAGGTTCTCCTCTCCGCGCCGCACCGAAGCCCTAAGGTCCTAGCACCCCAGCCGCCGCCATCTTCCCGGAATAGCTCACCGAAGTTGGTTCGAGGGTTAGCATCGGTTTGTTGCTCGTGTCACCGTCGGCAAGCCGTCTCCGCTGCAACCGAGATCGGATCCGGAATCCCCGAAGCCAGGCGCACCCGTGGAGCCATCTCACCTCGCCGGAATCGCGTCCGAACGCCGTTCGGGAGGTTGCCGTCTTCGTCTCCGGCCAGGCCAGCGCCGCCGCGTCGCCATCGACCTCGCGAGCTCTGTGCGCCGTCCGATCAAGATCGAACGCACACGGTGAGCCCACGT
Organism: Rhipidocladum racemiflorum; assembly: GCA_036346355.1. Lineage (NCBI taxonomy): Eukaryota > Viridiplantae > Streptophyta > Magnoliopsida > Poales > Poaceae > Rhipidocladum > Rhipidocladum racemiflorum. Next base: position 39,074,386 of record CM070583.1, on the reverse strand, counting down.
TCTTTCCCAAACCCTGGAACTTAGATCGGATCTGGACCGTTGGATCAAGATCCAACGGCCCACGATCTCCACGTGCTGGAAACTGCGTTAATTTAGGGTAGATCTAGACCGTTGGATCTAGATCCAACGGCCGTGATCATGCCACGCGTAGCGCCGCGCCGCGCGCGTTGAGTCACTAACGTGCCGCGCGTGCGGCCGCCGAGCCTGGCGTGATGCGGCGTCACTGACATGCGGGGCCCGCATGTCAGTGTCTCGCCCGAGAGTCGCACCGTGCACGTGACCCACTAACGGGTGGGACCCGCGTGTCAGCGACCTGAGCCGTGGACCGGGTCCACGGTGGACCGAGCCAAGCCGTGGGCTTAGCCCTTGGACCGGCTGACGTCAGCCACCCAATCAGAGGCTGACACATGTCCAGGCTGACGCAATAATTAATTTCCGAAAAAGAAAATGATTTATTAATTCGAAATAATGATTTCAAATTTTGTTTCAAACTTCAAACGCTTATAACTTTTGTGTTTCAACTCCGATTTGAGTGATTCAAATTTCTAAATTTGTATAAAATTGAGACCTACCTAAATATGAATTTTATTTAATTTTTGGACTAAAGTTTTTCTCTGTAAAATTATTTAATTGATTATTTAAACTTTAAATAATCATAACTTTTGCATTTTAACTCCAAATTTGACGATCCAGTTTCTAAAAATTCATAAAATTATGTTCTCTCTGTTTATGGATTTTATTTGGATGTTTGGACACTTTTTGCCTATTGTTTATTCGTGTTTTGCTATTTGCACGCTTTACGAGTAGACGTTGAAGTGCCGAAAGGATTCGAAGGAGAAGTATTGACTCAGGATCCAACTCAAGACCAAGAACAAGTACTTTTTGAAGGCAAATTGTGCTTTGACCATGTTGATCCTATTTTGAAATCTATTTTGATTTAACCTATTGCATGCTAGTTCAATTAGAAAATACTTTATTTAAATATGGGGGTTAGATAAATTCCAATTTGTTGTATGACACCTTGATTATTTAAATATGTGCCATGACCCTTGTCACCCTAGTTGTGGATTACTAGTTGGACATTATCAAATTGCCAACATGGGTTTTAGACCGTTGTAGTATCTTTGCTTGGACACGCTACGTGCTCATGACATGATTTTGGACAATCAAATGTTAATATTGACTTAATGATATATTGAACCTGTTTTGGAAAGGTATCATGTGATGTTGATGGCACGTGGTGCATGGTAATCAAGCGGGGTTTGATAAATAGTTTTTCGGCCAGGGGCATGTGGCAAGAATGATCAGTGGGCCGGTTGTGGCATTGGGGATGTTGATTTGGTTCATCGGGTAGTCTTGCCCTGGTCACCCTAAGGACTTCACCTTGCAAGCCTTTGAACGGGTCTAACGTGCAACCACATGTCCGTAATGGGACGGACCTAGTTGACTAAGTTGCTAATAACGCATTACTGTGGGACCTCGGAGGTCAACTACACCCTTTGTGTAAGTTATGCGGGGAGCGTCTGGGTGAGGCCGGGTACCCATCTAACGGTTGATTGGCCTAAACTTCGCCTTAGCTAAGGGAAGGGTTAGTGTGCAATAACCGGGGAGGACCACTTGTATTGTTAGAAGTTTCCGAAAGACTTTGTTACGGGAACTCGCCTTTGTGGTGTTTGACTGTATCTTGTGGGTAAAGTGCATAACCTCTGCAGAGTGTACAATCTATTCGAATAGCCGTGTCCGCGGTATTGGACATCGCTCGGAAATTACAGTCAAGGGTTAGATTTTCTCAAAAATAACTTGGATCTGAAAGGTTGGGTTGGATTAATAATGATGTTGATGGAAATGTGGAATAGGATGGAAAAAGATGTTTACTAAACTCCTTGAAAAGTTATCTATGCTATACTTGTTTCTACTGCTTTCGAATCTACTTATGTTACTTGTCAAATCTTTGTTTCGCAAATATACCTTGAGCTATTCCTTTGTACCAAGCCATGCATATAGTATATTAGCTTTGCATTACGTGCATGACTTCTTTGAGTACCAAGTACTCACCCTTGCCACAATACAACACCAGTTGAAGAGGAGACAACACCGGCTTTGGAGGAGGAGCTCCAAGAGGATCCGTCTACTTAGGTGCGAGCCCGATCGGTTACTGTGGTATCTTTGGATGGCGCCACGAAGTTATTTGATTTTCCGCTGCTACTATTTCTCTCTTAATAAGTTTCGCCCTGCGAGGCGTATATTGTAACTTGACCATAAGGTCGAGTAACCAGTTTGGGTATTTAAATAAAAGATACTTTATTAGTATCGAGTGGTATGATTGTGATATTTACCGATGTTAAGACTGTGTGCACTAGCGCGTTCCTGGACTAGTGTTGAATACACAGAGGGTCCGGATTTGCAAATTCGGGGTCCTGACAGAGGTGGTATCAGAGCCATACTGACCGTAGGCTCAACCCTAGCTAGAATGGTCGTAGTGAGGATAAAACCTATTTTCTAAAAAGAATAAAAATTTGTCAAGATAAGAAACGACATCTCAACCTATCCCATTCTCTCTTTTCTTGTCTCTTGCTGAATTTTTCCTTACCTTGTCACGATTTAAAAATTTCGAGTTCTTACGTAAGCACTCTTGTGACAGATGGAGGGAGAGTTCAACTACGTCGATCTGGAGGTTGGTCACGCCGCAGAACTCTGGCATATGCTACAGACTCTCGGGGATTTTGAGAAGCCCCAATACCAAGTGCAAGTGATCAGACAAGCAGGATTGATCAAGGCTTGTGACTACCCCTCGCTTCCATTCACCGTGGTGGATGGAGTCACGATGTAGGACTTACTCAATGGACCCCCGGACTAATCATAACTTTCTCACCGACCTTACCGGACTAGTTATGACTTTCTCACCGACCCGGCCATGTCTCATGCCATGTATGCAGTTATGCCAACATCATAAATAACTTGCACATTTACTCAGCTAATCATGGCATCACATCATAATAAATCGTGTTCATCATATCAATGGCAAACATTAAAGCATGGCATGTTATCACATCATATAATCAATTGCAACTAGTCAAAACTAGCAATCTACAACCCGCTACCCATTCCAATACACTTGCCTCAACCACGGGCGACGGATTGGCGAGAAGAAGAGGACACTCCCAGGGTCACACCACCTGTAAATAGGTACCACACACTCAAAAACATGCCCACAAAATAGTACGCAATCACTCTTCTACCCCGACTTCGCAAACTACTTGCAAAACCCAAAAATAGAGGTTCTGTCCCGTCGGGACAACAGACTTCCAATGATCATAACTTGAGTTCTAAGAATCTAAATCAAGTAAACAAGTACATCACCGCGAAGCTTAGGAAATTGCCTAGCTTTTTCTAAGTATTGGGAAAAGCCAATTCGGCCTCTAAAATTGCCTAATCTACAGATCAACCCGATCTGTCCCATTCACATCACAGTTTTGAACATGTTCGGTTAAACAGACATAACTTTCAAACGGTTGATCAGAATTAAGCATTATTTACGTCCAATTAAAGGTATTTCAATTACCTACAACTTCTTCAACAGGCAGATGACCAAATTCTGACTCTAAAATCACGAAAACTCAAACTCTATGTCGAGTGCACAATATGCCCGAAACAGAGAACATGGCAACTCTAGTTTTCTCCCAAATCTACCCAATCGTAGCACCACCACTTGATCTAAAAGCATGAAATCAACCTCTAGAACAGCACCTAGATCCACCCCAAAGATCACCCATTCCATACCTCTTCCCGACGAACGACGAACGCCGAAATCCTTCCTCCCGGGCTCCCCGATCATCCTCCTCGCGCCGGAACTGCCGGATCTCCTCGTCGCGGGGCTTCCCGAAGGAGGGCACAACGAGATGGTGCGGTGGGAAGCTCCCCTAGGGAAGCAAGGGAGGTGGAGAGGGGAGGGGAAGGTGGAGGCGCAATGGAGGGAGAAGGAGGCGGCTAGGAGGAGGGATGAGGGGGGTGGCGGCTAGGGCAACCTAGGGGGGCACACCAAACAGGAGGGGAGGGTGGCTGGCGCAAGAAACCCCTTTGCTGCCCTCCTCCCCCTCATGGGCCGTGAAAATCCCACCCTCAGCCCATGTGGGGTTCCCCTAAGGCCCAATTCGCCCCGGAGAGGCCCAAACTCCCGAAAACGGCCCGGAACGCGATTAAATTTCATACCGTAAAGTTTTACCACTAGCATACATACAAATCCAAGGGAGCTAAGGTTCACTTCTCAGAACATGCTCAGAAACCCCTATGGATTGCACTAGCCAGAACTTCAGAAGCAGGGAGCTGAAGCTCGAAGACTAACGGATCTAACGATAACTCACAATCAAAGCTTGCCAGAATCGTACTCAACATTGAATCACAAAGCGCTAACACAAGGACTCAGAACGTCTCGAGAAAAAGGATCAATTCCCAACAACATTAGCGAAAGCCAACCGAAGTCCTCGATTTCACCCACTGAAAGTGCTCAATCAAATTATTTCTCCCAAAATCCTAACATCAAACACTTCATACTACTATCACAACCAACCTGAAGAACTACGAACAACTTCCCTTTTTGGCACTAAAGGTACGATCCGTATAATTAGAAATTTTTCCTCCGAAGAATACAGAACCAAAATCCAAACTCAACTCCAAACTCCCTTTTCAACTTCAATCACAAAACCTTAATTTCATTTCTCAACATGTCTACCACATCTCATTAATCTCAAGATGACACAATCAAAGCGATTCACATCTCTTTTGACAACCTCTCTACCAACAAATCACCAACGATGTCTTATTAAAACTGGTGTTCTAAACATGAACCTCCGAAGAATCGATTACACAAAATCCCATCTCTTCCAATTACTTGACCTTTTTCACAAAAAGCCACAATTAACCAATGTTATTTACATACATAGTCCACATCGACAATAATTTCCTTTTCCAAACACAAACCATGCTTCTTTTTTATTCTATCGTCTTTCGGGCATAACTCATACCCAAGGACACCAGCCAAGACAATGTTCATGACAAAACATTTTACATCACAATTTCTATAACCTTCACTACCACCTAACGGTATTCTCAACAAAATTTAAACCACGACATCCAAAGCCTCCATCATAACCACCTTTTAAACCACAACCAAAGTTCTACGCCTAGCCCAAGCTAGGAATGAAATTTGTTACCAAACCACCATTGGTTCTTTTCCTAAGAGGGTTCTGCCCTCACATATTCACTCTCAAAAACAACCAAGCCCATGAGTATATTCTTCCAATATACTCAACAATTTCATAAGCGTTTCTATTCACATCTCAAACGAGAATGCCAACAAAAGCAACTCTCTTTATCCGGATGAACCACATTCATCAACAGAAACCCAACGCACCACAAATCACTTAGGTAAGAATTCGGCAACATCCCAAGGATCACTCTTTTCTTTGCCAAAGTCAAGTCGCAAAGAAAAACTAAAATCTCAAATCAAGGCGATACATTTCGCATCGGGGAGCACTCAAACAAAAGAGAGACTCCACACAATTCTTTGACATAAGTTATTACCAACTAATGACAACTCAATTCGCTTTCACCACAGCCAAACCTTTCATTTTAACCAAAATCAACATTTTGGAAGAGAAAACTGATTCTCAAATCACACAAAAGGGTCCACAACTGCCACAAAACTCTCAAAGAGGAAGGGAAACTCAAATCCCTTGCATAACATAACCAAAATACCAGCATTTATCCAATCTTCCTTTTCATGCTAGAGAGCAATGGAAAAGCCGATTCATGACATGACTACAAACTGTTCAAGAGCACTCCGAATTAGTCATATGTCCATATATGACTTTCTCACCGACCTGGCTCATAAACTCTTTTATGATAAAACATCGCATTTTAACCAAAGTCTTTTTTTTCAGAAGAGAACATCAATTCTCAAATCAAACATCTACACCCACAACCGCTACAAATTCTCTCAAAGAGAAAGGAAGGCTCATTCCCAAAAGAAAACACTTCACTAGCAAAATCACTCATGCAACGTTCATAAGATCCACCTTTTTGAAGAACTTTGCAAACACCGCACACATTTTCCAAATAAAGCCAACTCTAATCACAATAGAGTTACAAGTTAAGTGCTTAACTCCAGGGTTTCCAATCACAACCCACCATATCCATTTACTTCCTTTACATATGGTTTCCAAAGATAATTCAGTTGAACGCGAAAGAGCACGATCCACTCAAAACTTTTGGGTGAAAATCCATACTCATAGCCTAAGCTAAACCAATTTTTGCCAAACCAAATATTGGCATGATTCAATAACATACAGTATTCCGGAATCCCTCAGCCGGTTACTTCCAAGATTACTCTTTCATGCATATTTCCAATCATCAAAGTCACATTCGTAACTTGACAAGATGCCGCTTACTCAGGGGAGATCTATTGCACACTAATCAAGACGCCTTAACAAAATGGCAGACGCTCCCAAAAAGTTTATACATTCATTTAAATCCGTAAACCTTTAAAAGAAGGTTCGACTCGAATCCCACCTTTTTTCGCATTCCAATACTCTTAGCCATTAAGGATTTCATAATCACCAAATCCTGAGAAGTCCAACACTGTTGAACACAAGTTACAACATCTAATCTTTGATAAAAACACTTTCTACTAATCATGTACCCACCACCGGTCATATGATCATCAAACTCTATCCATGTCTATCTTATAACAATCAACAAGGAGAACCACGTTCTCACAACTTCGGCACAACGAACATACTAGTTACCTCAACATCAGACTCACGTTAACTTCTTCTTTTGGTCTACCAACCACTATGACTCATCATTCATACAACTGTTTATCCCGAGCTTAAAACACATCTCTTCATCACTTATTTTGGCATAAACAACAAATGCCTCTCGCACAAACCATAAGGTACTTACTCAATATCCCAAGTTCATTCAACCAATGATTAATTCTAACCACTCAATACAATCTCCATTAGACATCTTTCATAACTTCGGATCCCAGACAGACATCTGTCAAGGACAATTTCAACCTTTCCTACCATCATTCCATATCCCTATTATTTGATTACCCATAAATCAAGTCATTCTGCCGATTCACTGTTTACTCGACCCCTAACAACAAACCCAACAATCTTCAAGTCTTTACACCATAACCTCACTATACTAATTTGTCACCCAGAAACTTCTAGACCTTCTCAACCGCAACCAACTCTTACTAATCTCTAACTTCCGATAACTCCCATAACTCACAACACTCTGCAAAAACACTAATCAACTTTCACTTTGGATCACCTATCAACTCAATTCATCATCTCTATCAACACAATAGTTTAGGTTGCCTTTAAACAACCAACACAATCACTTTAACAGAATCAATAACCCACATCATCTGAAAACTCTAACTCCTCGACATACACTTAACTTCTTGAACATCTACGTGGGTCACGCACTCCACTCTTAAGAAAACCATAGTTTCTTAAGAAAAGAACACCCAAAAACACCTTTCTTTCCAGAAAACTCAACCATTAAACACCAGAAAAGTCAACTCTTTAAATTCCCAATTGCTGACATGCAGCTACTCCACAAATCTCGAGATCAACAACTTCCACGAAAGAAGATGGATGCAAGAGGGAAAAACAAACGATCAACCAAATCCTTCTCAGATAAAGCCTTCACACCAAACTCCAAACTTCCACGATACAAACGGGTTTTCAAGGATTATCTCCCAACCAAGTCAAATGATGAGATCAAACATCCCCCTTACTCTTACAAAGACACATACTTCAGCCCTGAACACCAGGTCTGGCACAACACCACAAACTCTGCTAATCCCAGAGAAAGACAAACACAAGGATAAATCGAGAGCTTTCTCCGTACAGCAATCAACAAAACCGGACACCAAAACTGAAATGGCAATCCGAAAGGCATGACACTAAACTCTTCTTCTTTGTCTTCAACCAAAGAAGGCAAAACCAAAGAAAAACCGCCGAAATACCATCAGCGAAAACTCAACACCAAACACCTTTCCTTGATTTCAAGCAAAGAAGGCAAAACCAAAGAAGCCAAGGAAGAGCATCGGTTCTCTTCTCCATACATTCCTCAGCAAAATGATGTAGTGGAGAGGAAGAACAGGACCCTGGTTGAGATGGCCAGGACGATGCTAGATGAGTACAATACTCCTAGGAAGTTTTGGGCTGAGGCTGTAGCTACGGCATGCCATGTTACCAACAGAGTCTTTCTTAGGGCACACTTGCACTGTACTTGTTATGAGTTGAGATATGGGCAAAAGCCTAGCGTATCTCATTTTCGTGTTTTTGGTTGCAAGTGTTTCTTCTTGAAGTCTGGGAACCTAGATAAGTTCGAGTCACGTTCTGCTGACGGGATCTTTCTGGGTTACTCGACTTCTGCTCGTAGCTACAGGATTTGGGCTGTAGACTTGGGTAGGATTATAGAGACTTGTGAGGTGACCTTTGATGAGGCTAGCCCTGGTGCTAGACCAGACATTTTAGACTCTTCTCCTCTTTCCCAGTCTATTTTCTCTGAGGAACTCGATGTCGGAGAAGAATGCGCCTTGCCTGATCCAGTCATCATTCCTGCTCCCGAGGTGCCTCCCATTTCCATTTATGCACCTCAGGGGGATCAGCCTGCTCCCGTAGACTCTTCGGCAGCTAGTGACTCTGTTCCTACTTCTCCCACGCGAGGAGTAGAGGTCACTTCTGCTTCTGGACCTCCCCATCACATTAAGCAGGCTCATCCACCTGACCAGATTATTGGAAATCTGTTTGAGCGAGTTACTCGCTCGAAGTTAGGATTGTCCACTTTCTGCCTTCACTCTACCTTTGTTGCCTCCTTTAAGCCGAAGGATGTTTCTCTTGCATTATCTGATGAATCTTGGATTAATGCTATGCATGAGGAACTTGAAAACTTCGAGAGTAACAAAGTTTGGAAGCTTGTCGAGCCCCCTTCTGGTCACAACATCATTGGGACCAAATGGGTGTTCAAGAATAAGCAGAGTGAGGATGGGGTTGTAGTTCGAAACAAGGCTAGGTTAGTCGCTCAGGGTTTCACTCAGGTCGAGGGCCTCGACTTTGAGGAGACTTTTGCCCCTGTAGCCAGACTAGAGGCCATCAGGATCCTGCTCTCATTTGCGGCGTCCAAGGGCTTTAAGCTTTATCAAATGGATGTCAAGAGTGCATTCCTCAATGGCTTCATTGAGGAAGAGGTGTATGTCAGACAGCCTCCAAGATTTGAGAACCCCAAGTACCCAAACCATGTCTTCAAGATTTCCAAAGCTTTGTATGGACTTAAACAAGCTCCACGAGCTTGGTATGAGAGGCTTAAGTCCTATCTCTTGAGTCATGGTTTTCAAATGGGTCAATTGGACAAGACTCTGTTCGTCAGACATTCCGATTCGGACTTTTTCCTAGTCCAAATCTATGTCGACGACATCATTTTCGGTGGTTCCTTGCATTCACTCGTTACTCAGTTCTTAGATGTGATGAGTACTGAGTTCGAGATGAGCATGATGGGCGAGTTGAGCTACTTCCTTGGCTTCTAGATTAAGCAGACTCGGGAGGGTACATTCTTGCATAAAGTCAAGTACACTCGAGACCTCTTGAAGCTTTTGATATGTCTGATGGGAAGCTAGTTATGACTCCTATGGCCACCATTGCCGTCCTCGAGCCTGACGAGGATGGTGAGCCAGTTGATCAGAAGGAGTTCCGGAGAATGATCGGCTCCCTCTTGTATCTCACGGCCTCGAGACCTGACATACAATTCTCTGTATGTCTTTTTGCTCGGTTTCAAGCTTCTCCCCGCTTCTCTCACCGTCAGGCGGTGAAGCGCATCTTCAGGTACCTTCGAGCTACCACTGACTATGGTATCTGGTACTCTTCTTCGTCTTGTCTATCCCTTAGAGCCTTTTCAGATGCAGACTTTGATGGCTGTAGGATAGATAGGAAGAGCACATCTGGCACTTGCCAATTCATTGGCACTTCTCTTGTTTCTTGGTCCTCTAGGAAGCAGTCCGGAGTTGCTCAGTCCACCGCAGAGGCCGAGTATATCGCTGCAGCTAGTTGTTGTAGCCAAGTGCTTTGGATGAGATCGACCCTGCGAGACTATGGGTTACCAGCAGATTGTGTTCCACTTTTTTGTGATAATACATCTGCCGTTCATATTGCTAAGAACCCAGTGCAGCATTCTCGGACCAAGCATATTGATATCACATATCACTTCCTTAGAGACCATGTGGAGAAGGATGATATAGTGCTTCAGTTTGTGTAGAGTGACCACCAATTGGCTGACATTTTCACCAAGCCTTTGGATAGCTCCAGGTTTGTTGCCCTGAGAGGAGAGCTTGGGATTATGAGTCCATATGGCATATCTTGAGGGGGAGCTGGTTTGTTTTATATGTTCATATGTATATTCAGCATTCCTTTCTCTTTCTGGGTATCTTTGGGATGGTTTTCATTTGGTTGAGTCCACTGCACCTAGACTTCTGGCATGCCTCGGCATGGACCTCTCACCTTATGCTTTAGGGTGTTATTCTTCTCTTCTTCTCGGTTGAGCTTACTCATAGTCTTTTGGGTCTAGCAGGTGTTGGCCCCCTGAGTAGACAGGGTCTGTGTTTGCTCCTGGGTTGGAGTTGGAGATGTAGCTTTCATATATAAGTCATATGGGGAAGGTGAGAGCGAGTCTGAGTGTTAGTGTTTCTCTTTATCTTATCTATGCTCATAGATTACCCAGTTGTCAGTTTCTCCTTTTCCTCTTCTCATGTTTGTCTTTCTGGTTTCAGTTGAGTTCTTTTTATTTCTTGGAATCAAAATTACTAATAATTCAACTTGAATCAGATTTGTACTTAAAATTGACTCACATGTTGAGGGGGAGTTCTCGAAGCTGATTTTCTTGCATGCATATAGACTTGTTTTCATTCTCTGAGCATTGTCTTTTATGCAATTGATAAAATTGAGATATGTTGCACCTAGCTACTTTTCTGAAGATATTTACTAATATAGGTCATATCCAATTTGGTATATCATGTGAAACTAGCCAACATTTTAAATTGAGCTTTCCTGAAAACTTTGCTTTTACATGCCATATTTCTTCACTAGATGCTTATGCCATGCTTATTGAAATAGTGAGTTTCTACTAGAGTCCCTAGAGCAACTTGGGTTAGCTACATTATTTCATTCTAGAATCCTCAACAATGCTCATGAATCTAAGTGCTGAAAATACAAATTGACTCTTTTGTGCTAAAATTGAACTCAACACTCTTCATTCACGAGACTGCTTCCCATTGCACTTGGGATGAACTTGGAATGAAGTGTGTATGACCAAAACCACTCTTGTAAGCTTCTTGCTTGAGATGGTTGCTCATGGCTTGAGTCAATACACCGAAAAATGCAAAAAGAACTGGAGGAAGAGAGTGATGCCTAGGAGACCTATGTCGATGGCTCCTAGTCGAGGTTGTGTTTCTCTAGGATAAAATCTCTAAACCCTCAAAGGTTTGTGTACGAGAGTGAAGCTTAGGAGGCCTTTGTCGATGGCTCATAGTCGAGGATGTGCTTCACTAAGCCTAACTCTCTCATACCGTTTTATGAGCATTAATCTAAAAATTTGCATTTAAAAAGATGATTGAGCATGAGGCTTCTCTTATGGACTTGTAGTTTCCCAAAGTGTTGACTAGGTTGAATTCTAGAATATCCATTTGCTCGTTTGGTTGGCTTTGCTTCTAGTCTTGAAGTCATGCTAAGTGTTGCTATTGTTGAAATCATGCAAAAATATTACCACTTCTTTTGAGCTTGCTAGCAAAAATTGGAATATACCATTGGATATGACTTAGGATGACATAATCTGAACTTGAGTAGCTTGGTGTCATACTTTGTCTAAATGGTCACTTGCATAATCCTCAAAGCTCTTCTAGGTTGCATTTCATCCAAAAATTGCTCTCTTAATGCCTATATTGCCAAAAGGGGGAGAAAACGTAGAAAAGACATCTTAGAGGGAGGAAAATTAAAAAAATGCTTTCTTATGATCGTGTTGAACAATTTTCCTTGCATTTGGATCATGAGTAATTTTGAGCCTTTTGAGAGATTTCTTAGTTTTTGGAGCTCTTGTCGAAAAATTGTTCTTTCTTGTGTTGAGCTCCGAAAATCTTTTGGTCATGATCTTTGTTTCTCTTTCAATTGGACCAAATATGATTTTTGCAATCAAATTGCTTTTCTTCCTTATTTTCAAACTCAAATTTATGCCTTTTGTGTGGTTTGTCAATATACTCATCAAGGGGGAGATTGAAGGACTATGTGGAGGTCCATCCATATTTGTGATGAGTATTTGACTTTATTTGAGCAAGGTGCACTCAGGTTTGAGTTTGATTTGACTTGGAATTACATGTTTGAATTTATGATAAATGTGGACAAACATGCAGGAAGAAAAAGGTAAGTGTATTTTGGAATGTGCAAAATGGTTTGGTCCTTGTGGTACAAGTTCTTGAGGCAGCTATGGTTGTTGGTGAGTACCGGGACTAGGTTGGGAGAACCGAGGTCCAGAACGGTCGAGGATGCCGATGAGATGGTTGGTGTAACACCCCAAAATTTTGCTTTTCTTAAATTCATGTGTGATTTGGCACTTTGGTGAATTTTTGGAATTTTCTGGAATTTATTTGGATTTATTTGGAATTTATTTGAATTTATTCCATTTTGAAATAATTAAAGAATTTAAATTTGCAAATAAATTTTTGTTGGAAATATTTTATTTGAGTCCAAAATGATCCAAAATATTTTCCAGAATTTTTCCGGAATTTTTCTGAGTCATTTGCTATTTTAATTAATTAAATTAATTATTTTTAATTATTTTAAATATTAATTCTGGAAAATCCAACTCGGTCAAGCATCGTTTCATCCGACCGAAATGAGTCGGACTCGAGTCCGACCGAGCGCTTGACTTTCGACCGAACCTCACTCTAACTCCTAATCAATCCCAACCGTTGATCAAGATCCAACGGTGAGATCCAGCCGATCCGCCTACCTGCACTCCGAATAGCCGGTCCGACGTCGCCGCCGCGATCGTGGCCGTTTGGTTGTGCCACGTGGACGGCCACGATTTCATCGTCCGCCGAGTCCGAGCTGACTCCGCCGCTTGGCCGTGTCGCCGAGTGAGAGCTAGGTCTCCGTTTTTCGCAGACGACGCCGAGGCTATTTAATGCCCGGCATACCCCAGGATCGCCATCCCACGGTTCGGGAATCCCTAGCTCGCGCCGGGCTAGGATCCTCACCGCCTCGCCGTTATTGCTCGCCGGAGTTGGAAGTCCGCCCGCCACGCGACAACGCCGATATTCTTGCCGTCTGTCGCCCTCCGCGATCATCAAGCCTGAGATCCGGATTCCCCAAGACGAGGCGCGCTCGAGTACCCTCACTTCGTAGGCCGAGCGCCGAAACGCGCAAGGTCGCTGCCCCCGCCTCTCCGCCAGCCGCTGCGCTACCATCACCGCCCTCGAAGCCGTGCACCGCTGATCCAGATCGGAACAGAACCGTGAGTTCACGTGTTTCCCAAACCCTAGAAACCCGATTAGATCAGGGACCGCTGGATCAAGATCCAGCAGTTCACAACGCCACGCTTGTCAGAAAGCGATTATAGGCGATTAGATCCGGGCCGAGTCCGATCTAGATCGAACGGCCCACGAGCATCGAGTAGTTTCAACGTGTTAACCCTGGATCTAATCCGCGCTGATTTTCAAACCAACTGACGAGATTGCGCATGCGTATGTCCGGGAAGTTGGACCGACGCGTCGTCGCCCACGCCGCTGTGGCTGGCGTAGACACGCGGGCCCGCGCGGTCGAGGGGCCCGCATGTCGCTGGCTAACCCAGCCAAGCGACGTCCACCCATGACGCTGGTCCCACATCGGCGCCGTGGCCGAAAGCAGCGTCGCCGATAGCGCCGATGACGCTGAGCCCACATGTCCATGTCACGCGAGCCGTGGACCGAGTCCACCGTGGACTCAGCCGAGCATGGACCGAGCCCATGGATCAGCCGACGCCACAGAGCCAATCAGTGAGCTGCCACGTGTCTATCTTGGCCGACGCAATTCAAAAAAGAAAATGATTTATTAATTCGAATAATGATTTCAAATTTAGATTCAAACTTCAAACGCTTATAACTTTTGCGTTCAACTCCGATTTGAGCGATTCAAATTTCTAAATTTGTATAAAATTAAGATCTACCTAAATATGAATTTTATTTAATTTTTGGACTAAAGTTTTTCTCTGTAAAATTATTTAATTGATTATTTAAACTTTAAATAATCATAACTTTTTTGCGCTTTAACTCCAAATTTGATTTATTCCAGTTTCTAAAAATCCGTAAAATTATGTTCTCTCTGTTTATGGATTTTATTTGGAGTTTTGGGATCTTTTGCATAGTGTTTATTTGTGTATTTGCTATTTGCACGCTTTACGAGTAGACGTTGAAGTGCCTAAGGATTCAAGGAGAAGTGTTGACTCAGATCCAACTCAAGACCAAGAGCAAGTGCTTTTTGAAGGCAAGTTGTGCTTTGACCATGTTGATCCCATTTTGAAATCTATTTTGATTTAAACTATTGCATGCTAGTTCAATTAGAAGGATACTTTGTTTAAACATGGGGTTAGATAAATACCAATTTGCTATATGACACCTTGATTACTTAAGTATGTGCCATGACCCTTTGTCACCCTAGTTGTAGTTTATTAGTTGGACATTATTAAATTGCCAACATGGGTTTAGATCGTTGTAGTATAACCGCTTAGACCTCATGGTACGTGCTCATGACATGATTTTGGATAATCAAATGCTAATATTGAATTAATGATATATTGAACCTGTTTTGGAAAAGTATCATGTGATGTTGATGGCACGTGGTGCATGGTAATCAATCGGGGTTTGATAAACGATTTCGATCGGGCATGTGGCAAGAGTAATCAGGGGCAGTTGTGGCATTGGGGATGTTGATTTGGTTTTTCGTAGTCTTGCCCTGGTCACTCTAAGGACTTAACCTTGCAAGCCTTTGAATCGGGTCATACTTGCAACCACATGGCCGGAATGGGACGGCCCTAGTTGACTAAGTCGCTAAGGACTCACTTGTGGAGCCTCAGTGGTGTCATTACACCGTTTGTGTGATTGTAATGGGAGCGATCGTGGCCGTGGCCAGGTACCCATCTAACGGTGTGTTGGTCCCATACTTCGCCTTTGGCTAAGGGAAGGGATGGTGTAAGAGCACGACGAGAGGACCACCGTGTTGTTTGAGGCTTCGAAAGGCTTTGTTATGATCGCCATTCAAGATACTCTTGTATGGCGATTCACTACCGACGTGGTGAGGGATTGTATCTTGTGGGTAAAGTGCATAACCTCCGCAGAGTGTAGAATCTATTTGAATAGCCGTAGTCCACGATCGGACATTGCTCGAATTACACTAAGGGTTAGATTTTCTCAAAATAACTTGGATTTGAGAAGTTGGGTTGGTTTAACAAAGAAGATGATGGAAATATGGTTTAGGATGGGGAAAAATGTTATTTAAACTTTTGAAAAGTTATTTATGCTTTACTTATTTCTACCGCTTTCGAATCTACTTTTATTACTTGTCAAAGTCACATCGCAAATATACCTTGAGCTATTCCTTTGTACCAAGCCATGCATATAGTATATTAGCTTGCATTACATGGCATGACTTGTCGAGTACCAAGTACTCACCCTTGCCCCAACACAATATCGAGCTTGAAGAGGAGACTACGCTGGCTTTGGAGGAGGAACTCCAAGAGGACCTGGAATCTACTTAGGGATCACGAGCCTACTCGATTGCTGTGGTATACTGGATGGCGCCACGAAGTTTATTTGATTTTCGGCGTTATTTCCCTTTTTAATAAGTTTCCCGCTTGCAAGGCATATATTTGTAATCTCTGGCCATAAGGTCGAGTAACCCTTTGATTATTTAAATAAAGTACTTTGATAGTATCGCTTGGTATGATTGTGATATATACGCGATGTTAAGACTGTATTGCACTAGCGCTCCTGGACTAGTGCTGAATACACGAGGGTCCTGATTTGCAAATTCGGGTCCCGACAGAGGTGGTATCGAGCCATACTTGACTGTAGGCTCAACCCTAAGCTAGAATGGTCGAGTGAGGATAAAACCTATTTTCTAAAGCTAAAAGTTTGTCAAGATAAGAAATGACATCCCCGACTTATCCCTTCTCTCTTTTCTTGTCTCTTGCTAAAATTTTTTCCTTACCTTGTCACAATTCAAAAATTCGAGTTCTTCACGTAAAGCACTCTTGTGAGAGATGGAGGAAGAGTTCAACTACGCTGATCTAGGAGTTGGTCACGCCGCTGAACTTTGGCACATGCTACAAACTCTGAGATTTTGAGAAGCCCCAATACCAAGTGGGAAGTGATCGCAAGGTGATTGATCAAGGCTTGTGACGTGAGGATTGAGGTACTGTCAGAAGAGGGGCCCAGTGCAATCGCTCGATACACTGCGCTAGAAGATCTACAATGCAGATGGGTATCCAAGAAGTTTCACGACGAGCAATGCGGCACATTACCAAGATTCACGCCAGAGAGTTGGAAAGCACGGTGTTCGTTATCATCCGCGCAAGAGCGATAACCTTCTTGACCAAGACGATTCAGATGAGAATGCCACTTACGGTTGGCCATAATGCATTCGCTGCCGCCCGTGAAGATGTACTAGATAATACAAGCAAGGAGCTGTATGCCCGCATGAGATCACGACAGAAGAAACGAGATGGCGGGAAGCTCAAGAGTATGTGGCACACCTTCTACTAAGGATTGACGAGTGCTGGAGATGACTTTGTACGGACTGCACTGTGAGCCAAGATTGAGCTACACGAGCCATCCGCAGGAGTCGATCTCGATGAGGACCTCGCTTCTTCGACTACCACAGATGACATAGTCGCTGGACATGGCGATCAAGCTTTCGGCCTATGCCGCAAAGACCTGCACTCCAGGCCGTGGAGGTTTTCTCGATGAGTGAGCTTAGGTTCTATAGTGAGACTCCTTCGCCTAGTCGCGGCCATAGAATAAAGAGTTACCTTTAGGCGTTATATTCCAGAGTTAGTTCTGATTTGGATTTGCTTTGTTTGCTGAGTGTGCGATGTGTTGCAAGGCCCTTAGGCATTGTAAGCAGCCATACCAAGTTATTAATAATAAAGATGGACCTTAAAGTTACCCCTTTCGCCTGCATAAGTTCCATATTACTTGTCTATTCTTGTTTCCCTCATCTCTAAACCTAGAGCAAATCGACAGAGGGTAACCACCCGTGGGAAACTTTGGAAGCAATGGGAGTGGATCTACAGAAAAACCCCAATGATGGAGCACCAAAGACCGCCACTGGATATGCAGAATTTCGAGCATTTCTTGCTGCCCTGCACTCGATTGATGCATGCTATGATGCAACAAATGCAACACATCACGCAGCCCACTGCTAATCAAGTTAATCGGGTGACCACGCCGAAATACAAGTGTCGAGTTCATGAGGACTCACCCACCCACTTTCTTCCAGAATGCCAATCCATTGGAGGCCGGCGATTGGTTAAGATCAATTGAGAGGAAGCTACACATAGCTCAATGCATAGGGAATGAGAAGGTACTCTACGCTTCTCATCGGGCTTGGAAGGAACATTGGCCGAATGGTGGGAGAACTTCAGGCCACGCAGAGAACCCTCAAGATATCACTTGGGAGGAGTTCACTGCATTCGACAAGCAGTATCACGTGCCTCGAAGGAATCATGGACCTTAAGAAGGAGGAGTTCAGAGCATCAAGCAAGGTAATCAGCCAAGGTCGACTACTGAACAAGTTCACGCCTAGCACTGGACCTTTGAGGATGTAGCTGACAGTATAAATCTAGACAGTCTCGTTTCATGAAGGGACTCAACTCAGATTGCAAGTAGGGGTTGATCACCCACACCTTTCCGCATTTCCAAGAGTTGGTGAATAAGGCGCTTATTCTTGAGGACAAGCGCAAGGAACTGGATGAGAACAGAAGCGCAGGATGCAACAGCAAAGGATCACGCCAGTGAACGCAAGCGCTTGAGAGTTGCACCAAATCAATTCTTCAGATTCCAAACCACAGACGCAACAAGGACATTCCTCCTCAAGACCCAAGACCATCGGTCGTAACTACTGCATCCCAGCCCTCGCTAGAAACGCTACCCTGAGCAACAGCAGGAACAAGTGAGACGTCGTTACAAGCGCAACGAGCCAGACACTTTTGCCAACAATTGTCCAAAGAAGATGCTAGAGCGAATTCTGCCTTCAACCTAGGAACCACCCCACTAGACGCCAAAGACAGAGCCACACCCTGCCGTGGTGAGGCCGAGTCAACCATGTCACCGCATATGCACTCGGGCACGTCTGGGTAAGTTACTTGTTAACTTCGCACTGCACATGCTTTGTTTGACTGAGCTTCAGATTCGTTTTGTTTCGCAAGGCTTTGCTACTAGAAATGACTTGAGAATTGCAAGACTTAAGTTCATGCTTTTAGTTCAAACTCCTCGGTTCAACTCCGAAACTGGAAGTAGGATGTTCCAGTAAGTGAGAATACTAATAGAGGGAATAGAGTTCCTAGCAAACCTTATAATTTTGGAGACCTGACCTTAGATGTTATATTGGGAATGGATTGGTTATCCAAGCACAAGGTCAGATGGATTGTGGACTAAGGACTATCTCGATTGAGCCCGTGTGGGAAGAAAGTGGAATTTCAAGCCCTTTGGTAGCTTAGAGATGGACAGCTTGATGGTTAACAAGATGCCAAGGCAATCAGATAGAGGATGTCCCAAAGAGTGAATGAGTACCCGATGTTTTTCCCAAGATCTACCGGTATGCCGCCATGCATGTGACATAGAGTTTGTGATAGAGCTTGTACCGTGCAGTACAGCACCGATAGCAAAGAGACCCTATCGGATGTCCACCGAGGAGTTGGTAGAAATGAAGAAACAGCTAGAGGAGTTAATGGAGAAAGGATTTACCAGACCAGTTCGCCGTGGGGAGCACCGCTTTGTTTGTCAAGAAGAAGGACGGGAGTTTCAGGATGTGCATTGACTACCGTGCACTCAATGAAGTCACCGTGAAGAATAAATATCCGCTACCCAGATTGATGATTTGTTTGATCGCTTAAGAGGAGCCGGAGTTTTCCAAGATTGATCTGAGATCAGGATACCACAGCTTGAAGATCCGATCGTAAGATATTCAAGATCGCATTCTCGCCAAGATATGGACATTACGAGTTTACGCTTATGTCCTTTGGTGCAAGCGACGCGACTTATTTCATGAATATGATGAATAAGGTGTTCATGGAATATTTGGATGAAGTTTGTAAATCGCCGTGTTCATAGACGATATCCTAATCTACTCCAAGACAAAGGATGAACATGTAACACTTAAGGCGAAGTTTTGGAAAATCGAGGGAACAAAGAACTTTTCGCCAAGTTCAAGAAGTGTGATTTTTGGAAGGACAAGGTGGAGTTTCTTGGACATGTAATGACCGCAGAGGAGTCGCCGAGATCCAAGCAAAGTAGAATGTGTTACATTGGGAGCAGCAAGACGGTGACTCAGTCGGAGTTTCCTTGGAATGGCAGGATATTACCGCTGCTTTCATCAAGGCTTTTTCGACCAATTAAGTAAAACCTCTTACGCAATTGCTTGAAGAAGGAAAAGAAGTTTGCATGGACGCCGTAATGTGAGAAAGGATTTGAGAGTCAAGAAGTTTATTGACATCAAGATAGGTGTTAGTTCTAATGGATGTTGCTCAAAGCTTCGATATTTGACGTGACGACGCCAAGGACTTGATGTGTGCCGATGCGTATCGGAAAGGTCAAGCCGCTATGCATCAAGGCAGTTGAGGCCGCATGAGGAAAATTATCCGACACATGACCTAGAGTTAGCCGTAGTGCATGCTTTGAAGATATGGCGTCACTATCGATTGGAAACAGGATGTGAGGTGTATACGGATCATAAGAGTTAAGTACATATTCACCAATCGGATCTGAATATGAGGCAAAGGAGATGGCTAGAGTTGATCAAGGACTATAATGTTGGAATCCATTACCATCCCGGGAAGGCCAACGTGGTAGCCGATGCTCTGAGTCGAAAACATACCGTGAGTGCATAGCCACAAGTCAGGATGAGTTATGTGAGGATTTTGAAAGATGAAGATTGAGGTTGTACTCATGGATTCTTGGCCGTGCATTGGAAGTAAAGCCTACCCTAGAGGATCGATCCGAAGAGACGGAAGGATGATGATGACAGGATCCGCAGGATTAAGTCCATCAAGGAGGAAGGCAGCGGTAGAGACTTCAAATTGATGAACAAGGCACGTTATGGATGAAGGATCGCATTTGTGTGCCTAACAAAAAGGAGTTAAAGCAACTGATTCGAAGAAGCCCATGACTCCAAGTACTAATCCATCCTGAAGCGCCAAGATGTATCAGATCTCAAGGAGAGATTCGTGGCCAAGTATGAAACGTGAAGTTGCCGAGCATGTTGCATTGTGCGACGTGATGCCGAGAGTCAAGGCAATGCATCGAAACCAAAGCAGATTGCTACACCAATTAAAATACCCGAGTGGAAGTGGGAGGGAAATCGGAATGGATTTCATTACCGGTTTGTCAAGACTCAAGGAGGTTATGACTCCATATGGGTTATAGTGGATCGCCTCGACTAAAGTAGCCCATTTTATCCCTCGTGAAGACCACTTACTCGGGAGATAAGTTAGCGAGTTGCACATGATCAGATTGTCTGCTTGCACGAGTGCCAAAGAGGATTGTATCGATGAGGTACCCAATTTACCTCAAGGTTAGAATAAGTTGCATGAGGCCATGGGAACCCGTTTAAACTTGATACCTTATCATCCTGACGGATGGAATCGAAAGAGTCAACGATTCTAGAGATATGCTAAGAGCTTGTGCATTAGCTTATGCTACCTCTTGGGATAAGAGTTTGCCGTGATGCCGAGGTTTAGTTACAACAATAGTTATCAAATAGTTTACAGATGTCACCTTTGAGGCATCAGAATTAGACTTCACTGTCGACGCCATTGAATTGAATGAGACCGTGAGCGCCGTGTCTTTGGGCCTGATATTCTTCAAGAGAGGTGAAGAAGCGTTATGACGCCATGATTAGGAAAGGTTGAAGATAGCCCAATCTCGACAGAAGAGTTATGGCCGACAATCCCGCCGAGATTTGAGTTTTGAACCAGAAGACTTTATATACCTCGAGTTACGCCTCAGGGAGTTAAGAGGTTCCATGCCAAAGGAAACTTGCACCCGTTATGTTGGACCATTTAAGATTTTGAGTCAGAGGTGAAGTTGCCTACCACCGGAGTTGCCACACTAAGGTCGTTGAGAGTGCATGACGTATTCCATGTGTCCCAGCTTAAAGAAGTGTCTCGAGTTCTGAGAACAGACATCGCTAGAGTCAATTGAGTTGCAAGAAGATTTGACTTATAAGGAGCATCCCATGAGGATTCTAGACACAATGGATCGAGAAACTAGAAACAAGTCAACCCGATTCAGAGTTCATGGAGCAACCATGAAGAAAGTGAAGCGAATTTGGGAGCCTAAGAGATTTGAAGAAAGAATTTCAAACCTATTCCTTTAGTAGAGCCCTCGAATCTCGGGGCGAGATTCTATTAAGGGGGAGGTTTGTAACACCCCAAAATTTTGCTTTTCTTAAATTCATGTGTGATTTGGCACTTTGGTGAATTTTTGGAATTTTCGAATTTATTTGGATTTATTTGGAATTTATTTGAATTTATTCCATTTTGAAATAATTAAAGAATTTAAATTTGCAAATAAATTTTTGTTGGAAATATTTTATTTGAGTCCAAAATGATCCAAAATATTTTCGAATTTTTCCGGAATTTTTCTCGAGTCATTTGCTATTTTAATGAATTAAATGAATTATCGGGAATTATTTTAAATATTAATTCGTTGGAAAATCCAACTCGGGTCAATCGTTCATCCGGCCGATGGTTCCAGATCCGAGCCGCTTGACTAACCAACCCACTCTAACCACTAATCAATCCCAGCGTTGATCAAGATCCAACGAGATCCGTCCTGGACACTGGCGATGTCCGGACGGACCCGTCGCGGGCCGCGTCGTGGGCCGTGGTTGTGCCAAAGCACGTGGACGGCCACGATTGCTGCTCTCGCCTTGAGTCCGAAGTGACTCGCCGCCGTGTCCGGGCCGTGGAGAGCTAGGTCTCGTTTTCCGCACGGACGCCGAGGTTATTTAATGCCCGGCATACCCCGAGGATCGCCATCCCACGCCGTTCCAGGAAACCTGTCGCCGCTGTAGGGATCCCACCGTCTCGCCGTTATTGCTCGCCGAGTTGGAAGTCTGCTCGCCGCGATTAAACGCCCGATAATGCTTGCCGTCGTCCCTCCGCCGTCATCAAGCCTGCATCCGATTCCCAAGACGAGACGCTGCTCGAGTACCTCCTCACTTCGCCGAGCGCTGCAAACGCCGACGGCAAGGTCGCCGCCGTCTCCGGTCAAGCCGGCGCCGCGCGTGCCATCACCGCCCTCGAAGCCCGTGCACCGCGGATCCAGATCGGACGGCAGGTGAGTTCACGTGTTTCCCAAACCCTAGAAACCCGATTAGATTCGGGACCCGTTGGATCAAGATCCAACGGTTCACAATCGCCACGTCTTTGTAGCAAAGGCGATTATAGGATTAGATCTCGACCGCCCCATCTAGATCGAGCGGCCCACGCAGCATCGGTAGTTTCAGCGTGTTAACCCCTGGATCTAATCCGCGCCGTTGATTTTCAAACCAACGGGCGAGATTGCGCCACGTGTCGGAAGTTGGACCGGCGGTCGCCCCACGCCGCGTGCAGGTAGGACGCCGACACGCGCCCGCGGTCGAGGGCCCGCATGTCATGGCTAACCCAACCAAGCTACCGACGCCACCCATATGACGTCCGCTGGTCCACTCGCTCGCTGGTGAGCCCTCGCCGACCGGGCCGACGCTACCCGAGCGGGCCCACATGTCGATCCACGTGAGCCGTGGACCGAGTCCACCGTGGGACCCGGAAATGAGCATGGACCGAGCCCATGGACCGGTACCGACGCAGAGCCAATCAGGAGCTGCCACGTGTCTATGCCAATAATTAATTTCAAAAGAAAATGATTTATTAATTCGAATAATGATTTCAAATTTAGATTCAAACTTCAAACGCTTATAACTTTTGCGTTTCTTTCCGATTTGAGCGATTCAAATTTCTAAATTTGTATAAAATTAAGATCTACCTAAATATGAATTTTATTTAATTTTTGGACTAAAGTTTTTCTCTGTAAAATTATTTAATTGATTATTTAAACTTTAAATAATCATAACTTTTGGCGTTTAACTCCAAATTTGACGATTCCAGGTTTCTAAAAATCCAGAAAATTATGTTCTCTCTGTTTATGGATTTTATTTGGAGTTTTGGGATCTTTTGCATAGTGTTTATTTGTGTATTTGCTATTTGCACGCTTTAGCAGTAGACGTTGAAGTCTTGGAAGGATTCAAGGAGAAGTGTTGACTCAGATCCAACTCAAGACCAAGAGCAAGTGCTTTTTGAAGGCAAGTTGTGCTTTGACCATGTTGATCCCATTTTGAAATCTATTTTGATTTAAACTATTGCATGCTAGTTCAATTAGAAGGATACTTTGTTTAAACATGGGGTTAGATAAATACCAATTTGCTATATGACACCTTGATTACTTAAGTATGTGCCATGACCCTTTTGTCACCCTAGTTGTAGTTTATTAGTTGGACATTATTAAATTGCCAACATGGGTTTAGATCGTTGTGTAGTATACTTGTAGACGCTACGTGCTCATGACATGATTTTGGATAATCAAATGCTAATATTGAATTAATGATATATTGAACCTGTTTTGGAAAAGTATCATGTGATGTTGATGGCACGTGGTGCATGGTAATCAATCAGTTTGATAAATGATTTGACCGGGGCATGTGGCAAGAGTAATCAGTGGGCCGGCCAGGCATTGGGGATGTTGATTTGGTTTTTCGGGTAGTCTTGCCTGGTCACTCTAAGGACTTAACCTTGCAAGCCTTTGAACCTGGTCATACTTGCAACCACATGGCTGGAATGGGACGGCCCTAGTTGACTAAGTCGCTAAGGACTCACTTGTGGAGCCTCGAGTGTCGATAACAGTTTGTGTGGTGATTGTACGGGGAGCGTATCGTATCGTGGCTGCACCATCTAACGGTGTGTTGGTCCCATACGCCTTGCCATGGGAAGGGATGGTGTAGAGCACGTCAGGAGAGGACCACCTGTGTTGTTTGAGGCTTCCGAAAGGCTTTGTTATGATCGCTCATTCGCATACTCTTGTATGGCGATTCACGGTACCGACGTGGGTGAGTGGATTGTATCTTGTGGGTAAAGTGCATAACCTCTGCGAGTGTAGAATCTATTTGAATAGCCGAGTCCACTGTGATCGACATTGCTCGAATTACAAGAGGTTAGATTTTACGAAAATAACTTGGATTTGAGAAGTTGGGTTGGTTTAACAAAGAAGATGATGGAAATATGGTTTAGGATGGGGAAAAATGTTATTTAAACTTTTTGAAAAGTTATTTATGCTTTACTTATTTCTACTGCTTTCGAATCTACTTTTATTACTTGTCAAGGCTATTCTTATCGCAAATATACCTTGAGCTATTCCTTTGTACCAAGCCATGCATATAGTATATTAGCTTGCATTCTGCAGGTATGACTTGCCGAGTACCAAGTACTCACCCTTGCCCCAACACAATATCGGGCTTGAAGAGGAGACTACGCTTCGGAGGAGGAACTCCAAGAGACCCGATCTACTTAGGGATGCGAGCCTCGGTTGTGGTATCTTTTGGATGGCGCCATAAGTTGTTTATTTGATTTTCCGCCGTTATTTCCCTTTAATAAGTTTCTCGCCTTTGCAAGGCATATATTTGTAACTTGGCCATAAGGTCGAGTAACCCTTTGATTATTTAAATAAAGTACTTTGATAGTATCGTTTGGTATGATTGTGATATATACCGATGTTAAGACTGTGTGCACTAGCGCGTTCCTGGACTAGTGCTGAATACACAGAGGGTCCGGATTTGCAAATTCGGGGTCCCGACAGTTGGGCTCAAAACAAGGATCACTTGGACGTCATGGAAATGGACTTGAGGTGGCTCATGGTTTCCGGTTCGGGTTGGAGGCTCGAAGAGGCGGAAACGGAGCTGTCCGGCGGATGAAGGCCCGTTGCATCGGGTTGAACGGGTTTTGTTTAAAACCCATGTGTGGCCAATGTGGCCCATGTAAAGCCCGTGTGTAAGGGTGGAGTGAGTGGGTTAATCCTAGCCCTTGGTGGAGTGCCCTAGTGTTTGGGACTCATCCATGGGTGGTAGGTGGCACTACTACAAAAATACACATTAGAATCGGTTCTTTTTCGTCATCACAATCGGTTTTGGTGGCGATAGAAAGTCCAACGATTGTAATGAGGAATATCTATCATAGTCGGTTTTCTCCCTGATTGTGATAAACAATCATCACAATCGGTTCTTGCGAAGAACCGATTGTGATAAGCCCCTCATCACAATCGGTTCTATGCAAAGAACCGATTGTGATGAGGGGGTCATCACAATCGGTTCTTTGCATAGAACCGATTGTGATAAGCCCCTCATCACAATCGATTCTTTGCTAGAACCGATTGTGATGAGGGAGTCATCACAATCGGTTCTAGCAAGCATAGAACCAATTGTGATGAGGGCCCCCTCATCACAATCGGTTATGAGAAAGAACCGATTGTGATGAGCCATTTTCACTATTAAACATTGTTATGACGGTTTTAACACAAAACGAAGAGATTTCCCCAGGAGGTCACCCTCACCCATCCTAGTTAGTAATACCCTCGCCTAAGCACGCTTAACTAATGAGTTTTGCCGCCAATTTTAAGGCA
Source organism: Rhipidocladum racemiflorum (assembly GCA_036346355.1). NCBI lineage: Eukaryota > Viridiplantae > Streptophyta > Magnoliopsida > Poales > Poaceae > Rhipidocladum > Rhipidocladum racemiflorum. The sequence goes on along the minus strand of CM070583.1, from coordinate 39,048,363 downwards.
AATGCGAGCACTTCCCGAGAGGTCACCCATCCTAGTACTACTCTCACCGAAGCACGCTTAACTTCAGAGTTCTTATATGATCTAGTACCGTAGTCCTTGTGAAATCTTTGCTACAGGAAATATTTTGAACCTATTCTCTCTTTTGTACTCTTGATGAATCCATTGTCAAAGGGGGAGAAATTTGGGAATCATTGAAAAGTTTAAGGAAAAATGGGGAGAAGAAAAAGGGGGAGTTGTTTTTGGAAATTTGAGAATTTTGGGAGAAGTTTGGAGAATTTTGAAATTTTTGGGCACATTGCACATTAACACACATTTTCATTCTCAGGGGGAGATTTTGTTTTGCCTTTTTGTCAAAAGGGGAGGTTCTGTGCCTTCTCGTTTTGGTTTTGGTGTTAATCCTTTGGATCTCAAAATCTTTTAAAAAGAATGCCAATGTTCAAATCTAAAGTGGTGTTGCCAATGTTTTCATCAAGGGGGAGATTGTGAATCATGTGATGAAAAATTGGCTTGATCATGTGCTGAAAAATTGGTTAGGAATAATCTTGCAAAATTGCTTGTATGAAGGACCAAACATTCAAACATCCAAAAACAGAGACTTTGCATTTTCGCCAGACCGAACATCCAAAAACAGTGAGTTTCGCATGTATGACGGACCAAACTTTTTGGTCTGTGATAAACGTGATTTTGATGCTTTTACGCTTGTTCAAGAAATCGCGTTTTTCGCATGTATGACAAACCAAATTTTTTGGTCTGTCATACACATGCTTTTGGCGACCTCGTTTTTCGCATGTATGACAAACCAAATTTTTTGGTCTGTCATACACATGCTTTTGGCGACCTCGTTTTTCGCTTGTATGACAAACCAAATTTTTTGGTCTGTCATACACATGCTTTTGGCGACCTCGTTTTTCGCATGTATGACAAACCAAATTTTTTGGTCTGTCGTACACATGCTTTTGGCGACCTTGTTTTTCCCATGTATGACAAACCAAATTTTTTGGTCTGTCGTACACATGCTTTTGGCGACCTCGTTTTCCCATGTACGACAGACCCATTTTTTTTGGTATCTCGTAATTGTGCTTCTGAAGGTTTTTTTGCTCGGGACCAAGTTCTTAAAAACAGTAAGTTTTACATGTACGCCGGACCAAATTTTTTGGTCCGTCGTGAATGTGTTTTTGCTCGATTAGGGTTTTGAGCAAAATTGGAATTGTGTTTGATTTGTTTTTGAGATTATGAAATTTGTGAGAATTTCATGATGCTTGAAGTGGACTTTATGCAATGCTCGTGTGAGTAGTTGCGTGGATTAATGTGAGTCAAGTCGTGGACTTGTGCTCGGAATTGTTTTGTGGTTTGTTCATGTGCAGGTATTGCTCGAAGACGAACGTGGTCGATGACGGGACCGGAACTAGGTTCATGGAGGAGCTGAGGTTCAGGACTTGGTTCAGGGAGGAACTGAGGTCTTGGTGGTCAAGGATGTCATGCGGGACGTTCGGGCTAAGAGAATGGTGCACATGAAGAATGGTTAGTCACGTGAGAATGGCAGGAGGTCATTCGCGTGCAAAGTGTTAGTCACGTGAGTATGGCAGGTGGCCATACGCGTGCAAAGTGTTAGTCACGTGAGTATGGTAGGGTTGCCATACGCGTGCAAGAGTTGTACTCGGCCAGGTTGGGCCAAGTAGAGTTGTGTTGGATACATATTCTTTCTAGATTAGAAATTGTATTCAGGACTCCTTGTGGGTTGGTCCTTTAAATAGGAGGAGTTGTCTCCTGTTGAAGGACATCCATCGATTGAATCAAAAAGCTGAGCGCATTGAGAGCTTGAGCTCAGTTTTTAGGGTTTGTACTCTTTTGATGGGAGTACTTTAGACAAAGAAATAAAGATCAATTCTTCCAGATCCTTACGTGCTACAGTAACCTCGTTGCTACAGTAACCTCGTTGCTACAGTGTCTCTGTTTTGGTTCTTGTTTGCATGCTTGTTCTGATTCTAGATTGGTTTTTGTTCTTTGAGTTTTATCTTGATTTGATCCATCAAAACCTTTCTAGAGAATTGATTTAGGGTTTCTCTAAGTTTAGTTGATTAAACTTTTGTCGTTCTTGTTTAATCTTGAAGTTTTGGTTAGATTAATTCTCGTCATCTTCTGTCACAGCAAGCTTGCGAGGTTCATAACTTTTGTTCCGTAAGTCCAATCGAGCTGATTCTTTTTGAGTTAGATTCTTATTGGAATCTAGTTTCTTGTGTCCAAATTTCAGATCGTTCCGACAGTTGGATCTCCAGGAGTTCGCGTTTTACCGAACCTCTATCATTCTGTTTTAGTTGAAAACGAGGCAATTATTTGGTTCTGTTTTGGGGTGAACTTTTAGTAGATCAAGAATTTGGTTTTAGCGTCCGCACAATCATTCACCCCCCCTCTGATTGCTATATTCGTGTCTTTCGATCCTACAAGTGGTATCAGAGCAAGGTTTTTCTAATTTATCTTAACCGGTGATTAGTTAATGGATCGTTATTCGACAAAACTGTGTGTGTTCGATGGTGTTTATTTTCAGTTTTGCAAGGCCAAGATGGAGGCGTTCATCCAGGCGCAGGGCTTCACAATTTGGGAGAAGGTATACAAGTCATACGAAGTTCCTGCAAACGACAACGTCAATGACGCCAATCGCGCACATGTTGAAGCAAACAGCAAGGCACGCAACTTGATCATCCAAGGATTGGGAAGGAGTGACTTCGACCGTGTGGTTCATCTTCGATCCGCATATGAGGTATGTAAATCTCTTTGTGATTACCATGAGGGTTCTAACACTGTCAAAGAGGTTCGCCAAGATATTTACAAAAAGGAATACATGCGTTTTGAGATGAAACCTAGTGAATTTGTAGATGACTTCTTTGCACGTTTCAATAAAATTCTTAGCAATCTACGTGCTGTTGGAGTTAGCTACACTGATGCTGCAAATGCTCGATAATTGCTTAGTGCTTTGGACATGTCGGTGTGGGAGATGAAAGTAACATCTATACAGGAATCTACTGTCATGAGCACACTTACATTAGATGTTCTTTATTCTAAACTGAAAACTCATGAATTAGATGTTCTTGCCAGGAAAGGGAATGTTAAATCAATTGCTTTGATCCCTAACCCTAACATGTCAAATGCAAATTCTTCTTCTAGCTTTGCCTTGTCTTCCATGTCTTCTTTAACAGATGAGCAACTTGAAGAGTTTCCTGAAGAAGATCTGGCACTACTCTCTTCTCGCTTTAACAAGGCCTTGCAGAACGTGAGAATGAGAAAGAGAGGTGGTCCTCCAAGATGCTATGAGTGTGGTGACCTCAACCATATTCGCACAAATTGTCCTAAGCTTGCAAGAAAAACATCAAAGGAGGAGAAGGACAACGACAGAAGGAATGAGAAGAAAAGGTTCTTTTCAAATGATAGGAAGAAGAAGAGCTTCATCAACCGCAAGGTGGTTCACCGAGTTCTTTCCGCTCTTGAACAAGTCAATTTGAGCGATGTGGACTCGGAGAACAGCGAAGATGATGCAACTCCAAGCAAGCATGATTTGATGGGATTGTGTCTCATGGCAAGCAGCAAGGATAGCTTCACTGAGGACGGCAACGACAGCGACTTCAATGAGGTAGACCCTTCTTATGATGAATTAGCCAATGCTTGTTGTCTGCCTTGGAAAATTACTTGACAAACGTGATAGAAAAATTAAGAAACATGATATTTTTGTGGAGTCATTGAATGCTGAAATTGCTAGACTTAAGACATTGATTCCTGATGATGATACTTGTAAATCATGTGACTTAATTTACAATGAGCTCACCTTGCTTAGAAAGAACACGCTCTTCTGTTGCATCTAAATGAGAAAAATGAGAAACATGTTAAACATGCTAGCTGTTTCACTGATGATTTGCATGGTTCAACTTCATGTTCTAAATGCTCAACTCTTGAATTAAAATTGAAAGATGCAAATGCTAGGGTTTCTCAATTGACTGATAATCGGCTTACTCATGAGGTTCTTTCATGCTCTACTTGTCGTAAACAGAAAAGGAAGGTCGATATTCCTTGCAATAATTGTTTAACTCTTGCTAAGAAAGTTGATTACTTGCAAAATTCTTTGGAACGTTTCACTAATGGCAAGAAAAAGTTGAACATGATTTTGGATCAATCTAAGGTTAGCACAAACAAGAGAGGTTTAGGTTTTGATCCTTATGCCACATACGAAACTAAACCTCGCACTGTTGTTCAGGCTCCTTGCAAAATTGAGTTATCTAATGAGCCTAAGAAAATTGTTTTCAATCTGCTGGTTTTATTTCTTCTACTATTATGAATGCAAAATATGTTTCTACTGTTAAAGCAAAACCTCATGCTAAGTACACTTGCACTCATTGTGGTAGAGATGGACATCTAGTAGATTTTTGCTTTAGACTAGCCAGACAACAAAGGAAAGAAATGACTAAGGCTAGGTCTAACTTCAGAAAAGCACACTTTGCTTCTCACTATGCGCCTAGAGTGTTGAAAACACCTTCTGTTCCAATAAACATGGGAAAAGAAAAATCTGATTTTGTGCATAAAAATTCTCGTGTTGTGCCTACTGTTGTGCGTCGTGTGTCTCAGTACTGGATTCCCAAAAATCTGAGTTCTAACCCCAGTACTGAGACCTCAACATGTTTTGATATGTAGGCTTCTCGCGCGAGGAAGGAGAACATATGGCTAGTGGATTCCGGATGCTCACGCCACATGTCCGGTGATAAAAATTGGTTCTCCTCCCTCACTCGTGCATCTCGTGCTGAAAGTGTTACTTTTGGAGATGCTTCTTCCTCTTCTGTTGTGGCAAAAGGTACAATAAAGGTAAGTGACAAGTTATGTTCAAAGATGTGGCTCTTGTTGAAAATTTGAAATATAACTTGCTTTCTGTCTCACAAATGCTTGATGAAGATCTTGAGATAAGCTTTAAGAAAAATGAATGCAAAGTGCTAGATGCTTCAGGTGATCTTGTGTTCAAAATTTCTCGTTTTGGAAGAGTATTTAAAGCTGATTTTGATGCATCACCTTCTTCTAAGCACAGGTGTCTAATTGCCAATGTTTCTAAAGATTTATTCTTTTGGCATCGTAGACTTGGTCATGTTGGTTTTGATCATCTTACTCGTGTAAGTGGTTTAGATCTCATACGTGGCTTGCCTAAGCTTAAGGGTGATAGCAATCTAGTATGTTCTTCTTGTAGACATGGTAAGATGATTGCAGGTTCACATCCACCTCTTACCATGGTTGTAACACCCCGGCATTTAATATGCCCGAATGCTACCAAACATAAGCTAAACAACAACTAAATATCACATTTAAACATAAATTCCAGCAAAGGTACATATGCTAAAAACCGATATTTCGGAAGCATCTCCTTTGTTTTTCCATGAATTAACACAATATCAATATCATGGCAAGATATATCATAGCACACGACATCTAAAACATCAACATAAATGGATGTATCATCAAACTACGCCAATAATACCACGCTCAACCACTTCATAGACTATAACGAAGCAAATAAGGGATCACAAGCATGCTAGATTAAACCATACATTAACTTTATGGCACAACTCTTAAAATCATGTCTCCAAGTGATTAATCATAGACTATGATGGTGGACCTACGTGTAGAAGTGTAGACTATTCCCCTTTCCCGCATGCCGTTCTCATGGTACCTAAAAACCACAAGAAAACACAAGCGTGAGTTCGAAACTCAGCAAGCATATTGCAATGAATAATAAGAGCAATGACAAGACAATATTATGCTACATCTCATATAGCATCTCAATCTTTGAACACATAAAACCATCATCATCACTATGCATGAATGCAATGCAATGCTCACATCTCCTTGGAAACTCATACCGGTATGGTTGAGTACACACCCGTCGGTGTGCACCCTTTTCCCCCTTCCATCCCGAAGATGGAGGGTGCCTACTCCTCGCTTCCATTCACCACGTGGATGGAATCACGATGTAGGTCTTACTCAATGGCGTTGCGGCCTTTCCCGGATTAGTTAATGACTTTCTCACCGCCCTCGCCCCATCTCATGTCATGCATGCAACTATGCCAATTATCATATTTCACATGTACATAAACATATGGCATCTCATCATGACAAATATTAACACATGGCATCGAATCATGATAATCATACTCAATATATCATTGGAAAACAGTATGCATGGCAAGTAATCATAGCATGTACTCAGACTTTCATCTAATCTCACAAGCAATCTACGATCCGTTATTCAATACAACACACTTGCCTCAACCGTGGGCGACGGAATTGTGGGAAGTAGAGGGCACTCCCGGTGTCACACCACCTGCACCAAGGCATCACACACTCTCAATAATGCCCACAAAACAGTACGCAAATCCCCATCTCACCCGACATTGCCCACTACTCGCAAAACCTAAAAACAGAGGTTCTGTCCTGGCGGGACAGCAGCCTTGCAAAGGCCATAACTTGAGTTCTGGGATTCCAAATCGATTAAACGAGTACACCGTCGCGAAGCTTAGGAAATTTCCCAACTTTTTCTAGTTATAGGGAAAGACTGATTCGGATTCTAATGTTGTTTAATCTAACGTTGAACACGAACTGTCTCAATCTCGTCACAGATTTGACAGCGCTCGGTAAAACAGCCATAACTTCCAAACGTCTGGTCGGAATTTAAATTTCTTTATATGCACTGAAAGATAATGAAATTATCTACAACTTCCTAGAAGTCCGTACGACCATATTCCAAATATAAATTGGCGAAAACGCCTGCCCTAGCTCGGGTCCCCAATCTGCCCGAACCAGAAACGTTGATACACCTCTAGTTTCCATCAAATCTACCCCAAGGCAGCACCTCCCTTGATCTAAAAACATGGTAAACTCTCTAATCACAGTACCTAGCACATCCCCGAGGAGCCCCATGATCATACCTTCGTTGGACGCACGAGAACTCCACACGATCTCCTCGCTCCTCGCTCCTCGCTCCTCGCTCCTCGGATGGATCCATGAGGATGCAGGGGTGGGGAGGTCACCCTAGGGCAACAAGGGGGGTGGAGGAGAGGTGGTGTGCAATGAGGAGCAATGGGGGCGCCATGGGGGCAAGAGATGGGGCGGCTAGGAGGTGTAGGGAGGAGGAAGGGTGGCGGCTAGGGTTAGGGGCGCATGGGGCAGGGGTGGACGCCCCAAGGGCTGGTGGGGAGCCCTTTTACCAGCCCCCACACCCAAACCTAGTCCGTTACGGAGACCTACTCCATCCCACCAAAGCCCACCAAGGCCCAAACTCCCCCGGGAAGGCCCAAAACCCCGGAAACGGCCCGGAAAAGCTATTAACCTCCATATCCTATAGTTTTAACCTTAATTCCACATCTCATAATGTTATTAACCTTATCATGCACATTAATATAAGGTTACGAAACTCCGTGGCGACATAACACTTCAACCGGCCCAAAAACGCGAGAAAACCCTAAGCCGAAAGGTTTTATTCTCTAGTTTCACCTTCTATAATGTCACACCAAACCATAGTGTCACATTCTTCCCCCCTTCAACAGGATTCGACCTCGAATCCGAAGGACGCCAAAAACAACAACAAAGTCCCCGAGGGACAAAAGACTTCCTTACAACATAAAACATTCTCATAAAGACTCAAACCGGAACAAACGACAAACGAGTTCTCAAAACCAACCCTTAGCGAGGAAATGTTGATTTAGCTCAACAAAGTGCAACCTCGCACGGTTCCTCCTTCACCCCAATTGCCAAAAAGACCACGAAAGAACACGGTCTCACACTCCTCATTCGATACATTCCTTGGCACTAAAGTGCCTGATCCCTTTAGCAATGCTACTTTCCAGAAGAACACGGCTTCAACCGCTAGAACCCTCTTCAGCTCCCACGCACAAAAGTGTTTTTCACACATCAACCTCTCTACTATGGTTCGCCGTAATCAAGACGACGCAAGCCAAGAGAGACATTACACTCCAAGACAACCCACTGTTTGAATAACGGGGTTTAAAACCAAAGTTCTTAAAACCCGCAAGAACAGTAACAACCGAACAAAATGCTACGGTTGACTCCACTCGCTCATAGATCAGCGACAAAAGATCCAATACACTTCGAAAAGGAAAAGCAATTACTAGCAACCACCAAGTGGTCCACTAGTACTTAATCAACCCTATCGAGGAACACATCAACAACACAATTCTCCAAGAAGGTTTGAATTGAGTCAAACTCAACCTTCCTTTACTCCTCACCTTTAAACCATTTACGATCCACTACTAACAACACCTAATGCTTAAGTCGATAACAACCCATACTGGATTTCTCATCCAAGCGGGTCTCGCCCTCAAGCTTTCCACCCAAGGACTAAAACAAGGACACAACGATTGGATAAACTCGACCACAAACCATGAACCCAATTGGTCCCCATGTAACCTTGAATCCAATGCACTACAATCACTTTGGAAAGGTTTCGACAACAACCAAAGAGCATTCAGTTTAACTTTCTAAACCAAGATGCAAAGGAAACACAAATCCCCTTCATCACAACCAACATACAAGAAATTCTTTATTCTTTCTTTTCATACTAGAAAGAAATGGACATCTCGTTTCATGACATAAATGCACACTCTTCAGTAGCACTCCGGATTAGTCATATCTCCATATATGACTTTCTCACCGACCTGGCTCAACGACTCTTTTATCATTTAACATGTAAAATCGATGTCATGTTTACTTTTCACCATTCCTTCATCATGTAACCACACTACCGAAAAGTCATTCACATGACGACTTCTTCCTCGGTATCACATGAATAAATCTCGAATAACATCGAGAGTAGCGCTAATTCATATAAACTATGTCGGCAGCATAGTTAACCGTAAGGCACCACATCATATCAGAACCCACCAACGATAGATAGCTAAACTTTGCAAAACATCGCATTTTAACCAAAATCAACATTTTGGAAAAGAACATTGACTCCAAAGTTAGACGTCTGCACAAACAACTGCCATAAATTTTATCAAAAGAGAGGGAAACTCAATCCCAAAAGAAAACTCTTCTCTAACCAAATTCACTTATGAAACATTCATAAAAATCCAGACTTGTGAAACACCCGCACACCAGAAACTTTTTACAAATGACTACAACTCTAGCCAAATATATTAACACATCAAGGGCTTAACTCAAAAGTTTCCAACACAACCCTTTATGACCATATGCTTCCTTTTGAAATTAATTCCAAAGATAATTCGGTAACGACGAAAAGGGCGCGATCGACTCAAAAACTTTTGGATGTAAATCCAAACTCACAACACGAACTAAACAAATTCGCCAAAACCAAAGGTCGACACCAAACATTACGAGTTCTTGGGAAACTTCAAACACAAAGATAAGGAACAGCTTGACCGAAAACCCTTCAAGCAAAATGGCAAACAACCAAACCAGTCCAAAAGCTTTTAAACACAAGCTCAGCATAAAAAGAACCATCTCTAGAACTCCACTACGCTTTCCATTAAAAGACTTCAATAATTACTATCTACTTCCTGAGAAGCCCCCAACACAAATAAATCAGTAACTTCACAACAAATTCTTCCTCTAGTTACAAATCCCAACACTTTTAATTAGGGTTTAAGGTGCTTATCGAAAAAGGCACCCAACCAAAACTATATTGACATGACCCTCACGGGTCACCGAATCATAATACATCTTATTCCAAGTTGGAAACATAGTATTTCAATAAATCTTTCAGCAAGATCAGCATATAAATTTCATGCCACCTATATATTCACGTCTCGACAACCGAACCTTATTCAGTTAAACAACGACTTCAACATGTAAATATTATCTCTACAAGACAAAGTTCATAACTAGGATTCCAAGGCATACATTCATTAAGGATGAAATTGTACATCATGTTAATTATCCAAAGCTCACTCCATCGTAACATGTTAAAATTTTCCTCTATTTTAACCATGGTTTTCCAACGAATAATCTAAACAGTTACCACAACTACTTAGTCATCAATAACAACAAATGGGCATAATCATCAACCAACAACATTACTTTTAGCTACCCTATACATAGGTGATAACAAAATTACCACCACACAACATACTCCCACTATTTAAAATAGACTGAATACTAGCATTAACACTACCATTAACAACATCATTAACAATAAGTCTTATGTCTTCTCCATTGATATCAATACTAGCATTGTAGCGACACCACTGCATACTTCCAAAGACACTAGTAGTTTGCAACAACATAAATAGCAACTCTAATCAACATCCAAATTAAAGTCACTAGTCAACACGATTAAATTTCTCTATTAATCCATTAGATTAGAACATCTTTAACAACCAAAGAAAGTTTCTTTTACAATAACAAAGTCTACATCATCTTAATGTTTTAACTATGCATCAAAGTTTAAACTTTTAACATTAACAAGGATCATAAGCACTTTTAAAGCAAGGCAACAGATTCTAAGCATGTACATTAACACATTTAATCATTCTCGCTAAGAGTAAACTGCAACACTAGTAGTCTATTTATTCTCAAGCTAGAGATATTAATCACATTGAATTGATTCAACTCAAAATTTAACTTAGCAACACATCAATCCATAAACCACATTGTTACCTACTACATAACATGCTAAACATCAATTCTTACTAGGGACAAACGATTTCAGTCAAAAGACTACTTTGTTTACAGCATTTTAGTTTTAAAACTCATCCCAAATTCATAAGGAAAATTTGACTCTCAAAATTGCGATGAGACAAACCCAAACTTGGTCATGCAAAGGAATTCTCCAAAACACTTTTTAAATCTCAAAGACTCCTACTGGAGGGAACCAATCGATCAAATATACCTTTGCAAATAAACCCTAACTCCAAACTTTCACAAAATAGGAAGGGTTCTTCAAAGATGATTTTCTTAAACCAGCAAAATAACGAATCAAACACCACTTACTTTTACAAAGACACAGAACTTCAGCCCTGACAGCCAGGTCTGGCATAACTTCGCAATAACTCCGTTAACATCGGAGAAAGACAAAAACAGGGATAAATTTGAATGCTTCTTCCCCATAAAGCCATCAACAAACTAATCATTAAAACTGGAAAGGCGCCCAAAAAAAGCGCAACACTAGACTCCTCTTCTTCGTCTTCAACCAAGGAAGACAAAACCACACACCGCATACGGAACGATCCGCGAAAACCCAACATTTTTCATTTGATTCAAATCAACTAAAGCCAAGAAAAGCAACGAAAATCGACCGTCAGAACGGCAAAGAACGTACGAAGGAATCCACCACCAAACTCTTCTATTTGACTCCAGTCAACTACCCGATCTACAACAGAGAGGGTAAGCACTCTTCTCCTACAGGGGTTAATAGTTCTTCGGTGATGGCGCTAACCGGCCACACCGTCAAACCTCGCCCTTGCTATGAACAAAAAGAGGTGATCGAAACCCTTCGGTACCACAATTCCACTCTATCACAACAACAAGAGCAATTCAAACATTTATCTCATAGACATAGCAACATGCTTTGTCAAATAAAGCATTCAACATCATAGCTTAAATACAACATTTAAGCGTAAAGAAACGATACCCATACCCTTTCCTACTGTGCATCCATTGTGTGTCAAATTTTAGATTAGTTATACCACTTTTGCAAGTTTTAATGTTGCTATCCTATGACAAAGTTTTAGTTAGAACCTAAGCCATGTTTCTAAGTTATTCCACATCACATTTTAGTTGCAACCTATAGCATGACACTAAAAATACACATTCCAAGGACCTACAACCTGGCTCTGATACCAACTGTAACACCCCGGCATTTAATATGCCCGAATGCTACCAAACATAAGCTAAACAACAACTAAATATCACATTTAAACATAAATTCCAGCAAAGGTACATATGCTAAAAACCGATATTTCGGAAGCATCTCCTTTGTTTTTCCATGAATTAACACAATATCAATATCATGGCAAGATATATCATAGCACACGACATCTAAAACATCAACATAAATGGATGTATCATCAAACTACGCCAATAATACCACGCTCAACCACTTCATAGACTATAACGAAGCAAATAAGGGATCACAAGCATGCTAGATTAAACCATACATTAACTTTATGGCACAACTCTTAAAATCATGTCTCCAAGTGATTAATCATAGACTATGATGGTGGACCTACGTGTAGAAGTGTAGACTATTCCCCTTTCCCGCATGCCGTTCTCATGGTACCTAAAAACCACAAGAAAACACAAGCGTGAGTTCGAAACTCAGCAAGCATATTGCAATGAATAATAAGAGCAATGACAAGACAATATTATGCTACATCTCATATAGCATCTCAATCTTTGAACACATAAAACCATCATCACCACTATGCATGAATGCAATGCAATGCTCACATCTCCTTGGAAACTCATACCGGTATGGTTGAGTACACACCCGTCGGTGTGCACCCTTTTCCCCCTTCCATCCCGAAGATGGAGGGTGCCTACTCCTCGCTTCCATTCACCACGTGGATGGAATCACGATGTAGGTCTTACTCAATGGCATTGCGGACTAGTCATAACTTTCTCACCGGCCTTTCCCGGATTAGTTAATGACTTTCTCACCGCCCTCGCCCCATCTCATGTCATGCATGCAACTATGCCAATTATCATATTTCACATGTACATAAACATATGGCATCTCATCATGACAAATATTAACACATGGCATCGAATCATGATAATCATACTCAATATATCATTGGAAAACAGTATGCATGGCAAGTAATCATAGCATGTACTCAGACTTTCATCTAATCTCACAAGCAATCTACGATCCGTTATTCAATACAACACACTTGCCTCAACCGTGGGCGACGGAATTGTGGGAAGTAGAGGGCACTCCCGGTGTCACACCACCTGCACCAAGGCATCACACACTCTCAATAATGCCCACAAAACAGTACGCAAATCCCCATCTCACCCAACATTGCCCACTACTCGCAAAACCTAAAAACAGAGGTTTTGTCCCGGCGGGACAGCATCCTTGCAAAGGCCATAACTTGAGTTCTGGGACTCCAAATCGATTAAACGAGTACACCGTCGCGAAGCTTAGGAAATTTTCCAACTTTTTCTAGTTATAGGGAAAGATTGATTCGGACTCTAATGTTGTTTAATCTAACGTTGAACACGAACTGTCTCAATCTCGTCACAGATTTGACAACGCTCGGTAAAACAGCCATAACTTCCAAACGGCTGGGCGGAATTTAAATTTCCTTATATGCACTGAAAGATAATGAAATTATCTACAACTTCCTATAAGTCCGTACGACCAGATTCCAACTCTAAATTGGCGAAAACGCCTGCCCTAGCTCGGGTCCCCAATCTGCCCGAACCAGAAACGTGGATACACCTCTAGTTTCCATCAAATCTACCCCAAGGCAGCACCTCCCTTGATCTAAAAACATGGTAAACTCTATAATCACAGTACCTAGCATATCCCCGAGGAGCCCCATGATCATACCTTCGTTGGACGCACGAGAACTCCACACGATCTCCTCGCTCCTCGCTCCTCGCTCCTCGCACCTTGCTCCTCGCTCCTCGGATGGATCCATGAGGATGCAGGGGTGGGGAGGTCACCCTAGGGCAACAAGGGGGGTGGAGGAGAGGTGGTGTGCAATGGGGAGCAATGGGGGCGCCATGGGGGCAAGAGATGGGGCGGCTAGGAGGTGGAGGGAGGAGGAAGGGTGGCGGCTAGGGTTAGGGGCGCATGGGGCAGGGGTGGACGCCCCAAGGGCTGGTGGGGAGCCCTTTTACCAGCCCCCACACCCAAACCTAGTCCGTTACGGAGACCTACTCCATCCCACCAAAGCCCACCAAGGCCCAAACTCCCTCGGGAAGGCCCAAAACCCCGGAAACGGCCCGGAAAAGCTATTAACCTCCATATCCTATAGTTTTAACCTTAATTCCACATCTCATAATGTTATTAACCTTATCATGCATGTTAAATAAGGTTACGACACTCCGTGGCGACATAACACTTCAACCGGCCCAAAAACGCGAGAAAACCCTAAGCCGAAAGGTTTTATTCTCTAGTTTCACCTTCTATAATGTCACACCAAACCATAGTGTCACAATGGTGATGACAAACGCTCCAGGACAGCTACTACATCTTGACACTGTTGGACCATCTCGAGTTCAATCTTTTGGAGGCAAGTGGTATGTGCTTGTGATTGTTGATGATTTTTCTAGATACTCTTGGGTATACTTTATGGCATCTAAGGATGAGGCTTTTAGTCATTTTAGAAGTCTTATTCTTGGGCTTTCTGTTGATCATCCAGGAGCTCTTAGAGCGATTAGAAGTGATAATGGAACTGAGTTTAAAAATTCTTCTTTTGATCTCTTTTGATCATCAATTTTCATCACCTAGAGTGCCTCGACAAAAAGTGTAGTCGAAAGGAAAAACAGAATGTTGGTTGAGATGGCTAGAACCATGTTAGATGAACATCACACTCCTAGAAATTTTTGGGCTGAAGTGATTTCAACTGCTTGTTATGTTTCAAACCGTGTGTTTTTGAGATCAAAATTGGGTAAGACTCCATATGAGCTTCGGTTTGGACATAGACCTTCTGTTTCTCACTTTCGAGTTTTTGGATGCAAATGTTTTGTCTTGAAATCTGGAAATCTTGATAAATTTGAAGCTAGATCAACTGATGGCATTTTTCTTGGATATCCTGCTCATACTCGAGGCTATCGTGTGCTTATTTTGGAGACTAACAAAATTGTGGAAACTTGTGAAGTTACTTTTGATGAGTCTAGTCCAGGTACTAGTCTAAGTGATGCAGGTACAGGCGCATATGTTCAGGGGGAGAAAATATTTGAAGATAATGATGATGTTGAAGATGAGGTCTTGACTCTTTCTAATGCACAACAAGCTGTAGCACCTTTGGCACCTACTACTACATCACCTACAGCTAACCATTCTCAAGCTACAACATCATTTGTACATGCTGAAAATGAAGAAGGAGAAGGAGAAGTCTCAAAAGCCAATGCTCCCTTGCACATTTAGAAAATGCATCCATCTGAACAAGTGATTGGAGACCTAAATGAGAGAGTCACTCGATCCAGGTTTATTCATTCTGACACTCATGCTCATTCTGCTTTAGTTGCTTCTTTTGAACCCAAAGATATATCTCATGCATTATCTGACGAATCTTGGATCAATGCCATGCATGAAGAATTAGAGAATTTTGAACGAAATAAAGTTTGGAAACTTGTCTCACCACCTCCAGATTTTAATATTATTGGAACTAGATGGGTTTTCAAAAATAAACAAAGTGAGGATGGTGTTGTTGTTAGAAACAAGGCTAGATTGGTTGCTCAAGGTTACACTCAAATTGAAGGCTTAGATTTTGATGAAACCTTTGCTCCTGTTGCTAGAATTGAAGCCATTAGAATCCTTTTAGCTTTTGCTGCATCCAAAGGTTTCAAATTGTATCAAATGGATGTGAAAAGTGCTTTTCTTAATGGCTACATAAATGAGGAGGTTTATGTTAAGCAACCACCTGGTTTTGAAAATCGAAAGTTTCCAAATCATGTGTTCAAACTATCAAAAGCTTTGTATGGTTTGAAACAAGCCCCTAGAGCATGGTATGATAGGCTAAAAACCTTTTTACTTGAAAGGGGGTTTTCAATGGGAAAGGTTGACAAAACTCTCTTTTTACTCAAGCAAGGCAATGATCAACTATTCGTTCAGATTTATGTTGATGATATTATCTTTGGTGGTTCCTCTCATGTTTTAGTGTCTGAGTTTTCAGAAACAATGAGGAAGGAATTTGAGATGAGTATGATGGGTGAGTTGACATACTTTTTGGGATTTCAAATCAAGCAAACAAAGGATGGTACTTTTGTGCATCAAAGCAAATACACAAAAGACTTGTTGCATAGATTTGGGATGGAAAACAGCAAACCGATCATGACACCCATGGAGAGCGCTTGCACACTTGATCCGGATGAAGATGGTGAGCCGGTTGATCAAAAGGAGTATAGAAGCATGATAGGTTCACTTTTGTACCTCAATGCATCAAGGCCGGATATACAATTTGCTGTGTGCTTGTGTGCTCGTTTTCAAGCTTCCCCACGTGCTTCACATCGACAAATTTGTCAGCGAATTTTCAGGTATCTTCATGGAACTCAAGATTTTGGCATTTGGCTTTCTGCTTCCTCATGCATTAGTTTAAGAGCCTTTTCTGATGCTGATTTTGGAGGATGTAGAATTGATAGAAAAAGTACATCTGGTACATGTCATTTCTTGGGCAATTCTCTTATTGCATGGTCATCTAGAAAACAATCTTTTGTTGCACAATCAACTGCTGAATCTGAATATGTGGCTGCTGCTAGTTGTTGTTCTCAAATTATTTGGATAGTAGCTACACTTAAAAATTATGGGGTTAATTTGGATAGTGTTCCTCTTTTGTGTGATAACACTAGTGCAATTTGCATTGCTAAGAACCCCGTGCAACACTCTAGAACAAAACACATTGACATCAGATTTCACTTTCTTAGAGATCATGTTGTAAAAGGCAACATTGTGCTTCATCATGTGGATACTGAACATCAATTGGCAGACATTTTCACAAAACCTTTGTCTTCTTCTCGTTTTGCTTTTATTCGGGGAGAACTTGGGATTGTTCATCCAATGGGTTTGTTTTGAGGGGGAGTGTAACATCCCAAAAATTTGCTTTTAATATATTTAGTGTGTTTATGAGATTATTTAGAATTTTCTAGAATTTATTTGGACTCAAGTTTATTGAACTAATCGCATTAAATAAATATCACGCATTTTTGCATAAGCATAAAATCTAAAAATTCGTTTATAATTAAGATAATTGGTAGACGAGAGCGTTCGCTTCAAATATTTTCGAAAAATTTGTTATATAACGTACGTCGTTGATTTTATAAAAATCGGTACAGGTGTCTGATTCACTAAAAGATTTTTTACGAAAAATCTACCAGTCAAAAAATCGCGAAACCAACTTCGTTAGGTTCCAAATAGTTCCTAATATTTTAGAGGAAATTTGTTTTTCTGATTTTTAGAACCTCCCTGTTTTTTTTTCTGTCGTAGCGTGTTTGAGAGTGTATACGCGTATATACCTAATTGCATGATGCTCGTGAACTTCCTGATTATGTGGACGTTTGGTTTTTCCAGCCTAGCTACTCATTTAGAGTGCATACGCATGCATTGCTTGGAATACGTTTTTTTCCAAACCCATTCATTCCAGCCGCTCGTGTGAATGAGCACTTGTACGTTACTAGCTCCTCTGCGTAGCAGCCGATTCCTATTTTCCATCCGTTTCACTCAAAGCCGTTTCTAGTGTAGCCAGCCGTTTCTTGCATGAATGATTACAGTTCCATTTCCATAAGTGCATGCGATTAAACTTCGGTAATATTCTCCATTTTGTTTCCATCTACTAGCAACGCTTACCTTCAGCCGTTCATTCCTCCATCAGTTCCAGCGAGCTCCCGTCCTAAAAGCTTTGCATGGCGCATTGGTAAGGTGGCTTGCTGGTTGCTTGCGAGGGAATGGTTTGGTCTGATACACCTGCTCCTCCTCATTTTGGCCGGATCCTTCTAATCTCCCATCTCATCTTCCCTAGCACAACTTGCCAATTCCGCTGACTGACGCTTGGTCCCTACTGCCGTCGACATCGCCACCATCGTTGGAGCCGCCGCCGTCGCGTCGCCGCTGCCGTTGCTGACTCGGTCGACCGACTGTCGTCTAGCCGCCACTACTCGTCCGGCTGACCCCGTGCTTCCCTCGTCGCCGCCGCCGTCTACGTTACCGTCGGCACACTCTCCGACCTCACGTTTTCTGCGTGGCACGGTATATTTGTTCCTTATTTTCTTTCACGCGTGCGTGCTCAGATTCATCGATCAGTCGATTTAGTCTGTATGTACCTGTGCGGGTAGATATGTTTGGTCGAGTCACGCGTAGAATTGTTTGGCTGTTATGCATGTTTACAATAATATTTCAGGCCGCATGCGTGTATATATTTACCTTGGCGCTTTGTAGTGTTGGCGATAAGTTGTTAGTTTAGTCCGCGTATTTTCTCGCGTGTAATGTGCATGTGCATAGTTACGTTCATATTAGATTGATTCGGTACTTGTAGATATGTTTATAATTGGTTGCATGCA
The DNA here is from genome assembly GCA_036346355.1 of Rhipidocladum racemiflorum. Taxonomy (NCBI): domain Eukaryota; kingdom Viridiplantae; phylum Streptophyta; class Magnoliopsida; order Poales; family Poaceae; genus Rhipidocladum; species Rhipidocladum racemiflorum. Next base: position 39,030,132 of record CM070583.1, on the reverse strand, counting down.
TGTATAATTTTAGGTATGCCTGTATATATATACATGTATATGTTAGTTGTAAATGTGTATATGTGGCGTATGTTCGCATATACTTTCTGAAATGAACTCCATGTGCTAGAATCCGAACATGTAGAAATTCAAGTTACGTGATCCAATGCTAATCTGTGTATTGCCGCAAGAAGTATACATGTATACAAGATGAACAGTGCCATGCTAGAAGACTAGAAACGTTTGTTGTATGTGTTAATTTCAGGATTTGCGAATTTTGTCTTTTTCGTTACGAATTCGTTTTAAGTCCAAACTGCATGCAACAAATTTTGTAAATTAGTAAATATTAATACCTTTCTATAGTATTTTCACTGGAATTTTACAATCAAATTTACACTGTTAAATTATTCGCGGAAAGTACAAACTTACGAATTTTGTAACTCTTAAACTATACGTCCGAAAATTCTAAAATAAATTTTATAAATCCTAGAAAATGCTAAAATAATTATCTAGAAATTTGCATGGGGATTATAAGCTAGTTTGATTTGTAGCATTGTTTTCGAATGTGTGTTTACACGTTATTCCGAGTGTTTATTTGGTTCTTTATTTGCTACGCGTAGACGTCGAGTTGTGTGACGCTGTCGAAAGTGAAGGTTAGGACCAAGATCAAGATCCAGACCAAGACTCGCTGTTTTACGAAGGCAAGTTGTGCTTTGACCATATTGCTCCTAGTTTTTTAAATGTATTTTGATTTAAATTATGCATGCTATGTTGATTAAAATGAGTAATTTAATTTGGGCTAACTAGTTAATCAACCTAATTGTTAATTCCATCCTTGTTAATAATATTTGTATGCCATATATTCCATTGTCACCTAAAGTTGGGATTAAATAGTTGGATGATATGATTGTGCCAACACGGGAGGCTAGACCGTGACTAGTTGCTTAGCCATGCTTACGTGAAATATATTTCAAATAGCAAAATAATATTGACTAATGACAAATGGAATGATTTTGGAAGTTAAGTGTGATCTTGTCACGTGATGATGTGAAGTGTAGGTACCTTTGTGGTTCTACATGGTAACTGATATTATTGTTGGCATGTGTTGCACAATAATGGAACAGGGGTGGGAAAAGATTTAGTCTGGGGCAAGTGGTATGAGGCTTTATGCCAGGTGGGCCTTTATGGCACAGATTTTGAGATAACAGCCTTTGCGGCAATGGGATGAGTGATGTGAGAAGATTTGGGTCAGGGTTTGTGAGAAGGATGTCTTGCCCTGGACAGTTAAGGACTTCACCTTGCAAGCCTTTGAACTGGGCCTTTCGTACAACCACATGGCTGGAGTGGGACGGTCTTAGTTTAGTAGGATTCTGAAGTCTTACCTTTGATACCTCAGGGTGACAGTTACGTCGGGGTAACTGTGTGGGGGAGCGTACCTGTGCTACGGCTTGGTACCCTATCCAACGGTGATTGTCGGTCCTACACTTCGATCCTTCGTGGGGGAAGTGATAGTGAAGGCAATACCGGCGAGGGTCATAGGTGTAGATGGAAGTTTCTGAAAAACTTTGTTACGGTCAATCGCCTTTGTATACTCACCCTTGCTTTCAACACAATCATCAGTTGAGGAGAAGACCAACACTTTGAAGGAGGCGAAGTTCCACGAGGTGGCGATTATCTAGGAGTTGAACCTTGTCAGTTGCCTGTGGCATATTGATGGGGGTCACCGACGTTCTTCGTTCCGCTGCTGATTATTTACTTTTGTTATTGTAAGCCCTGCGTGGCAGACTATTTGTAAGTTGGCCTTAAGGTCTTGCAACAATTTATATTAAGATTTTGATGTACTTTATTTATATTTCCGCTGTGTATGGATGTGATATTTAACCCTGTTTGACTGTGTGTACTAGCGCGATCCTGGACTAGTACAAAATACACAGAGGGTCCGAATTTGCAGATTCGGGTCCCGACAGGGAGTTTCCTTGCCAAGTTCTTTCACTTAATGAGCTCACTTTGTCATATTTCTTTATATATTTTGTAATTGTGCTAATATATGATAATCTAAATTGTTCCACTTGAACTAAAAATGACTTTGCGGAATTCCTTGGTTTGATTGCCTATAGTTAAATACTCTGTGATATCTCACTCTTCTAGGCTTGATATTGAATCTTCTTGACAAATTTGGGCTATGAAGCAAGTGTGTTTTCAGCTTTACTCTTTCATAAGACCTCTTAATCATTTTTGCATGTTTACAATCAAAGAAAAATGAAAATAAAAAGGGAATCAATAAAAAGGGTTGTTAAAAGCAAAAACTTCAAGTTGTATGCTTCAGGCATGCTTTCCCTAAAAAAAAATAAGATGTATGCTTCAAGCATGCCATTCCCTCAAAGATAAGATGTATGCTTCAAGCATGCCACTCCTAGAAAATAAAAGAAGTATGCTTCAAGCATGCCACATGCAATTTATTGTTTAAAGATTAAATTGGTCTACTAGATTGGAGTTGAAACTACTTGCTCACCCTAAGTTGTTAGTTGCTTCAATTTTTAAAGCCTTGCTTTTTTTGCTAAGATCTTGCTTAGTACTTGGCTATAGTTGACTAAATTGAGGCTGAGATGCATGTCATTCCCTAACTTGTTAAAATCACATCAAGATCACGTATTTTACATATTATGTGATATATAAGGTTATATGATCGAATGAGCTCATCTTTTCCTATCTTGGCACTCCCTTGTTTCTCCTTGTGAAATATTTGCTACAGGAAATATTTTGAACCTATTCTCTCTTTTGTACTCTTGATGAATCCATTGTCAAAGGGGGAGAAATTTGGGAATCATTGAAAAGTTTAAGGAAAAAGGGGGAGAAGAAAAAGGGGGAGTTGTTTTTGGAAATTTGAGAATTTTGGGAGAAGTTTGGAGAATTTTGAAATTTTTGGGCACATTGCACATTAACACACATTTTCATTCTCAGGGGGAGATTTTGTTTTGCCTTTTTGTCAAAAGGGGAGGTTCTGTGCCTTCTCGTTTTGGTTTTGGTGTTAATCCTTTGGATCTCAAAATCTTTTAAAAAGAATGCCAATGTTCAAATCTAAAGTGGTATTTACTTTCATGTATTAAATTCAGCATTTACATTCCTGTATTTACATTTATGATTGCTGGATTTTGTTCTTGACTTGAGCGATTCGCATTCAGCCGCTTCTATATTCTATTCGGATCTTCGCTCAAGATCGAGTCCATTTGCAAAAGTTTGTATGCCGCAAGAGTTTATTTGTCAAGTTTCTATCAAGATCGCAAATCTGTCTTGAACTTGTTCTTCGTGCAGCAGTCAGTCCTTAATTCTTAAAAAAATCTAGAAAAATTATTTTTGCATTTTTCTTGTAGTAAAATATGCGTGACTCATATATCCATCTGTAGAAAAATTTTGGTGTCCATTGGTTGCACCGTTTGGTAGCTATGAGATGAAAACCGTGCCCCAAATTTTCTGATCGAAGTTCCTAACTCTCTGTAGTCCATGATTTTTCCTATTTTTTCTACATGGATTTTGGGGTTGATTTTTGGTGGAGTGTTTCAAAACTTACCTTCTAATAGGGTGAAAAATTCCTAAAAATTTTGGAGCAACATAAGTCGACCAACCACCTGCTCTAAGTGGGGATAATTCCTGAAAAAATCTTCTTTTGCTTTTCTAAAAGAGGCTTTTTGTGATTTTACTTGATCTCTTTTAGAAAATAAGTCTTTGAATAAATTCCTCTTCATTTTGGAAACTTAACAACTAGGATTATGATTTACATATCCCTCACATGATTCATGGTTCTCATCCATGCAAAGTAGAGATACACATAGTTGTCGAGTTGTTCCGGTTTTTGCGGGTTTCGCGAATTTGAGGAGCACCGTTTTCCTTGCGAGATTATTTTGAGTACTTTGAGTGGGGAAAATTTTATTTGGGATCATTCACCCCCCTCTGATCACCATCTTGGTCTTTCAGTAAGTGACATGCGTTATTGATGATGATGTTGATGGCACGTGGTGCATGGCAAACGACTGGGGGTTGATAAATACATTTAAACTGGGGCAAGTGGCAAGGATGATCTGGTGGGCTATGAGTGGCACCGGGAATGTTGTTTGGGTTCTTCAGAAGTCTTGCCATGGTCACCCTAAGGACTTAACCTTGCAAGCCTTTGAACTGTGTCAAACGTGCAACCACATGACTGGAGTGGGACGGTCCTAGTTGAGTAAGTTACTAATAACTTGCATGCGATACCTCGGGGTGTCAACTACACCTTTTGTGTAGCTTGAAGGGGGAGCGTACCAGGGCTGCGGCAAGGTACACGTCCAATGGTATGTCGGTCCCATACTTCGCCTTTGTTAAGGGAAGGGATGGTGTATGGCAAAACCGGTGAGGTTCACTTGTATAGTTAGTGATTTCAGAAAGGCTTTGTTACGGTCACTCGCCCTTGCGGTGTTTGACTGTATCTTGTGGGTAAAGTGCATAACCTTTGTAGAGTGTAAAATCTATTTGAATAGCCGTGTCTGCGGCATTGGACATTGCTCAGGGATTACAGTCAAGGGTTAGACTTTTATGAAAATAACTTGGTGTTTGGAGAATGCTTGGTTTGAAATGATGAATTGAACATTGGTTTGGAAATTGCTTTACTTGTGCAACCATTATGAAATACCATATTTATTATTGTTTTACTGCTTTGCAATCTATTACTTTATTCAGAATTGCTGCTTTATTGCAAATGAACTTGATAGCCTGTAACATCCCAAAATGAACTATTCGCATTAAATAAAGATCATGTGTTTTTGCATAAGCATAAAATCTAAAATTTTGTTTAAAATAAAGATAATTGGAAGACAAGAGTATTCTCTTCAAATATTTTCGAAAAACATGTTATGTAACTTAAGTCGTTGATTTTACGAAAATCTGTACAAGTGTCTGATTCACTAAAAGAATTGTTGCGAAAAATCCACACGTCGAAAAATCGCGAAACCAATTTTGTTAAGTTCCAAATAGTTCCAAGTATTTTAGAGGAATTTTTCATATTTTTAAAACCTCTCTGCTTTTTTTCCCTCAACCCGTTTTGAGAACATATGTGCATATACATGTATATATATGCAACCTGTACTCACGTTTGGACATTTGTTCATGTGCGCATGAAGCATTACAAGCTTTTCCCATGCTGTCCTTGCCGCTTCCTACTTCTAGCTGTTCCTGCTCTTCTTTACTCATCAAATCCTGTAACCGACCACCATTACGACTAGGAGGTGCATGCAACAGCCAAGCTAGTAATGCCAGCCGTTTCATTCATGCACGCCATTAATTAATTCCTTCAAATCATCCAGCCGTTTCCTTCATGCATGCATCCCTTTATTTCCAGCCGTTTCCATTTCTTTGCTTTTTCCTGTACGCTTCTCCATTCCTAGCTGTCTACATTTAGTCCTCTCGCCAACGCCTCCATTATTTTCCAGTCTCTCCTCACATCTTCACGTTGCTCTGCCTCCCTTACCTGGTTTGGCTGCGCTCATCGTCCTAGTCGCCGTTGCGTTTCCGTCATCGCCACCGCTGCCGTTGCCGCCGTTGACGTCGCCGCTGCGCTACTGCCATCGCCGATCGGTATTGTCATTTTTCCTATGCGCACGCTCTGTCTTAATCAACCGAATGATTTCGGCCGTGTGTATTTGCGCATATACGCGTGTGTACTTGCAGACTAGTCAGGTTGGATATATGCGTTAGGCCTATATACGTATGTCATTTTACATTAGAACGCATGTGTGTATATATGTTAGGCATGTATACACACCTGTATTAGGATTGTTTTCCTGACCGTTGCGTTCGACCAACCGTGTCGGACCAACCGCGTCCGACCGGCTGCGTCCGACCGGCCGCGTCCGGCCGACTGCGTTCGCCGACCTGTGCTAGTTGTCCTGGCCGATCTCTCTGCATCCGTCACGTAGCCAAAACCGGAGAAAATAAATTGTGCCTCACTAGCCGAGCTGCCAAGACAAGGAAACGCTAGAAGTATATCCATATACATGATGAATAGTGCCATGCATGAGAAACTACGTAATTTGTTTTCAAGAAATTATGAAACTTGCCTTTTCCATTACAAATTCGTTATAAGTCCAAATCGCATGCCACAAATTTTGTTAATTAGGAAAAATTAATACCTTTCTACAGAAAGTTTTATGAAATTTTATAATTAGATTTATACTATGAAATTATTCGTGGAAAGTCCAAACTTATGAATTTTGTAGCTCGTAAACTATATGTCCAAAAATATCCAAATAAATTTTGTAAATCTTAGAAAATGCTATAGTAATTATCTGGAAATTTTCATGAGGTTATAAGTTAGTTTGATTTGTAGTATTTTTCTGAATGTGTGTTTATTTATTATTTTGCGTGTTTATCTAGTTCTTTATCTGTTACGCGTAGACTTTGAACTGTGTGAGGGTGTAGATTTCGAGGAACAAACTCCAGATCAAGATCTAGACCAAAACCAGCTGATATTTGAAGGCAATTTATGCTTTGATCATTTTGTTCCCATGTTTTAAAATATTAGTTTGTTTTAAATTATGCATGCTAATTTAATTATAATGTGTTCAAGTAATTTGGGATTAGATAAATACCACTTGAAAATGTCACCTTGGCCATAATACTTGTATGCCAATAATCCATTTGTCAACCTAGGTTGGATTATATATACTGGTTAATACTAATCACTAGAATGGGGTAGTTAGAACGTGGTAGTTCTGCTTAGCTATGCCATTCGAACTAATGACACAAATTTAGAAGTAAGCTGAATACTGACTATTGAACTATGGAACCTGTTTTGAAAGAATGTGACATGTGTTGTTGATAAATTGTTGGCACATGGTGCATGGTAACCAACGGGGTGGGAAAATGGTTTAGACTGTGGCAAGTGGCAAGAGATTAAAGGGGGGCCTGATGTGGCACTTGGGAGAGATATTGATGAATTTGGTTTTGTGAACTTTGGGTAGTCTTGCCACGGTCAACCTAAGGACTTAACCTTGCCAGCCTTTGAACTGGGCCTAACATACAACCACAAGTCTGGAGTGGGACAGACTTAGTTGAGTATGATTCCGAAGTCTTAGCATGTGAGACCTCAGGTGGTTTTTGTAGCTATAAATGTGGAAAGAAGGGTGTAGTGTTTACCGATTGGTCTTACATCTCTTCAACAGTATACGTTAGCCCTGTACTTTCGCTCTGCAAAAGGGAAGGGACAGTGGGGACTATACTGGGAGGTACGCATGCGAGGATAGAGGTTTCGGAGATACTTTGTTATGGTTACTCGCCTGTGTGGTGTTTAACTATATCGTGTGGGTAAAGTGTATAACCTCCGCAGAGTGTACAAACTATTCGAATAGCCGCGTCCACGGTACTAGACAACGCTCATGGATTACAGTCAAGGGTTATACTTTATTAAAAATGTGGTTGGGATAAAAGATGAAGTTGGTGGAAGTTGGGTTAGGATGTGGGAATACTTTTACTTAACTTCAGGAAAAGTTATTGTCACATTATTTGTTTTTACCACTTTCGAATCTATTTATGCTACTTGTTAAATGCTGCTTTACTGCAAAATAAACCTGTTAAGCCATTACATTGGAATAAGCCTGGCATGTAGTATATTAGGTTGCATTATGTGCATAGCTTGTTGAGTACCAATGTACTCACCCCCCCCCAAAATCACAACACCAGAAGAAGAGGATCTGCAAGCCAATGAAGAGGAGCAGAACGGAGAGGCGAACAACTAGGGGCGAGCCAAGTCAGATGCCTATGGCAAACTGAGGCACCACGAATAATTTTCATTCCGCTGCTATTTTAATGTTACTCTGAACTTAGCCCTGCGTGGCTTATAATTGTAAGGCTGACCTTAAGGTCTTAACAATTTTTATATGAGTTGAATACTTTATTATTATTATTTCCGCTGTGTATGTGTGATGGTATTCATCTCTGTTGTATCTGTGAGCACCAGCATGATCCTGGACTGGTGTATCACACAGAGTGGTCGGAATTCCAATTCCGGGCGCGATAGGATGTGGTATCAGAGCCATACTTACTGTAGGTCTTGACCCTAGATAGATTGGCCGTCTTTAGAAGCTTCAAAATTATTTTATAAAGAGAAACTTTAACTTGAATGAATAATAAGTTCTTGACTTATCTTATTCTTCTATTCTCTCCCCTTTGCTGAAAATTTCTATCTTTTCTCACTGGTTAAAATGGAAATCTTACCTGAGTCATTCTGAATAGTCAACAATGGTGTGTTTCAAAAACTAGAAGAATCAGTACTTTAGTCCGTTGAGACCCATGTGTGAGAGTCGCGTTTCTTAAGATAGGAAAGTCACTCTTTTAGATGCTAGATTATTGTGTGCTTAGGAAATTTGGATGTTCCCTTGAATGCTGAGTGTGCAGTATGTGCTGCATAGCTTTTAGGCTTGGATAAGCAACCATACCAAGTGATTAATAATGTTTGTATAAGTTTTTAGGTTAAACCTGTTTCCCCCGCATAAGTTTTCTTCTACTTATCTATTCTCTTTCCCTCTCTTCTCTAAATTGTTGGAGCAAACCACAGATGGTTAACACTCATGGCAACACTGGAGCTGGAGGAAGTGGTTCGCGCCAGGAAGGCAACCAGAATGAAGCACCAAATCCTCAGCATGCGTCTCTAGTTGATATGCAGAATCTGGGAGCTTTTCTAGCTGCTCAAACCCAGCTGATGCAGACTATGATGCATCAGATGCAGAACCAAGCTGTCGGCAACAATAACAATCCGAATGTACACCAAGGGAACTAGTTTCAATCCCGACTGTCTGACTTCATGAGAACCAGGCCGCCAATATTCTCTAGGAATGCCAACCCAATAGAGGCGGATGATTGGCTGAGGACTATTGACAGGAAGCTACACATCTCCCAATGTGCAGTCAATGAGAAGGTCATATATGCTTCACACCAGCTTGCGAGGACTGCTGCAAAGTGGTGGGAGAACTTTTGCGCATCCTACGAGCATCCTCAGCAGATTACTTGGGAGGAATTTACGGCAACCTTCCGCCAATATCATGTGCCGGAGGGTATGATGGAGTTGAAAAATGAAGAGTTTCGATCTCTGAAACAAGGAGGACACCCAGGGGCTGATTATCATAACAAGTTTACTCAATTGGCATGTTATGCGCCAAAGGATGTGGCAACGGACAAAGCGAGGCAGTCCCGAATCATGAAGGGACTCAATTCTGGGTTACAGGTGGGACTGATCATCCACATATTTCCAGATTTTCAGGAATTGGTTAACAAGGCGTTGATCCTAGAAGATAAGCGCAAGGAGATAGGCGAGGACCGCAAGCGTCAAATGTCCAGCCAGGGAGGACGTCCAAACCAGATGAGGTTGAGGATAAATCCCCAACAGTTTGCGAGGTTCAAGCCGCAGTTGACTAGCCAGAAGACAACTGCTACACCTGGATCTTCGAGCCAGTGCTTCAGAACGCCTGAGTAGAGAAACAACACACTTGGTTCGAACCAGCAAGGCACAGTGAAGCACTGCTATAGCTGCAACGAACCAGGACACTTTGCTAATCCATGCCCGAAAAGAGGCAATGTGACCCCAGTTCGCTTCAATTTGGGGCCCACGCCAACAAAGACACCAGCACCAGCAGCAAGCCGTGGAAACAATCAATTAGGAGCTGCACCTTCCATAGTCGTCCGAGGCCGCGTGAATCATATCACGACCGCAGAAGCTCAAGATTCCATGGACGTTGTATTGGGTATGTTTTCGGTTAACTCAGTACCTGCCACAGTTTTATTTGATTCTGGTGCTTCACATTCATTCATTTCTCAAGACTTTGCTGTGGGAAATGGGTTGGAATTAAGAAAACTAAAGTGCACACTAGTAGTGCAATCACCTGGGTCGGAACTTGTCGGAACCTAAATCTGCAAAGCTGGATCCTCCGTGTATTCTGCACTAGTCCAAGATCCCGCTAGTGCACACAGTTAAACAGGGTTGAATATAACATCCATACACAGCGGAAATATAAATAAGTACTTCAATAATTAAAATAAACTGTTGCAGGACCATAAGGTCGCCTTACATTTTTCAGCCACGCAGGGCTTACTTAAATAAAGACGAGTAAACATAGGCAGTAGAAAATAAAAGTCTTGATAAGCTACACAACGCCACAGGCATCTGACGAAGGTTACCTCCTAGTTCTCCTGGTCCTCAACATACTCCTCCTAAGTGGGTGTAGACTCTTCTTCTGAGGTTTTGCGGATTGGCAAGGGTGAGTATACAACATACTCAGCAAGTCATGCACAGAGGTGCAATCCTATTACTATATGCATGGCTTCTTCCAAAGAAAGGGCTAAATGGGTTTCTTTGCATTAAACAGCATTTTGCTTTGACTAAATACCTATGATAGATTCAAAAACAGTGAAATCATATTATACTATATTAAGTTCACAATCTCATTTCATAAGCATGGCACAATGCCTAAGTCAATTTATCATCATCTTTGGCACTCAGCCAACCTTCCCACATTTTATTTTTAGAAAATCTACCCCTTGACTGTAATCCCCGAGCTTTGTCTAGTACCGTGGACTCGGCTATTCGAATAGTTTTGACACACTCTGCAGAGGTTGTACACTTTTCCCACATGATACAGTCTCACACCACAAAGGCGATTAACCGTAACGAAGTTTTTCAGAAACTTCCATCTACACCTATGACCCTCTCCGGTATTGCCTTCACTACCACTTCCCCCACAAAGGATCGAAGTGTAGGATCGACAAACACCGTTGGATAGGGTACCAAGCCGTAGCACAGGTATGCTCCCCCACACAGTTACCCTGATGTACTGTCACCCTGAGGTATCAAAGGTAAGACTTCGGAATCCTACTAAACTAAGACCGTCCCACTCCAGCTATGTGGTTGTACGAAAGGCCCAGTTCAAAGGCTTGCAAGGTGAAGTCCTTAACTGTCCAGGGCAAGACATCCCCTCTCTCAAGTTTTGGCACAAAGCCTTCACGTCACTCACCCCGTTGCCACGAAGGCCCACCTGGCACGAAGCCATCTTGCCACTTGCCCTAGTCTAAATCTTTTCTCATCCCAGTTCAACTTATTGTGCAACACATGCCAACAAGATTATCAGTTACCATGTAGAACCACAAAGGTACCTACACTTCACATCATCACATGACAAGATTACACTTAACTTTCAAAATCATTCTATTCATCTTTAGTCAATATTATTTTGCTATTTGAAATATATTTCGCGCAAGCATAGCTAAACAACTAGTCACGGTCTAGCCTCCTGTGTTGGCACAATCATATCATCCAACAATTAGCCCCGACTTAAGGTGACAATGGAGCATATGGCATACACATAATATTAACAAGGATGGAATTAACAATTAGGTTGATTAACTAGTTATCCCAAATTAAACTATTCATTTTAATCAACATAACATGCATAACTTAAAACAAAATATATTTTCAAAAGCTAGGAATAATATGGTCAAAGCACGACTTGCCTTCAAAAAGCTGATGATCTTGATCTAGGGCTTGGGCTTGGTCTTCAACTTCCGCGCCCTCGCATAGATCAACGTCTACGTGTAGCAAACAACCAATTAAACACACATTCGGAAAAATGCTACAAATCAAACTAGCTCGTAATTTCATGAAAACTTCCAAATAATTAGTTTAGCATTTTCTAAGATTTATAAAATTTATTTTGGAATGTTTGAACTTATTGTTTAAGAGTTACAAATTCGTAAGTTTGGACTTTCCTCGAATAATTGAACAGTATATATTTAATCATAAAATTTCATAAAAATTACTGTAGAAAGGTATTAATATTTACTAATTAATAAAATTAGTCGCATACTATTTGGACTTAAAACGAATTTGTAGCGAAAAAGACAAATTTCACAAATACCGAAAATTAACACATATAACTTAACCTTTAACTATCCATGCATGGCACTGTTCGGCTTGGCTTGAAATTCATGCACGCACTGGTTCGGCGAATACACACTACTAAAAATAAATATATATGTATATATATGTATATATACACGTATACAAACATATGAAAAGTTATACTAGCGATTCGGTCGAACATATCTGCGTGCAGATCAACCAAAAATAACCGCAGGTATACACATATATAAAGCATAGTGGATATCTATATAGGTGTCTCTATATACATGCTACTACTAATAAAAAACATACATGCTACACAGTATACATATACAGAAACATGCAAGCGTAAACAATATATATATATACACGCTAACATGTTGATACCCGCGGAACTACATACGAAGAGATCAATCGATCGATAAAGATATAGTGCATGCAAAGGACAACAGGAGATACCGATCGACGATGACAGCAACGCAGGCAGTCAGCGATGAGACGGAAACGGCGACGACTGCGGCGGTGTCGACGGCAACAACGACGGCGGCGGTGTCGACGGCAACAACGACGGCGGCGGTGTCGACGGCAACAATGATGGCGACAGCGATGTCGTACACGGCGGTGGCGTCGTCAACGTCAAGGAAATGGCAAAGAATAGCTGGAAGGAAATGGAGAAGCTCCATGGCTGGAAAGTGGCTTTGTAACACCCCGGCATTTAATATGCCCGAATGCTACCAAACATAGACTAAACATCAACTAAATACCATAAATGAAGACAAATTTCAGCAAAGGCACAAATGCTAAACACCGAAATTTCGGCAGCATCTCCTTTGTTTTATCATGATTTGAACGATAGCAATATCATAGCAAAATATTTCATAACATAAGACATCTAAAGCAGCAATATATAATGGATAAAACATCATCATAAACAATTAAACCAAAACCAACCACACAAACATCTATAGCTAAGCAAAGAGGATCAACAGCACATTAAAATTATTCCATACACCTAGTTCAGGGCACTATTATTATGATCATGACTCAAGGTTGGTAAATGTGACTGAAACTACGTGAAGATGTGTAGCTAATGCCCTTTCCCACATGTCGGTGTCATGGTACCTAAAAAAAACAAAAACACAAGCGTGAGTTCATCACTCAGCAAGTACATTGCAATGGTACAAACAAAAACAATTACATGGCTACAACAACTCACATCATGTATATCATCTCATTCATGATCACAAATCATTATCATCATCATTATGTATGCAATGCGATGCGATGCTCATATCTCCTTGAAAACTCATACCGGTATGGTTGAGTACACACCCGTCGGTGTGCACCCTCTCCCCCCTTCCATCCCGAATATGGAGGGTGCCTACTCCTCGCTTCCCCACACCGCGGTGGATGGAATCACGATGTAGGACTTACTCATTGGCTCTCCGGAATAGTCATAACTTTCTCACCGACCTTCCCCGGACTAGTTATGACTTTCTCACCGCCCGGGCCATGTAACATGCCATGTATGCAAATATGCCAACATCATAATTAACTTGTACATTAACACATGGCATCATAACATAATAAGAATACTCATCATATCATTGGCAATCATTAAAGCATGGCAAGTGATCATATCATATAATCAATTTCATCAATTCTCAACAAGCAACCTACAAACCGCTATCCATTACAATACAATTGCCTCAACCACGGGCAACGGATTGGCGGGAAGTAGAAGGCACTCCCGGGGTCGCACCACCTGCACATAGGTACCACACACTCACAATCACGCCCACAAAATAGTACACAAACCCTCATCTACCCCGACATTGCCAACTACTCGCAACACCCAAAAACAGAGGTTCTGTCCCGTCGGGACAGCAGCCTTCCAAAAGGCATAACTTGAGTTCTGGGACTCCGAATCAATTAAACAAGTACATCCTCGCATAGCTTAGGAAATTTCCCAACTTTTTCTAAGTATACGGAAAGACTGATTCAGACTCTAAAGTTGTTTAATCTACAAAATACCGTGATTTGTTCCAATCACGTCACAGATTTTAGCACGCTCGGTAAAACAGCCATAACTTTCAAACGGCTGATCGGAATTGGACGTTCTTTATACCCACGGAAGTATAATGAAATTACCTACAACTTCTTCAATAGGCGGCCATCCAAATTCGGACTCTAAATTGGCGAAAAACCGAACACTAGGTCGACCGCTCATGCTGTCCAAAACAGAGAACGTGGCAACTTTTAGATCTAATCTAATCTACTCAATTCCAGCACCACCAATTGATCTAAAAACATGATAATGACCATAATAACAGTACCTAGACCAACCCCAAGGAGTCCCATGGCCATACCTTCGCCCAAGGCACGAAAACTCAATAGATCTCATCCTGGTTTGCGTGATCTCCTTCCTCGCTCCAATCCCACCGGATCTTCTCGTCGCGGAGCGCTCCAACGGACGGATCTTTGAGGTGCTGAGGTGGGGATCTCCCCTAGGGGCAGCAAGGGAGGTAGAGAGGTGGTGGAGGGGTGGTGGAGCAATGGGAAGAGCAAGGGGAGGCGCACGGCTAGGGACAAGGGCATGGGGCGGCGGCTAGGTGGGAGGGAGGAGTAGTGGTGGCTAGGGCAAGGGGGTGGGGCGCAATGAGGGCAGGGGGAGGCGCCTAGGGCTGAAATACCAGGCCCCCCTCTCCCTCATGGGCCCAATTCCCATCCCACTAAAGCCCACGACACTTCCCCCTGGGCCTAAACTCCGCCGAAGAGGCCCAAACTCCCGAAACCGGCCCAGAAACGCTATTAAACCTCATAGCGTATGTTTTCAACCTCCAATTCCATATTTCATAATGTTTTTGACCTCATCATGTACATTAAATAAGGTTACGACACTCCGTGGTGTCACATTCTCCCCTCCTTCAACAGGATTCGACCTCGAATCCAAGACTTGCCACTACGCCAAACCAACAACACACGGAGCTCTAATTTTCGCGATTCAAACCTGAAGAAAAGAGCTTTGGGCAAAACTCGCATCCACGAGACTTCAACTCCCAGGTCGCTTCTAAATAAAACCACTGGAATTTACACTGATCGAGACTCGATGACAGGACGCCTAGGTTCGAAGACCAACAGCTCTAACGATAACATGCAATCAAAACTTGCGAGAACTTTACTCAACATTGAAACACAAAGTACTAACACATGGTCTCAGCACGACCCCAAGCTATAAGTGTGATGCCTTAGAGCGTCAAAGCGATTCTAGGGTTCCTTTTCCTGGTTTTGTTTCGGGAGAGGAATGAAGGATTTGTCGGGGGATGAAATAATTGAAGTTTATCCGGCGTATTAATATTAAATTTGGAGTTGTTGGGCTAGAAACAGTGGGCCGAGGAAAACCTGGGCCTGGGCTGCGAATCCCCTCCCCACCTCTCTCTCTTTTCCCTTAGTGGGCCGGCCCACCATATAAAAGGGGTGTCACCCCCCCAAAAGCCCTAGGGTGCCCCCCTTCCTCCCCTAGAAGCCACAACACCCCTCCTCTTCCTCCCCTTGCGTGGTGGCTCAAGATCCACCGCGAAACGCGAAGGAGCAAGCGAGAAGAGGATCCGTGGAGGCGTGGAGGACGAGCAGATTTCCGTTTCGGGAATCGTCGCTCGATTTAAGTGGGTTCTCAAGGGAGAACTCAAGGTAAAATTCCCAATATTTTACCCCTGTTCTACCTAGGGATTAGGAGTGTATTAGATCTGGTGGTGAGTGATTTAGATGGATCTTGATGGGGGAGAAGGGTAGATGTTCACGTGGTGCTTTTTTTGGAAGGGGAGATTGTGCAGCGTGGATTGTTTCGCGTTTTACGTGGCATAGACGATTTTTTCTGCAAAAACCTATAACTAGAAAGTTGTAGATAATGTCGAGATCTAGCTTCTGTAATTTTTTCAGAATTTTTGGGGCGTGGGTCTGAGTGTTATTGCTGTTGAAAGATGACGGACAGAATCTGGAAACAGATTTTGTCCACTGTGTTGGACGTTTGTTTAGGCATATTTAACAGTGGAATTGAAATTTGTGATCTTCATGAAAGTTGTAGATCTCGTCAATATCTAGCTACTGTAATTTTTTTGTATTTTTATGATCTGTATAAAAAAAGATACGAAATTGTGAAGAGAGGGTGATGCTGTTTGACCCGGACAGATTGGGGTTTTTGGCGCCTAAGAAGGGAACGGGGATTAGGAAGCGTGTGTTCGAGTTGTGTGATCATTTGTGATGTCGCTATGTACTGAAATAATACTTGTACAGGTGGTGCCCCTTCTGGACGCAACTAGGTTCGTCATCCACGTTGGTAAAGGCAAGTGGAAGTAGCGGTCTTGCTAAACTATAACTCGCTATTTGTTTCGTCTTCAATATAAACCTTAATTGCAGCACACCTACATGGTTTAACTACTTGTTTATGAGATTACAATATCCTATCCTGCATTGTGATGTGGTTGTTTGGCTTTTGAATCATGAGTAAGAATGAAGAAAGATGTTGTTTGCAAGATGAATTGTGAAGATATTCTATCTCAATGATGTTCGCATTCTATCCATGTTATTTGATGGTATGCAAGCATGTGAATTCAGAGTGGGAAGTTATGAATGTATTTATGCATGAAGCATTAACTGCATAATCATGCATTGGAAGTTTGTCGACGCTTGCGTCTTGCGGCCGATCTGTACAACACCGTGTGTTCTGAGAAAGGGCACGGTGAGGAGGATCATGGCATAAGCATGTGCACAATCATATGCATTTTACTGAGGTTGTGTGGACTCTATAATGTGGTATTGGACATGAGGAATTTGGTATGCTAGTTTCTTTGTGGCTGTGTCATTCGTTAGAAGTTGTTCCGCTTGCTGAGATTACCCAATCTCACCCCTTGTTATTTTGTTGTTTTCAGGTAGTTCTCGCGAGTCGTAAGCTTGAAGGGTGGGCTTAGTAGCACAATCAACCCTCCGGGGTCATCAAGAATCACATGGACTAGTGCATTTAATAATTCATTAGCTTGCTGAAATTTTATTAATCATAGACCTGTTGATGTCCTCTTTGGAGCTGTTTTACGTTTATGTTTGTTTTCTGGTTGATTTAGACTTGTTATCTCTAGTATTGATGCTTTTATGTTATTCCTGTTTATAATGGTTATTATGAATCTTGTTGTCGCTTCCGTTTTGTCCTAATTTTAGGAGAGATGCTGTCGAAATTTTCTTGTACGACAGTTTAGATTTGTAGGGTGTTACAATAAGATAAATCCTCAAACAGCCCACAAAAGAAAACGGTCTCATACTCCTCGTTCTATGCATTCCTCGGCACTGAAGTGCCTGATCCCTTTAACTAATGCTACTCTCCAGAAGAACACGGTACCAACCTCCCTTCTGAGGTTCCTTGTACTCAAGATGACGCGAAACAGGAGAGACACCGCTCTAAGATTACCACCAGAAGGAACAACCTACTTTACATCCAGGATCCTTAAGACTCGCTCAACAGAAACGACCGAACGTTCCTCTGCGGTTGACACAACTCGCTTCTTGCCCAACGACAAAAGATCCAATTGTGGCTGTTGTAGCCACCGGGGTGTGTCCTCTCTTTCTGTGGGCTCTTTCTTCCCTTTTTATAGGAGGGGAACATGGAGAAACTGTCCCCGAGTGCATGCCCCCTTGGCCCTTTCCGACCGGTCCTGTCCGAGTCCTGTCGTTTTTTGCAGGGTGTCAGATTTATTTGATCGTGTTGTCGGGTGCATTTACATGGACTGCGAGGGTGCTTTCCTTTGCGGCCTCTCCCGCCTTTCTGCTTTGCCCCGCACATTTTCTGCTCCGCTTCGTATGATCGGGCGAAACAATGCTTTGTTTTTACCGCTTTGCTTCGGACGAGACATGGGCCGTGCTTCATTCACCCGATGACCCGGGATGTAATGGGCTGGATTCTGTACTCGAACCACTGCAGTAGCCCCGCATAGCTGTGGATTGATTTCATCTTTTCCACAGCAATGTTATTCGAAGCCCAAGTATCATCCATCTTCTGTTCGGGTGTACGAAGGAGGGCCCTCTTTTTCGATTTATAGATTGGTACTTGTGAAGTAGGCTATCTTATCAGCGGGTGCGTGGATCTCCTCAGAGTTCCTCGAACACGATGCAACCCTTATGTAATTTTTCTAAACGCTCCCCCTTTTTGCTTCCTTTCGGTTTGATGGGTGCCATGTATGGAATCGACGGTTAGACAAAGAATAATGGGAAGGCAAGCGGTTTCCTTTTGATATAGGCTAAAGGTAGTAGTGGGGGGTTTCGTTGGGCTTACTCCACTAAGTTTTCTGGCATTTTTTGCTCCTCCTGGCTCCATCCTCTTCTTCTCCGCCATTAACCTTTTCCATCCAATGGGTCCTCGACGCGCCCCCCGGGCGAAGTTGGTTTTAAGCGAGAGGGATGCTGGAGCTTTGTCTCCCTCCTTGGGACGCTCTATCTTGACCTCCGATGAGCTTGATCTTATGGCCCGAAACTTTGGCATAGCTCGCCCATCTATGCATTCTCCCGGCGAGGAGGAAGTCCCCCATCCGCGATCCACGGAGGCGGTGGTGTTTGCTGCCTTCTTAGAAGCCGGACTTCGATTTCCTGCTTCCCCTCTGGTGGGATCCATATTGAGGGTTTTTCAAGCGGAGCTTTCGCAGCTTACTCCGAACGCGATCGTCCGGATGGCGGTGCTAGATTGGGCGTTTCGAGCCAACGGATTCAGATTGACTGGCCATTTGTTTTCTCTTATAGAGGATGCATTCTGGCAGCTCAAATTTCATCGGGTTGGAGAGGAGGATCACCGATCTTGCTTTGGCTCCCTAAACTTCCAGACGAAAAGATCTTTGGCCAAAGAAATCCCCGTGGCTGCTGCTAAAGGTAAATGGGAGTCTGGTTGGATGCATCGATGGTACTATCAGGAGTTGGATGGCTTGGACTCTCCCCTTCGCACTTCTCTGGCTCGCGCATTCTCTTTCCCTGCATATTTTATTCTTCCTGGCGGCCTCTCTTAGCGCCCAATTTTCCAGGATGGATGGCCAGGCTCCACCTCCTGCCAACGGCGAGGCGCCCCCCTTGGTTTTTAACTTCGGCGACGAGGCTCCGCCAGCCCCACCAGTGTTAATCAACGAAGAAGATGAGCTTTGGCTGGACTACGATTTGGCCCTGGGGGAACTGGCGCGGCAGGAGGCCATCGCCCGCGACATTACAGGGGTTCACCTGCTGGTGGCGGCGTTCCCGCAGCTCTACGAGGTGACGGATGCTCTTATCGCAGCAGTATATTGTGCGTATGACGAGTAAAGTTGGTGTATATGTAATGGACCCTACTTTCGGCGGTACCGTTTTATATAAGAAGAATATCATCTTCTATACCGCCTCTCTCGTCTTCTTTTGTTGTTCCCCCTTCGTTTTCGAGGCTCGGATCAGCAACGTGATCATCCATATTGATGTTTTTGAAGCTTGTCGTGCCATGTTGTTCCAGCGGTCGTTATTGTCTGGGGATCTAAGGGTTTTGATTACACATGGAGCGGGACGATGTCATGGTGATCGGCCTGTTTACGAGGTTTTTCCGGGGGTTTCTAGCCGTGGGCCGGGGCAGGACCTTAGGTCCTTTGGAGCGGAGGGTCGAAACAAGACGTAAACTTAACCCATCGATTGTTAAGTTTCTCTCAGGGCTGAGCCACGGGCCGTGGGAGCTCATTTGGAGAAGGTTAGGCTTTAGCTTAACTTTTCCACATCCGTCTTGGGTCGTAGCCCCGGGCATTGGGGATGGTTGGACGGGTAGGTCGTTGACCCTATTTTACATCCGTAAACTCCTACCCGGCGCGAGGCTGCAGGTCTCCGGAGTGGAGGGACGGGTGGGACGTTGGCCCGACCAAGCGTCCGTAAACTCCTACCCGGTGCGAGGCTGTGGGTCTCCGGAGCGGAGGGATGGGTGGGACGTTGGCCCGACCAAGCGTCCGTAAACTCCTACCCGGCGCGAGGCTGCGGGTCTCCGGAGCGGAGGGACGGGTGGGACGTTTGCCCGACCAAGCGTCCGTAAACTCCTACCCGGCGCGAGGCTGCGGGTCTCCGGAGCGGAGGGACGGGTGGGACGTTGGCCCGACCAAGCGTCCGTAAACTCCTACCCGGCGCGAGGCTGCGGGTCTCCGGAGCGGAGGGACGGGTGGGACGTTGGCCCGACCAAGCGTCCGTAAATTCCGGAGTGGTATCAGCCGAGTCTTTGTTTAAGGGGGGTTTTTTCTTCTTTATTGATGAAAACTCAGTTTTGTACATTTTTTGTTTCTGCTTCTTTCAACCTACGGGTAAAACTTTTTTAGAGCGTCTGTATTCCAAGTTCTTGGCACCTCCTTGCCTGGCAACGTAACAAGCTTGTGCGCTCCTTTTGTCGTGGATTCTTGGATAATATATGGTCCTTCCCACGTCGTTTCCAGCTTAGCAAAGGCCGGGGCAGTTTTCTTTAGCACCATGTCTCCGGGGGCTAGGCTTCGTTTCTGGACCTTCTTGTTGAAACTTCGGGTTGAGGCTTTCGCATATGCTTTTATGGTGTTCAGGGCTTGAAGTTTCTGCTCCTCCCTTAGGTCGCAAGTATTCTCTATATCTTCTTGCGCCGGGGCTTTAATCACGCGAAGCGATTTGGCTTGTATTTCGGCGGGGGAAACGGCTTCTTCTCCAAATACGAGCCGAAATGGAGAGAACTTCGTCGCCCGCGAGGTCGATGTTCGAAGGGCCCATAGAACATTGGGGAGCTCATCAGGCCATGAACCTTTGGCAGAATCGTCGAGTCTTTTTTTAATGCTGTCGAGGATCAACCCATTTGCTCTTTCAACAGCCCCATTCGACTGTGGGTGTCCGACTGAAGAAAAACAGATCCCTATCCCGATATCTTCACAGTATTCTCTGAACCTCCGGGAGTCGAATTGAGACCCGTTGTCGATGCCAATTTGGAAAGGGACCCCGTATCGGCATATGATTACTTTCCACAGAAATTTTACCGTCGCCTCAGCCGTGAGCCTCGACACCGGCTCCGCTTCAATCCACCTAGAGAAATAATCAATCGCAACGATCACGAACTGAAGACTTGCTCGAGCTTTGGGCAGTGCTCCCACTATATCCATTCCCCACTTGGCGAAGGGCCAGATTGGCGGCACCGGATGCAACTCGCTGGGTGGGGCCTTCTTCTGTCTCGACATCCACTGGCATGCGTGGCAATGCCGGACCACTTCTTCCGCATCATGCAGCGCCGAAGGCCAATAGAATCCCATCCGAAAGACCTTTCCTGCGAGGCTTCTAGGGGCTTGGTGCGCTCCACAGGCCCCTTGGTGCGCCTCTTGTAGGGCTTGCATCCCTTCTTCGCGTGAAATGCAGCGAAGCCATGGAGCGCAGAGTCCATTACGAAAAAGTAACCCTTCTATTATGGCATATTTCTTTGCTCGCCTTTCCAAATGCTTAGAAGATGCCTCACCATGGGGTAGCGCCCCTGTAAGAAGGTAGTCATACATTTCACTTCTCCAATCCTCATCCCTCGTTCTGGTGACCACATTCACCTGCAAAGAAATGGAGGCGACTTGGAGCTCCTCGAAGAAAACTGTGGGTGGCAGGGTCCCTCCGGTCGCAGTAATCTTTGCCAGTTCATCCGCTCTTCTGTTCTGGGCTCTTGGAATAGCGAGGACAGAGAACCCCTCGAAGCCTTTTTCTAGTGTGCGAACTGCTTCCACATACTTTTGGAGTTGCTCGTCCCTTACTTGATATTCTTTGGAGATTTGTCCTTGGATCAACTTTGAATCAGTCTGTAAGATGGCTCTTCTTGCCCCCATGGTTTTTGCCTTTCGTAGCCCCAGCAAAAGTGCTTCATACTCCGCCATGTTGTTAGTCGAGGGAAATTGAAGTCTCACCGCGAACTCAGCCAGCTCCCCCCCGGGGGCTTTCACTATTGCTACGATCCCAGCTCCCTTTACTCCCCACGATCCATCCGAATTGATGGTCCATATCAACGAGGTCCCTTCATCTTCGAGGGTTGGAGACATCCATTCTACCACAAAGTCGGCCAAAACCTAACTCTTAACTGCCGTACGCGGTATTATCCTCAACTCAAAAGATGCTAGCTCGACCGCCCATTTGCTGATGCGTCCCGTACTTTCCCTATTGGTCAACATCAAGCCGAGGGGATATGCCGTTGGTACCTTGATACGGTTAGCTTGGAAGTAATGGCGAAGCTTTCTTGATGCCATTAACAACGCGTACACCAGCTTTTCCATTTCCGTGTATCGCAACTTCTCTTCCTGCAATGCGTCGGAAACAAAGTAGATTGGTTGATGCTTTACGCCTTGCGGTCGTACTAATACTACACTAACGGCCGAGGGACTTGCTGCCAAATACAATAAAAGCTCTTCGCCTTGTTTTGGGCTTTGCAAGGTCGGCACTTCCATAAGGTTTTGCTTCAACTTCTCGAAGGCGAGCTGGCATTCTTCTGTCCAAGCGAAGGTGTCGCTGGATCGCAGGGCTTTGAAGAAGGGTAGGCTCTGCTCCGCGGACTTGGGAAGGAAGCGGTTGAGGGTGGCAAGCCTCCTTGCTAAACGTTGCACCTCTTTCACATTCTTGGGCGGGGCCATATCTTGGATAGCCCTTATCTTCTCAGGGTTCGCTTCAATGCCCCGGTGTGACACCAGGAATCCCAGTAATTTTCCCGCATCTACGCCGAAGACGCACTTGTTCGGGTTGAGCTTCATCCTCTCAGCTTTCAGGCTGTTGAAAGTCTCCCTGAGATCGGTTAAGTGGTCTTCCTTCTTCTCACTTTTAACGATGATGTCATCGACGTATGCTTCCACGTTCTTTCCTAATTGGTTCGCGAAGACCTTGGCGATAAGACGTGCAAAGGTAGCACCTGCATTTTTGAGACCGAACGGCATCCGAATAAAACAGTATGTGCCGAAGGGGGTGATGAATGCCGTCTTGTCCTCGTCTTCCCTCCGCATATAGATTTGGTGATACCCGGAATAAGCATCAAGGAAACTCATCCTTTCTGATCCGGAGGTTGAGTCAACGAATTGATCAATGCGGGGGAGGGGGAAGTCATCTTTAGGGCACGCCTTGTTGAGGTCGGTGAAGTCGATACACATCCTCCAAGCCCCGCTAGCTTTTTTGACCAGGACCACGTTGGCCAACCACTCCGTATGGACCGCAGTCTGCCTCTCAATGGAAAGCTTCCAGAGTTTTTGCTTCTTCGGTTTGGCATTCATGCTGATTGCCAAGGCGTGCTCGACTGTTTCCCTTTTGACCCCCGGGAGGTTTTCTGGTCCCCACGCGAATACCGTCTCGTATTCCTAGAGAAGCTGCATTAAGTATTTTTCTTCGTTGGGGGTTAGGGTGGCGCTGAGAGTTATAACCCTCTCTCCCTTGGATGAAGACGCACCCGCCTTGTTTCACCCTGGGGTTGCGGTTTGGGGAGCCATTTACTACGAGGCATTGTTGTTAGGTCCTGCTCGGTGGTGCAAACATACTTAACTTGAGAGGGATTCTCCATGTCTATTTTCCTGGCGAGGGCCTGGTCTCCTTTGACCGTGATGACGCCATTTCCTGAAGGGATCTTCATGCACAGAAATCCGTGGTGGATAACTGCTGCCATGGCCGTCAGCGATCCCCGACCGAGGATGGCGTTATACTGGAAAGGTGTATCCACTACGTCGAATGTGATTCGATTGGATACTTGACCCTGTGATGTTGCAAAGGCGACTTCCAGCTCCACTTGTCCGAGGGTGTTAACTGTGTGGCCCCCAAAGCCCACCAATGGTACCTCCGACTTCTTCAGTCGATCGCGGGGTATCATCATTTGTCGAAAAGCCTCCACCGACAAAATGTCCGCAGCACTTCCCCCATCAATCAACACTCGACGAACTTCACAGTCGGCGATAATCGCTGTTACGACCAGAGAGTCTTGATGTGGGAAATGCACCCCCGCTGCGTCCTCCTGGGTGAAAGTGATCGGTTCAAATTCCTTCGGGGCGGAGCTGACTGGGCTAACTCCCACGTGGTTAATTTGCCTCGCGTAAGCTTTCCTTTGCCTTTTCGACGAAAAGTGCGAGGAGGAGCCCCCGGTAATAACGTTGATTACACGATGGAGCTGTTTTACTCCTTCGGGAGGCGGAGGAGGCCGGTGCTCGACAGGGGGTGTTGCCGGCAATGGGGGGTAAACCCCCGCGTCCCTTCGCTTCCTTTCGAAGCGACGATAGCCTTCAATTACCTTACAATGTGCAGTGTCGTGCGTATTGTTGCCACCATGATATTCACAGATATACCACTTTCGGCTTTGCTCCTCCGTACTATCCAAATGGATTCCCCCCTTTGGCCTCCCTTTCTCCGTTGGTGAACTCCGTGTTCGCTGTCCTCCAAACCCTCCTCGATTCGCCTGATTTTCCACATAGTGGATCCTCCTTCCCTTGTCTCTTCTGGCTGGTTCTGTTCGTCGTTCCTTCGCCGCGGCCCCCGGAGGGGGATCTTTCCTCCGGTCCCTTTTGCGTGGGCCCATCTCTTCTGTTTCTCGCCGTGGCCCATTCTCTCTCCGGAGATGATCTTCCTCCGCCCTGGCGTATTCCCTCATCTTTGCAAATAACTCTTCCACGGAATGCACTTCCTTGCGTGCGAGTCTCTCCGCCAATGGCCCCCTTCGCAACCCAAAACGCGCGGCGTTGATTATGGTCGTGTCTCTAACCCCTCGAACTTGGCACTTGATTCGAGAAAATCGCTGGAAATAGCTTTTTAGGGTTTTGCCTTCACGTTGTTTAATTGCAAATAGGTCACTTTCCTCTTTAACCCCATCAAAGTTGCCTTGAAAATTGCCTTCGAGTTTCGCCCGGAGTTGCGGCCAACTGGTATTAGAATTTGGCTCCAAGGAGGAATACCAGGACAAAGCTATCCCCTCCAACGCCAGTAGCAATCCCTTGGCTTTAATATCGTCGTCGCCTCCAGCGGCTTCCATGGCTGTGTCGTAAACACGAAGAAACTCCCTTGGATTGGTTTTGCCATCATATGGTTTTACTGTGGGGAGTTTGAAGCTTCCTGGGGAGGGCCACCTTTTTGTTCGAAGCCTGACGCCGAGAGAGTTCGAGTCGCTTTCCTCCCTTTCCGCTCTCATGCACGCTGGAGAAGATACCCCCCGGCTCAGGCTGTAATCCTGCGATTCATCACACCTCCATTCTTGTTGTTCCTGCAAACGTTTCACTTCGGCCATAAGTTTTTCGTTGACCTCCATCAGCGCTTGTATGTTGGGGTCGATCACCTCCTGACTTCCAGTTCCCCCTTCGATGCCCTCCTTGCGCCCTTTGCCGACTTGGCGACGAGCTGGGGGGGTTGAGGCTTCCACTATGTCTCCTCCCATCGTCGAAGCCTGTATACCTGCGGTTGGAGGACGCCGTTTGGGGGCGCGCTTGCGCGCCATCGCCGGAGTTTGTGGAGGTGGCGCCCCTAGTGCTTCCCTTGTTTCTACTGGAGCCAAAACGCGATCCTCCTCATTCAGGAGCTGAGGTTGTCCACGCGATCGACTCCTGGTGGATCGTCTGGATCCGCTCGCTCCAGCCGTCGCCGTTGCTCCCGTCGGTGGCGTCTCCTTAGACGCTGTCGGGACCCCGAATTTGCAAATCCAGACCCTCTGTGTATTCAGCACTAGTCCAGGAACGCGCTAGTGCACACAGTCTTAACATCGGTAAATATCACAATCATACCATTCGATATTATCAAAGTACTTTATTTAAATAACCAAACTGGTTACTCGACCTTATGGTCAAGTTACAAATGTATGCCTCGCAAGGCGAAACTTATTAAAAGAGAGATAATAGCAGCGGAAAATCAAATAGCTTCGTGGCGCCATCCAGTATACCACAGGCAACTGACTGGGCTCGCTTCCCTAAGTAGACGGATCCTCTTGGAATTCCTCCTCCAAAGCTGACGTAGCCTCCTCTTCAACTGGTGTTGTATTGAGGCAAGGGTGAGTACTTGGTACTCAGCAAGTCATGCACAGAATGCAAGCTAATATACTATATGCATGGCTTGGTACAAAGGAATAGCTCAGGGTATATTTATGTAAACAGCATTTGACAAGTAATATAAGTAGATTCGAAAGCAGTAGAAATAAGTAAAGCATAAATAACTTTTCAAGAAGTTTAATAAACATTTTCCCCATCCTAAACCACATTTCCATCATCTTCATTATTAAACCAACCCAACCTTTCAAACCAAAGTTATTTTTGAGAAAATCTAACCCTTATTTGTAATTCGGCGATGTCCAATACATGAGACACGGCTATTCGAATAGATTCTAAACTCTGCAGAGGTTATGCACTTTACCCACAAGATACGAGTCAAACACCACAAAGGCGAGTTCAGTAACAAAGTCTTTCTAAACCTCTAACAATACAAGTGGTCCTCCCGGTTATTGCGCACTAACCCTTCCCTTCGCTAAGGCGAAGTCTAGGCCAATCAACCGTTAGATGGGTACTGGCCTCGGCCAGATGCGCTCCCCGTACAACATACACAAAGGGTGTAGTTGACCTCCTGAGGTCCCACAGTGCGTTATTAGCAACTTAGTCAACTAGGTCCGTCCCATTCTGAGACATGTGGTTGCACGTTAGTCCCTGTTCAAAGGCTTGCAAGTTTATGTCCTTATGGTGACCAGTGAAAGAATACCCGAAGATCCAAATCTACTCTCCCAATGCCACAATCGCCCACTGATTACTCTTGCCACATGCCCGGCCGAAATCGTTTATCAAACCCCGCTTGATTACCATGCACCACGTGCCATCAACATCACATGATACTTTTCCAAAACAGGTTCAATATATCATTAAGTCAATATTAACATTTGATTGTCCAAAATCATGTCATGAGCACGTAAAGGTGTCTAAGCATACTACAACGGTCTAAAACCCATGTTGGCAATTTAATAATGTCCAACTAGTAATCCACAACTAGGGTGACAAAGGGTCATGGCACATACTTAAGTAATCAAGGTGTCATACAACAAATTGGTATTTATCTAACCCCCATGTTTAAACAAAGTATCTTTCTAATTGAACTAGCATGCAATAGTTTAAATCAAAATAGATTTCGAAATAGGATCAACATGGTCAAAGCACAACTTGCCTTCAAAAAGTACTTGCTCTTGGTCTTGAGTTAGATCCTGAGTCAATACTTCTCCTTCGAACCCTTCCGGCACTTGAACGTCTACTCGTAAAGCGTGCAAATAGCAAATACACAAATAAACACTAGGCAAAAAGTGTCCAAACATCCAAATAAAATCCATAAACAGAAAGAACATAATTTTATGGATTTTTAGAAACTGGAATAAATCAAATTTGGAGTTAAGACGCAAAAGTTATGATTATTTAAAGTTTAAATAATCAAATAAATAATTTTACAGAGAAAAACTTTAGTCCAAAAATTAAATAAAATTCATATTTAGGTAGATCTCAATTTTATACAAATTTAGAAATTTGAATCACTCAAATCGGAGTTGAAGCATAAAAGTTATAAGCTTTTGAAGTTTAAATCTAAATTTGAATCAATATTTCGAATTAATAAATCATTTTCTTTTTCGGAAATTAATTATTGCGTCAGCATGGACACGTGGCAGCCTCTGATTAGCCTGCTGACGTCAGCCGGTCCATGGACTTGGTCCACGCTCGGCACGGGTCCACCGTGGACTAGCTCCACGACTACACGTGTCGGCCCGACATGTGGGCCCACTCGGGTAGCGTCATTCTTGGCGTCGGCGAGGGCTCGGCCCATGGTGTCGATAGGGTGGGACCCACCGATGGCGTCATGGGTGACGTCGGCGCTTGGGTCGGCGCGTGACATGCGGAGCCCTCGACACGCGGGCCGCGTGTCGTCTACACGCAGCTGGGCTGGGCCCGACCGCGTCGGTCCAACTTCCCGACACGTGGCGCAATCTCGACCGTTGATTTGAAATTCAACGGCCGCGATTAGATCCAGGGTTAACACGTTGAATCTACTCGATGATCGTGAGCCGTTCGATCTAGATCGGACGGTCCAGATCTAATCCTATAATAATCACTACTACGGCACGTGGCGATTGTGAACCGTTGGATCTTGATCCAACGGTCCAGATCTAATCGGGTTTGGAACACGTGAACTCACCTCAACCGCACGATCAAGATCGGACGGTCCACAGAGTTCGCGAGGGCGATGGCGACGCGGCGGAGCTGCAGCCACCGGAGACGGAGACGACGACGAGCCCGACGGCGTTTCGGGGTTGCTCCGGCGAGATGAGTCCTCCCTTCGGGTGCGTCTCGTCACGGGGATTCCGAATCTGGGTTCCTTCTCGGCGGAAGACGACGGACGTCGGCGGAAAACGGCGCAAACCGCGGCGGTCACCTCCTCCAACTACGGCGAGCTCGCACGGGCAAACGACGGCGGCTCAGGCGAGATGGCTCGGGAGAACGGGTGCGCAAGGATGAGGGCAACCTCGGGCGTGACCGGGCTTTAAATAGCCTCGGCGTTCGTGCCGAGACGAAACCTAATTCTACACGGCGGCGCGGGCGCGGCGGAGTCCGCTCGAACTCGGCGGAGACGACGATGCCTGGCCGTCCACGTGGCACGATCAACGGCCCACGATCGGCGTGGCGCGATCGGATCCGGCCGGATTCTAAAAGCGATGCAGGCGGATCTCGGTAGTTGGATCTTGATCCAGCGGTTGGGATCGATTAGGGTTTTAATTTGGTTTGATCGAGTCACGTGGCTCGGTCGGACTCGAGTCCGACTTCGGGTTACGACTTCGATCGGATGAACGATACTTGACCGAGTTGAATTTCCAGCGATTTAATATTTAAAATAATTTCCAGTAATTCATTTAATTCATTAAAAATAGCAAAAGACTCAGAAAAATTCCAGAAAAATTCTGGAAAATACTTTGGATCATTTTGAACTCAAATAAAATATTTCCAACAAAATTTTATTTGCAAAATTAAATTCTTTAATTATTTCAAAATGGAATAAATTCAAATAAATTCCAAATAAATCCAAATAAATTCCAGAAAATTCCAAAAATTCACCAAAGTGCCAAATCACACATGAATTTAAGAAAAGCAAAATTTTGGGGTGTTACAAACCTCCCCCCCTTAATAGAATCTCGTCCCCGAGATTCAGGGTTCACTAAAGGAATAGGTTTGGAAATTCTTTCTTCAAATCCTCTTCGCGCTCCCAA